>JACEVL010000899.1:405000-717500 GCA_020284085.1 Aporrectodea caliginosa
TATTTATCATTGGCTTTTAGTTTAAATATTTATCAGTGGCTTTTAGTTGAAATAGGCTATAAGACTGCTATTCATTATCTGTACAGTGCCTACATGGTAGGCTACATACTTCTATTTTATACTATGGTGTCGAATTTATTTTGTCGAATATTTTTACTTTAAAAGATCTAGTTTAATTAAATGATAGCTATTTTAATTATAGACGTAAAATTATTAGGCCTAATCAAGCAAACAAGTTATCTGAACGTGGTTTCATTTTTTCCAAAATGGTTTTGGTGATAGGCCCTAATATGCAAACAGTCGGTTTTTCCTTCAGGAAGTAACGCCGAAAGACAGGACAATGATGAAGAGTGAGTATACATGTATGAATAGAGGCCTACATTGAGAGGTTATATCAAACATCTAATTCTGTGCAAGTCTATGCAACAACGCCCATGCTTGTCAGACCGTGTCACAAAACGTGTACTTTGTTTTTCATACATGAGCAGTTCTAGCATATACGACCAGCCACGTGCATCGAGCTGTGACCTTTACATCAGTACGACTATGGTTTAAGTATACATGACTGAATGTACATGAACCATAGCGTAGATTGCGCATACATGCAGTCGAATGAAAGGCACTGACTATGTGCATAATTTTCACAATAAGGAATTGACGAGTCTTGCTTCGGGTTACATCATCTTCAACAAAAACCAGACTTCTGTTTTTTTCTTAGTCACTTGAAAACCGTCTTTCAAAATTGCAAATGCCTCCATTAGCCTACTCATAATGGCCTGCAGGTCTCACAACTAAGGAGTTTTTGAGTCCATAAAAGAACCGTACAAAATGCGATTTGCAGATTAAGCGAAAGGTTTCCAACTGGTTCAGACTACTTCCCATTTTACTATAAATTTTGATCCCACCCATTATCCTCTCCCTTCCCACTGCTGCTAATCCCAAATGGCAAAATCACGCCATGGGCCCGTCAATGGCACGAGTAGGCCTATTCGAGTAGTCAGACTACGTTGAAACTAATCGGGAGGTCTCCAATTTTCAAGTGACACCACTGGCGTTATCATTTAGGCCTACTCCCGATATTTAGCATGCATTTCATCTAGGGATGAGCCGATTATCCGTTCGGAAATCGGATCGCGTCGGATTTTGCACTAATCGGCATTAATCGGAATCGGTGATCCCAGGACTACCGATCCAAATACCAAAAAAGTATTATTTTTGACCAAAAACAATTTCTTTTCTCATTAATACAGAAATAGTAACCTGTTTTGGCGAGCTCCTGCGGTAATCTTTAATCTTTAATGAATTCAATGTCCGTATAAATAATGAAATTGTTACTCGACGTGTCAACATAATGGCGGACAGTCAGGCTTTTTCTTATGCCACGCGCCCAAACTTAGGCCTACAAATGTTAATTTCTTTTAAATAGTTCAGTGCATAAACTATCGTTGGAATTACATCTCGCAAGAATATACAAGATTTTGTTTTCATTTCTGTTTTATTAACTAGGCCTAATCGTATTCGTAATTAGTAAAACTTTGGAAAAGTTAATCAACAAGAAAAAAACATTTGGGATAACTTCGAGATTAATGCAGCTGTTGATGAGACGAAAGCGAACTGTTTTATTTGCAAAGAGAAATTGAAAAGGGGAGGAAATGATCCGCGTTCCTTTTCTTTTTTTAGTTAGGCCTATTATACAATATAATCTTACGAAGTTACGCTACATTTCCTTGGTTTGGTTTTATTGTTTATCTTTAATTACATATATATATTATATATATATATATATATATATATATATATATATATATATTTCTATGCAAATAAAATGAACATTGCCAATTATTCAGAATGGAATCGGAATCGGCCAAATAAGCAGGCCAACTATCCGTAATCGGAAATCGGGAAAAAATGCCAATCGGCTCATCCCTAATTTCATCATTACTATTAAATAGACATTTCAACGGCGATAGCATTAAGTAGCCTACATTTGCTGGACCGTGCTGGGATTGGGAGCACCTCTGAGTAGTTTCCTTGAAGAGGTGCTATATAAATACTTCAATGAATTTGGCGCGTGTTTTATTCCACGCTCAGCTCTTTTTGGCATAATTACGCAACGTTTATAATTAAATAAGCCTAGTAAACTCTTTTATAGGCCTAATTAAATTAGTGAATTATATGAAAATTCGAGCTCATAACGAGCGTACACATGCAGACATAGCCTATAGGCTAACACAAGGCTTAATTAGGCTGACCTTACAAACGTAGGCTTAATTGCATCTCTTACTTTCAATAATTCCATTCGATATGAAGAATTACGGTTTGGTGGGCCTATCCCACATGAATTAAAAACGGCAGAAGTCTGCACTTACAGTGGCGTAACGAAGGGGGGGTGCAGAGGGGCAGCCACCCCCGGGCGCAGCACCAGAGGGGCGCAAAATTAGCTTTCAGTGGTACACAGTACTATGACAAGAACGTTTAAAAGTCAGCAAGAAAATTAAAAGGGGGCGCAGTCATCAACCCTTGCCCCCGGGCGCTGAAACCCTTCGTTACGCCACTGTGCACTTAAGCACTAATTTAAAAACTCGATTTTAGTCGACGGCGTATTTAGGCCTACAGACACAGTCACCATCTGTCGAGTGTTGAAGGAAATTGTCGTGTCGACGCGTGGTATTACAGTTTGCAGAACGACAGGCCAACCACTGTATCAGTCTGTAGGCCCTATGTTACAGAAATCGGTAGATATTTCAATTGGCGACTCTGAACTGTTTGTTAAGTGGCAATAATTCGTAGGCCTATATCTGTGCTGTTTTTGATCAAATATTGCACGTAAGCTTCTCAGTAGGCCTACTTCAACTGGATGTATGCCAGTAACAACAGCAGATAAATAAATGCAGAAACATATAGTACTTAGGCCTATACACTTTCCAAGAGAACTCCGCCACTGATCGTACTTTGTCAGTGCCAGTCCCAAGCCTGGATGAAGGATGAGGGCGACGCTAATGATCATTGTTATCACACAGTGTCGTTAAACTGAAACTACTACTACTGCTTTCCAAGAAAAACTCCACCACTGTACGTCCGTGCCCTATAGTGCCAGGCAGTGCCAGTCCCAAGCCTGGATGAAGGAGAAGGGCGACGCTAACGATCTTTGTAGTCACACAGTGTCGTTAAACTGAAACTACTAGGTACTACACTTTCCAATACGTGAATAAGTCAAATAACACCCATAATCGTGTTATAAAGGCATCTCTAAGTAAATGAACGTTTCATAAATAAGTTAATGGATTTGTTGGACGAAGTTCGACGCCAAAAGGTAAACCAGTTTCTAGACTAAATTGGAAATGCTCTCAAATGTCGTATGCAGCCTTCTGACATCTCGAAATCTCATTTTCAGCGCAGTCCAGTCTATTGAATGCTCCAGTTTGAAGCCACAGCCAACGAAAGACTGGGTAAAATAATTGGACCACGTAAAGAGCATCAAGGGGTTCTCCAGGTCCCTAGACGAAGTCAATTCCATCAAGCCAACTGACCGCGAAAACAGAAGTTGTCCACGAAAAACAAGCAATTTAATAGTGAAGGCGCAAAGCAAACAGACTGGCAGAGACAAACAGGCCTACATTCAGACGGACATACAGACTGACATGGCCTTCTGTATAAACCAATTAGCATATCGTTATTTCTTTGGGCATACAGATTACAGAGCCAGAAGCAGGGAGCTTGTTCTTCTACTGCGTGGCAGAGTAGGGCAGTGGCGTCCTTGGGTGGAGGGTGCGAGGGGTGCGGGTCGCACTGGGAGACACCTTCAGAGGGGGTGACATTAAAATGAAAAATTGACTGTCTAAACAATTTTTGTGCAGAGTTTCAGCAGAGATTTGTTATTGTTAAATGAACAATAGCATAATATAACAACAAATCATTTTTCGCATTTTTATACATGGACTGCTTACGTGTACGATTTACGAGTAACATTAATACAATAAACATTACTAAGGATTCTGTATGGTCTGGTAAGGGAGGAGGTCCATGGAGTGACACCATGAGTTACCGCACTGGGTGACACCAACCCTAGGGACACCACGTGCTGGCATGGGGTATTTGCATGCAATTTCGTGCGCGAGATATATGCACGTAGTCACGTACACTGCCTTTTGCGCCTGCATCCTACTTCGTTCCTCTGTCCTACTTTCTACATGCATGTCTGTCCGGCCGACCGTCTTTCGGTCTGTCTTTGTATGGGTCTCTGTCTGTGTCCATCAGTCAGTCCCTCTTTCTGTCTCTTTAGATCCCGCCTTATACGGTCTTTGTGTGTGTTTAGCATCCTGTGTCTGTTGCGTATGTCTGTCCGTCAGTGTATCGGTAGGTCTAAGTCTATCTGGTGTCTCTGTGTGTGGCAGGTCTGTGTAGATCGGCATTGGACATTAGATGCTAGTAGGCCACGCCCACAGCGACCGTAGGCTTTACATGCTGACCGCTGACGCTAACGCGTCGCATTCGGTATAGAGGCATACGGACTGTTAGGCTAGGCTATAGCATGTATAATAATAAGTAACAATAAAGTATATTAAGTAACAGCACGTTACATCATGATACAGTTACATGGCGTCAGAAGCGGGATGTGTCAGAGACTAAGAACCGACGCACTACAATAAGTCAATAACCTAAATATCAGTTAGCACGATAAGCTAAGTCTTACGGATTCTGAATCGAACAAAAGGTGAAAGCTATGCCATCCTTCGAACACGACGAGGCCCTCTACCGAATGACCAGCTCAGTTTGGCGAAGTTTCAGCAGATGCATATCTCAACTGCCAACTGAGTCTGCAGGCCACAGACAAGCCAGCAACCGGAAGCGTTGCTGTAAGCTCTGTGGCCAGAAAACGTTCCATCGAATGACCAGCTCAGTTGGACGCAGTTTCAGCAGATGCACATCTCGACTGCCAACTGAGTCTGCAGGCCACAGACAAGCCAGCGACCGGAAGCGTTGCTGTAAGCTCTGTGGCCAGAAAACGTCCTATCGAATGGCTAACTTAGTTCGGCGCAGCGATGGCGGATGCAGATCCCTCCTGCCAACTGAGTCTGCAGCCCACAGTCAAGCCAGAAACGAGAATCGTTCCTGTAAGTACTATGGCAAGACAACACCAACGACACTCTACCGAATGGCCAACTCAGTTCGGCGCAGCAATGGCGGACGCAGATCCCCTCTGCCAACTGAGTCAGCTGACTGCAGTCAAGCCAGCAACCGGAAGCGTTGCTGTAAGCACTGTGGCAAGACGGCCATCTACCGAGTGGCCTCTTCAATTCGGCGCAGTTACGGCGGATGCATATCCCAACTGCCAAATGATAATGCAGATCACAGTCAAGCCAGCAACGAGAAGAATCGTCGCTGTAAGTACTGTGCCTTGAATCTCATACCGGAAGCAGTAGTCCGCGCTCTCAGTCGATGCCAAGAGATACACCCAGCAGCGGAAACTCTTCGCATGTCCGACCTATCGCAACTGCAACCGCATGGAATGAGTACATTGACCGTCATTGACTTCTATGTCGCCTTCTTACGCAAACAATCACTCCGGGGTTGCAAAGCCTATCGGGACCTGGAGCACTTGAAAGCAGTGCAAGAAATCACCTTTGAGGTATGTGCATCTGAGACTGATATGTCCTCAGACGATCCAACGAACGGTTGCATAACCGATTCGATTAGACCGACTAAACCAACGGACAATTACGTCCTAGAAAGCGACGTCCATCTTGCAAACGATGAAACGTGTTTTCCAGTCCAGATGCCAATGAGACGTTATCCTCTTGACGCCCCCGCTGAGCAGCTGCACGGGCAAGAGGCTCTCTCCGCCGACCGTTATCCTGTACTAGAGGTCCCCGCTGAGCAGCAGCCGGACCTAGACATCGTGGCGTTGGTATCAATTAGTGACCAGACTGATCCCCTCCGGTCAGTCTACCGCGAGCTCATCCTGACACAAAGGCATTCCATGGCTCTGCTGGACTTCAATTATCACGTGAACCAGCCGGGCTACAGCTCGATGCACTCTGCCTGTTTTCTAAGAAAACCATTAG
The DNA here is from genome assembly GCA_020284085.1 of Aporrectodea caliginosa. NCBI lineage: Eukaryota > Metazoa > Annelida > Clitellata > Crassiclitellata > Lumbricidae > Aporrectodea > Aporrectodea caliginosa. The sequence continues at coordinate 411,066 of JACEVL010000899.1, forward strand.
CATCAGCACATCTGCGACGGCCGCTGAAGCTTGGCGCGCCTCCCCCGCCGTCGTGCCGAAACCTCTGAATCGCTATGCTCGGTTATCAGACGGCCTCTTCAGGCAATCTGTGATGAAAGATCGAGCCCCAGATGTCCTAGCGAAAGTCTCGTCTACAAAGGACGATCTGTGTCGCCGACCAATGCACCCCGCCTTCCTCTCTTCGCTACCCACAAGGCCCAGGCGAAGACGATATAGAAACCTTTGATTCCAGTCCGATTCAGTGCCTACAGATGTCGTTTCTCCACCCACAGCTTCTAAGCAGAAGCCCCGATCGCCGGCGCTGCCGACGAATACACCCCAACGCCGCACCCCACGCCGCCGACACCTGCGTGAACGGAAGTCTGGGTGAATGGTCAGAGTAGGCGTGATGTGTTTGCGATTAACTCGATCCGGCTACGGTGACACTTAACGATACCATATGATTCTGTTATTAACTGTAGAAGCTCCTGCAAGAGACTTTCAAGATTCTGTGAACTGATCGAACGCTTACGAGAGACTTTTACGTAGTTTTCAACGCCTATAATAGATACATTTAGATTTGGCCAGTACGAACCTATTCTTCTAGAGTCAAGACACTATAATTTACTGCGATAGATTTAATTAGATTTAACTAACCATTCGAAAGGGAAAGATGTGATGATATAGGTCGACATTAGGGATTATTGATTAGGGAGTAGAGATTAGATTTATTTCTATTGAAAGAAAGATGTGGCAGGTCTGTGTAGATCGGCATTGGACATTAGATGCTAGTAGGCCACGCCCACAGCGACCGTAGGCTTTACATGCTGACCGCTGACGCTAACGCGTCGCATTCGGTATAGAGGCATACGGACTGTTAGGCTAGGCTATAGCATGTATAATAATAAGTAACAATAAAGTATATTAAGTAACAGCACGTTACATCATGATACAGTTACACTGTGGCTCTTTCCCTACATAATTATGTTGTCAGCAAGAAACTAAGCTAGATGGCGCCAGTTCGGTTTATTTCGTCTGTCGTCTGCTCCGAGAAATCTCGTTTCGTCGTTAATCCCTTTATCCGCCTCATTCTTCCTTCTCATTCCTCCTCCTCATAACTCCTCCTCATTCCTCCTCCTCAATCCTCCTCCTCATTCCCCTCTTCAATCCTCCTCCTCCAGGCTCCACAGAAAACTCCTCCTCTTCCACCTCCTCAATCCCTCCTCCGAACCACTTCATCCAACTCATTCTGCTCTTTTCGTCCACATCCTTCTTCTTCTCCCCTCCTCCTCTTGCTAGTACTCCTCCCCAATTCCCATCTCCCTAGATACTCCTCATCCACGTTCTTCACCTTCTTCTCCTTGCCCTTACTTGCAGTCGGCCATTCCCACGTCATCCACGTAGAATATAGATCAGGATTAATAAAAGGGACGACCTCTGGCGTCTCCAGTCAAAGGCCATATATATATATATATACGTATATATGTACATATTATATATATATGTGTGTGTGAAGGCTTTGAAAGCATGAGAGCCCTATAGATGGAGCAATCGTGCTTTAAGCCTCATCCTCGTCTAATCTCATGCATGCAATCTATTTTGAATTAAGTTCCAATCCAATAACTCTGCCATACCACCGTTATATATATATATATATATATATATATATATATATATATATATATATATATAATATATATAATAGGCTTCTTGGAAACTGGGAAACATGCCTTTAAATTCTTATAGGAGTTCTCTAACGTTCATTCTGGCATCCATCCATCCATCCATCCATCCATCCATCCATCCATCCATCCATCCATCCATCCATCCATCCATCCATCATCCATCCATCCGTCCATCCGTCCATCCGTCCATCCGTCCATCCGTCCATCCGTCCATCCGTCCATCCGTCCATCCGTCCATCCGTCCATCCGTCCATCCGTCCATCCGTCCATCCGTCCATCCGTCCATCCGTCCATCCGTCCACCCGTCCACCCGTTCATCCGTCCATCCGTCCATCATCCATCCATCCATCCATCCATCCATCCATCCATCCATCCACCCGTCCATCCATCCATCCATCCATCCATCCATCCATCCATCCATCCATCCATCCATCCATCCATCCATCCATCCATCCATCCATCCATCCATCCATCCATCCATCCATCCATCCATCCATCCATCCATCCATCCATCCATCCATCCATCAATCCATCCGTCCCATGATACGCGCAATATATCATCCTACAAGACTTGGCAGTTGGCAGTCGTCTAACTTGCTGTTCCTTGCCTAATGCCAAGGCGCTTTGTTTAGGTTCCATTAATTTACTGTGTTATTTTCATAATATTAATAATGTTTCCAAAAGTTGTGTGAGCATGCCATTGCCTTGGCGCCACAGGGCCAAATCTTGTGTGAGCATCGGTGCCTTTGGCGCCATAGGTTCCCGGGCCCCTGGGTTTGAACCCAGTTTTCTTCTATGCTATATGCTTCTCTGGCCTGCATGGCACCATGCAGTTAGTCTTGTTCTGCACGAGAAACTGGAAGCAGCGGAGAGGACGATGTCGTGTCCTTAGTCAACTCTGTCCGCCATTTTCTTTCATCGCATGCAACTGTATTTGACGTTGCGTAAAAATAATGAAGGTCGCGGGGAATAATGAGCACAGTAATTATACGAACGCAGAGGAAGATTTTTTAACAGATTGTCTGATCCACGGACAGCGCTACAAAAAAGATTGACAGGGAAGACAAAGGTCTCCATGGTAATTGATGGAAATGCATGCATGAACGGACGGACTAATGGACTCACTGAGCCAGTGACTCCTTCTGTCACTCTGTATCCGTCCGTCCGTCCGTCTCCCTGTCCGTCCTTCTGTTTGTTACGTAATCAGTCTGTACCTACGATCTCTGCCTAAGTATAGTCTATGGGAAGCGAGACTTCAGACAAAGACCTTCAGACGGATAGACCCAGACAGCTACAGTCACGAACGCAGGTGCAAGAGTAGCGATCAATTAGACCGTTAGAGGTTGATCTACAGGCGGCGCCACCTATGCACGAAACCGCCCGAACGACGACGTCAGCTCTATGTATCTTCATATAATCTCCCTGTTCGCCATACAGCCGCCAGCAACAGAGGCACTGAATGTCCTCCCTCATTTTCCTCGTGCCTTCCCCCTCCTTAGGCGACCGAAGACCGAGCACAAGGCACAGCAAGGTGAAGCCTAGCGGTGGCGGTGGCCTAGATCACGACCGCGAAGTCAGTCGGCGTAAGCCTCGTCACAACAGTCAGTCAAATCCGTGCACTGCGCTGAGCTGGACCTAACTGAAAGATGGCTGAGCGTAAGGTAGGCTGACATCAATCAATCAATCAAATCATATGTAATCTTATCTAAGTGTAATCTGATGTCATCTCGTCTGCAGATTTATATAGCGCCGTTATCATAATGCACTAGGTAACATCAATCAATGGCCGCCTTTAATTAAGCAAAACCGCATTTTCAACGACATAATTCGTTAGACAGAACCGGCGACCGGTACTTTGGTAAACACTCTGTTACATCATCGTATAGGGCTATAGGTCTACACGGTATTCTCGGTAACCTTCGGATTTCTTCGGCATCCAAAATTGCGAAGTCATGGCAACCAACTTATTCACAGACGCTCAGTCATAAACAACAAAGTAGGGAGACAGATCAAGATCTGTGGCTCGTCATGTCTTGCTTGACTGATTTAGCCTACAAGCACTGATCCTTGCCTGTCAGGTCGGCGTTCAAATGCCGGGACATCTTGATGCAGAACTAACAACTGGTTGTTAAGCCACGTGTGGAAAGGTTAGACCTATCCGGTTGGATTGTTGTTGGCAAGCAAACTGAAAACAAGACGCTAAACTAGACTAAACAGCTAAATCTAAATAACTAAACCTAGTACATGTAGTAGGCCTAATGGAATAACGTTTTGTCTGCTCATATCGCTTGAATAGACGAAAATACAATACATTACAAAATTTACAATGTATTACACGTTTTAGCTTCTCGAGCGATTCTACTTATGGTAGTAACTAGCCTAAGCCTACGCGTTCATATAGCGCTGCTTTAAGGAAACCCCAAGATTTGTTCGAAGTGGAGGGAACTGTGTTTCTTTTAAGCCAAACTCGATAGTAGTTAACCTCGTAAAGTAGCTGTAATCGTAACTCAGCATTTGTTTTGCACAAGGTTAAATAATAATAGCCAACGTAAGGTAATGTAACCGTTGGCTCTTTACTTCCATTTATCAACCGTTAGATTAAGAGGTGGAGGGAACAAGGAGCAGAGGACGTCAGAAGAAGAGATGGATAGATAACGTACTGGAGGACATAGAAGACAGAGGATGGGACTTAAGAAGGGCAATAGAACTCGCAAGAGACCGACCGAAATGGAGAAGTTTTGTTAGAGCCTCATCGTCAGCGAATACTTGACGGAGGAGAAAGAAAGAAGAAAGAAGATTAAGAGGAGTGGTCCTGCTCGGGTTGAAGGATATTTCGGCTGAAGTGCAAACACGACAGCAGTAATCCAACCGGATGACCTTTCCATATACGTGGCTTAACAACCAGTTGTTAGTTTTGCATCAGAATGTCCCGGGATTTGAACCCCAACCACAGAGTTCATCTCTGTCGAATGAATTTCTAATCTGATACCGTGCCTCCCATCACGGGCGATAATGAGGGAAAGTCACAAAGATTCTTAGCTCTTGGTTCTATATACACATGCATGAAAAATCTATAGACCGTACCAATATGTATATATATAGATAGCCTTTATTATATAGATCGCCTTGATTACAAGCATGACGAGGCCTATATAATAGGCCTCAGCCTGTGTAGTAGAGTTCATCGTTAATTCTGCCGCTGAAAATGCCACCATGTACATGTATACCTTGGAGCTGTACTAGGTCATTCATGCACGCTCTACGAATCACCTGTATAACTTAGGTTCGGCCTATAATGAGCGTATGCGCATGGTGGCCTCTAGCGTAGGATTCTGCTTCAAAAGTTTGTTTAGATTAGTTAGTGCTTCTATGAGGCATCAGAAGGGGCTATGTTGAGTGGTTTGGTACATATATATACATACATACATACATACATACATACATACATACATACATACATACATACATACATACATATACATACATACATACATACATACATACATGCATACATACATACATACATACATACATACATACATACATAATGTACATAGGCTATACACGCATGCACACACATATACATACATGTGTAAATGTTTAAGACTTTCTACAATAAAATGTCCATTTTGCTGTCCGCTGTATTTAAAAATACTCTAAGAAGCTTCTGTGACAACATACGCATACACATGTATCCGTTACGTAAGTTTGTTTAAGATAACCCAAATAAAATTAAAAGACTTTCAAATGGCACGTAGATAAATTATTCAGGTGGTTTCATAACCAATATTTTGATTAAATGAAAGTTGGATTGATGAAATTAATTCTTGGCGCAAATAGAAGTTGGATTGATGAAAGCTTGCGAACAGGCACTCTACAACCGTCATTGTCCATCATCCATGACCGCAGCGTGGTCATGTAATAAAATACGTCAAAATGGAGTTGCATTTACATGGGAATAATAAAATACGCTAAAATGGAGTTTTACTCGAGAATATATAAACAACGCTGTCAATGTACTGTGTCCCTTGTAGAAATGATAGAGTCGTGTCTCTGTTGCAAACGTAATGAAACATAAGCTGTTTCGTGGGTGCCAGTTTTTGCTGAAAACTAAACGATTCGTCAACTCCGTGACGGTCACCTTCGTGATACGCCCACGTCATGGTGTTGACAGATTGTCAAGTATAGTTCATATTTTCAAACATCTAGCAGCGTTTAAATGGTTTATAGTGCCTTAACAAACATATGATATGATAGCTTAATTGCAAGACTTTATAATTTTATTTAACATATTTGATGCGTGTTTTGTTTAATAATATTAATAATTAATAATAGTCGTTTAGTAACTCAAACCGATAAGTGCACAGTAAGATTACATGATATGGTAGTAACAGATGATAAGAAGTTTATCAGAAGTCGAAGTTAACTGTAAGACGCCCATCTGGCCTTCTGCTCATTTTACAGTCGCCCCCTATAGGAAGTTGAAGGCTGAGTCAACCTTATGGGGCTATAGTTACAGTAGGTATCAAATCTGCGTCCTTCTGATCTTCGTTCCAGCGTGCTACCATTCGACCATCTCTCCGCCCTTGTTGGTGCTACATTTCTGCAGAAAGCTCATGCGAGCCAAAGGTGGTAAGCAGAGGCAAAAGTAAATGATGGAAAGGATTCGTGCAGATCCAGAAAGGTATGCACGCTACAAGGACATCGAACGGCCGAAATGGCACAACAGAAAACAGAATTTAAGTCTGCTATCGAAAGAGCACAACGGTCTCAAAGGAAGAAATGGCAAGAAGCTCAGAACAAGTGTCTAGATAAAAAGAAAATTATTCGTGATGTGGCAGCCACAACCCTCCATCAGCACCAGATGTTACTCAGTGTGATGAGTTGCCTTCCGCATCAGCAGAGTGAACAGCTAAAAAAATTGCTTGTTCGAAGACGTGTTCGAAAGGACCGCAGTGCTGTATACGCACCATACAGAAACAAACCGTAGCATCCATGGAGTTGTACATGTAGTTGCTGCTGCTTTTTGTCTTGCAATAATGTCTCCGTTGTCAGTGTCTACGAAAGGTTATCTTCAGCGGACAGTGATTTAATATAATGATCATATTTTTCATTGGTGCCCGAAGACTCTTTACGTCAACTACGTGACATCAACTCCGTGATGCTTGTCAACTCCATTACGAATTTTAAAAAACATTTTCTCAGTTTTTAACAGAAATATTGAATTCTGTGCATTGCTGCTTATCACTCATCTTGGTAGCAGTAATATGAATAGATCAGGACGTCGAAAAGTAAGAAAAATCGTTATTGAATTTTCGTAAAAATCCATGACAAAAGTGCCACATATTGTAGAAACCCTATAACATAGATTAGGTTACAATTGCGTATTATATTCTATAGAATAAACAAGTGTAGGCTATAACAAATCATCTTAATTTATGACTGACTGACTATAATTTTTACGTGGACTAACAATGTCTCAAAAGTAGTGGCGTCACTATAGGAGTTGCGGGGGTGAGGGCCGCACAAGGTGACACCTTCAGAGGGGTGTCACCAAAACGAAAAACTGACTGTCTACAAAATTTTTGCAAAGTTTCAGCAAAAATTTATTATTTTTAAATCAACAATGACATTTAACAACAAAAACATTTTTCGCAAACCCAGCTTACATGTGCTTACATGTACATGTTGAGCGCCTCTGAGTAGATATCTTGAAGGGGCGCTATATTAAGTTTCATTGATTGATTGATTGATTGATGTATAAATTTACCTAGAGCTGAAATTTTTTGCTAATTTACTTTTTTAACCTTCTAATGCGCTGGGGTCAGTGCCGTCATTATTGCTAAGTTACAACAACGCTTCAAATCACGCGATTTGGTAACTTTCGTCTGCACATTAGGCATAAAAAAACTAAGAGGGCGATGGTTGAGTGCATTGATCGCTTTCATTGTGAAATCAAGAGCCATCAAAGATCAAGAGCCATCAAAGAAGTAGCAGTCATGTTTGAGGCTGTTCAAGTGAATAGTCTGATATCGGCCACTGAAAAAGAGTTAAAGGTGTCCATTCCAAAACTGCCACTTTCGATGATGACGTGTCTTAGAGTGAACTTTTAATAGAAATACCAAGGCTGAGAAAGCAGCAGAGATTAATCTGGAAGAAGCAAAAGATTGCAAGGGCAATATTAGACGTTTTAACATTCATAGCTCAATGGGACTTCATATATCTTTGCCAACCATTTCACTCAGTCTAAAATTGTTTCTGTGGCTTCATGTGAGAGAAACTTTTCAAAACTGAAACTTATACATGGTAATGTGACAGTCAAGGCTTTCCGATCTTGCGATATTATCAATTGAAAGTGAGTTGGCGAAAGGTATTTCGATGAAGTGATTCACAAGTTCGCAGATTTAAAAGCCACGAGTTACCGCACTGGGTGACACCAACCCTAGAGACGCCAATGCTCAAAGGGGTTCAATTCTGAACAACCATTTTGAAACATTAGTATTGTTAAGGTGCTGGCCCTAAAACGAAGAGAAACCAATGCATTGGGCAATCTCTGAATATTAATATCAGGCTTTGTGCGATTTCGATACTAAGAGGTATACATGCCGTACGTGGCGTATGTTACCTCTATAAAATTATACAATGTAGTATAATGATATACTTCTGAGCCTCTATAGTCGCTAACAATGTAATAAAAGTGTAAGCACAGACCACTTTCGTCTGCCGTCTGTTATGACGAGTGGATTAACAAGAGTGAATACGAATTTGTTATGGTGGTCATAGTCTAAGTTTATATAGCGCTGTGCGTATTCAGAGGCGTCTCAGAACGAACGACTCGAAGGCATGATCGAAATCGAGAAAGCTACTCATAAGATTCGCGGAGGAGTTGCCCTATATTTCTGCAGTTATATATTTTCATATAATATTCCGTTGGGCTATGATCATTACTTAATATAATTTTATGTATTATTTACAACGTCTTCAGTTTATGCTAATGTAGTTTACAGTGCAGGTCGCCTCCGCATAATAATAATAATGTTCGCATTTTAGGCTACGGTTCATAAATTATTGGATGATTGGCCTACTCATCATGTTATGAGCAAGTGTAAATTTCCACAGCATGAATGTAACGTGACATTAGGAGAACATTTTTGACTGCTTCTGCCACCTGTGCCCTTATCCATGCCTTCGTCACAACTAGGCTTGACTATTGTTGCTCGCTTTACGCTGGCCTCCCTGCTGGTCTACTGGGGTGCTTGGATCGGATATTGCGTTCTGCTGCCCGCCTTATCGGCCGTATGGCTAAATTTGGGCATGCCTCTAGTTAATGCGCGACATTCTCCACTGGCTCCCCTCTGAGCAGCGGATTGCATATAGGATAGTTGCCCTATAGTCTGGCGCTGCTTATACTAGGCCTCGCTCCTGCCTATCTTCGCAAGCTCTGTTGCTCTGTTCAGACTGTTCTTAGTGCTCGGGGCTCTCGATCCCTCCGCTCATCTGAACAGGGTCTCCTCCTAGTCCCTTTTGCACGTAACTCCATTCGGGCAGAACCTCGCTTTCCCGGTGGTGGGATCCTCAACCTGGAATGGCCTCCCTTTGGAGCTTCGCCTCTTTCCCAGGATCTTCTCTCCTATATATGTTCTTTTCTCACCTAACATAAGGTGGTCCAGCAACCACGAGACTCCTTGAAGCACATCGTCTAGTTCAGTGATTCCCAATCTTTTTTGACTACGAAACCCTTTGAACCTGAAACTGTTTTGACCGAACTCCGACCTAGCCAAATAGTAGGCTATTCTGGTATACGTATACCGCTTGCATGCGAAGTAGACCAATATGGGTTTAATTAATAACAGTGATCAGGGTAGGCCTATATAGGCTACAGATTTTATCCATAAAAATTTGATTAGAAATCATTTTATATGAAATTTTCCAATGGAACCATTGTCTTCTTCTCGTAGTCTGATTTCTAATGTAGCAACATATTCAAACAACACTTTTATCCAGTTTTCTCATGGAACCATTGTCTTCCACTCACGGAACCCATAGGTTCCGCGGTAAGCACTTTGGGAAACGCTGGTCTAGTTCAGAGGTCTCCAAAGTACGGCCCGCGGGCCACATCCGGCCCGCTAAGGCCTTTAATGTGGCCCGCGGAACTCTCCTTGAAGAAACAAACTAAATTGGGAAAATTGAAAATTTTAACGCTGCTGTACTCTGACATGCATATTGCCAAAATCCATGTCGCTGTTTGTAAGGCACTGTGCCTGATATAATTATGCAATGACACCATTGCAGTGCTTAAAGAGTACAATATTCGAAGACATTATGAATCCAAGCATTCATCGCATTACTCACATATCACTGGACAGCTGCGCACAGAGAAATTTTTTGTTCGAAGTTTTGGCCTGTGGAGCTTTAGAAAGTCAGCAATGTGGCCCCCCGCTGGAAAACTATGGAGACCTCTGGTCTAGTTTACCGTTGCTGAAATGCCCTGTGTACTGATTTCGATGCTGTTGCCCATATAGATGCTGCCTATAGATTATACAATGTATATTACTGGACTGTTTCCCACTGTTTCTGATGGTGAATGTTTAGATCTGTTTTTGTGTTGGTCGTTTATCTGCATGCTTGAAAATTCGTTTTATGTTTTTGCATAGACCTGTTTATGTATGCTCGCTTGATTAAGGTCTCAATGATAAGCTGTCATTCAACCGTATTTCCAATTATTCGGAATGTCCCGTATGCGATTGCTATCTCGTGTTTGACCATCATCGGCGATATCCACAGATCTCGGTCAATCGCCACACCGTCAAAGCTGTCCATTTCCTGCATTGAGTAGAGACCCCCTCGTGTCGTTATGATGTGCTGCTCGTTCGCTATTGTGAAAAAGAGTCTATTTCAATTCGATCAATCTCTCGATCCAACACACTACATCGATCCCTCTTTTTAAAAAGTGTCTCATTGCACGCAGATGTTAACGAGACCACAATGCAATCTTCTAATAGCTGACAGACGTAGACACTTTTAAATTCTCTGAATGAATGAATGAATGAATGAATGAATGAATGAATGAATGAATGAATGAGTACATATTAGTAAGCCATATTTGCTTGTTGCGTGTAGAGGCCAGGGCGCATGCTTAGTGTACTTAATGGGCGGCAGTCTTGCACTTGAAAATTGAATTAGAATAGAACTGTAGGCCTACAGCCACAAATAGCTCAGAAACGGTGCATTTGTTTAGATCTGAAGTATAGTCATGTTACTGCGCCTTTGTTAGATTCTTTAGAACGTTCTACGTAAGTGTTTAGATAGGCTACATACAGAATTTTACAGATGAAGACCAGTGATCCGTCCTAACTAAAAAAATAACCGGAACGCCGGGTCCAGGCGCCATGTTAATCTAGACATTTTTACTGGTACGACGTTCCGGTCGTCGAAAAAGAACCGGAACGCCGTTCCGGTCCCAACCGATCTCTTATGCAGACACGCCTCGGTGCTTTTGAGTGGGAACATTTATTGATACATGTAATACATTTGTTTATCTGGAGCTGTATTAGGCCTACACATGATATTGGTGTGTGCGGGTTGAGATAATATTCATTTTTACATCCCGAACCCTCTTCAAGTTCAAACCATATGCCAGATCATGTGCCTGTAGTTATTATAATTCAGATTTTATCTACTAATTATGGGCTTACTATAAAAAATGCTTTCAAGACACTCGATCATGCATGGTTGGCTGTCGTGACCTGCGCCTTATAAGAACCGTTGAGAAATTTCCAGAAAATCCTTGCAGACAGGAAGTAACAGGATTAGATTTTCCCTGTTGGCTTTATAAAGGGAGGCAGCTTCATCCTGAGACGACGGTGACAGGTAGAACGAAGGCAGTTGCTTAATTATTCAGCTCACATTGCCCGCCGCCCATTAAGTACACTAGGCAGGCCCCTGGCCTCTACACGTAACAAGCAAATATGGCTTACTAATATATACGTGTATATATATATTATTTCTGTATATATGCAAATGTATACTTATATATATGTGTGTGTGTATATATATATACTAGCCATATTATATGTATATTATGATGTATACATATGCATGGACGTGCGTATGGGCGCGTGTGGGTGTGTGGACGGGGGAGGGGGCTCCTTCACGAATTAAACAGCACGAAATAATAGGCAAACAAAACCTGAGGACTAGAGAGATAATAATAATTTGCATTAACATTCTATATATAAAAATATATATATAATGTAAAATAGCAGTGTATCAATTAGTGAGTGGAATTTTTTGTAGACTTTTCTCGGGAGATATGTCGACACAACGCAGGTCAGCCTTAGATCACCGTAGCAATTTGATGATGATGATGATGATGATGATGATGATTATGATTTTGATGATTATGATTTTGATGATTATTTTGATGTCGACGACGAGTACGATGATGATGATGATGAAGAAAAAGGTGATGACCATCATGATAATAATGATGCTGCTGCTGCTGTTGATGACTGACGATTGATGACGTTTATGAGTTATGATCATGATGATAATCATGATGCTGATGGTGATGAAAATATAGTGAAGCATCGCATGATCATGATGATAATGATGATGATGTTGTTGTTGTTGTAGTTGTTGGTGATGATGATGTTGTTGTTGTTGTTGTTGATGATGATGATGATGATGATGATGATGATGATGATGATGATGATGATGATGACCTTGATGATGACGATGATTCATATCTTTGCTGCTCATTGCTGTGACTGATATCTGACTGGTATTTCTACTTCTGAAGTTGCAGTGAAATTGTGTGATTGGTAAAAGTAATTGATTTCAGTTGAGTTCTATCGACTTCATGAAGATCTGGTCTTATTACGACAAGGTAAAGTACTCGACCTACGTATACTCTCTGCCCCACTCACCCACTCACGCACCCACCCACCCACACGTCCACCCACCCACACGTCCACCCACCCACACGTCCACCCACCCACACGTCCACCCACACATCTACCCTCCCGCTCCAACGTCCCAGTATAGAAGCCAAGTTGTTCCACTCAACTTAAGACCGTCAATCCACAGCCATACCAATTATACGACACTCTAGACATGAAATATTCATGTGCCATAATATTTGCGCCTAATTATGACCGAACGGCGAGCTACGTAAGTCCAAGCGCGTCCTTTTTGCCGTTGCCAACCACTTCACTCCGCTTTACTTCCAATCAACTCCACCCACACTCAACCCCAACTCAAAGCGAGCCCCATTAACCCAAAGTAACGCGATTGCCAGTTAACCCACACTCAAAACGCCACGTAATCGTATGCACCAAGTTTGACTACTGCAATGCCATTTATGCAGGACTAACTCTTTTCTGCAATTACCAGATATATAATCTGCTCGACTGGTCTGCGGTGAGTGTAGGACATTATCCCCTCGGACATAATCCCCCGGACATAATCCCCTGATTTTGTCTAGGACATAATCCCCCGGACATAATCCCCCTCTGTGCAATTAGCCTATATATGCATGTAATTGATAAACCTTAATTGCCCTGTTTTTGTTCACTATGTCATTCAGGTGTAGACCTAAACTTAAGACTTGTTAGTGTATCATTCAGTTCGAAAATTAAAACTTGTTAGTGTCAACCCAACTATAAATGAAAACTTGTTAGTGTCATATAGATTTAAAGTTAAGACGTGTTAATGTCTGTTAACTGAAAAACTTGTTAATGTATTTAACCAAGAATTTTTCATCAATCCATGCTGTATTTAGGCAAGAATTATTTTTCGTCAATCCCACTTCTATTTAAGCAAAAAACTTAATACATCCAGCTCCTAGTGAAACAAAGACTTAGTTTAATCAGTCCAGATTCTATTCACGGAAACTATTATTATATATTAGTTAGAATAAGTTTCATCAACCAATCAAACTTCCAGTTAGGCCAACAATTATTTTCATCATTTTGCTGCTGCTGGTAACAATTTTGGGAAGAGTACCGGTAGTATAATAAACTTTTCCAGTGGAATCAAGAATATTATACAATGATATCGTAGCCTGGGGGATTATGTCCTATAGCTTGAGGGGATTTTGTCCGGGGGATTATGTCCGGGGGATTATGTCCAGAGGGGATAATGTCCGTTCCCCGTCTGCGGTATACCTTTGTTCTGTTGTGGTTATTCTCGTAAATGGGCATTGAGTTTAAGATCTTAACGCTTACGCGCAATTGTCTTGCAAGCTGTACTTCGTCTTACATGTATCTTAAGAAGCTTTATATGTTTATTTCTTCCATCCATCCATGGTTGCAGATATCTTCGCTCCGCTGCTTTGGATGACGTGTTCAGTGCACCGGCCCCAAAGAACTTCCATGGTCCAGTATAGATATTTTGCTATGAACTCCTTAAACCAATTTTCCCTCTTTTTCGCAAGTGCTTGACCAATGACCACCATTCTGTTTGATCGTGGCACTGGTTTCACGTTGTTAGGTTGCAATCGCCTCTGATGAGTTTCTCTTCAGATGGCGCTATATAAATTTGCGATTTTAATTACATCTACGATTGCTCAACTGAACCCCATACAACTCAACTCAATCCAGTTTCTGAAGCTATATCTCTAGGCAACATCCTGTGTGCTTTCGCTGCCAAAGGTTGGCAAGGTCCTTTCGCCTGATCGGATTTTTGGTACAGGGAATAATTCCCTGGGGAAAACCTTATTTCACCCTCTTAGGCGTATCATAGAGTATTTCCTCCATACGCAACTGTAAAACAATTGCATAGCATCGCAGTTTAGCTATATCTGCAGAGTGTTGTCCTACTTGTCCATTGGGGAGGTAGTTTAAGCGAATGGTAACACTCCGGCACGAAGACCAGAAGATCAGCATGGACGCGGGATCGATCGCGCTACCCTCCCAACCTTCCATTCGCTAGGTGGCGTTGGTAAACTAAGCAGTAGGACAGATGGGCGCCTTGCACTGCTGCCATACAGTTAAGTTCAACTGCTCTACTGACTTGTTATCATCCGTTCATATGATTCGTAATCATACTGCAGTGTATCAGTTTGATCTAATAATAAACACGAATATATGCCTCGATTGTCTGATCCATAGGATGGAAGCGGTTACCTGGAACGAAAAGAACTGGACAGCTTTCTCACGGATCTGATGGAAAGCAAAGGAGTAAGTGGAAAAGAAATCCACAGCTCAAGTCTGTACTGCAGACGTTATCTAATATATATCTTCATTGCTAAGAAACAGAGCACCAACTGAATAATAATAGCAAAAATATTAATTATAACAACAACAACACAATAATAATAATAATAATAATAATAATAATAATAAGAATAATAATAATAATAATTAATAATAAGTATATAACAATGATAATAATGATAGTAGTAGTAGCAGCAGCAGCAGCAACAACAGCAGCAACAACAACAGCAGCAGAAGCAGTTGTCAAAAACTAGTAATAATAAATTATTAACAGTGGACTTAATAATAATAAAAAACAAAGTTTTTACTATATCCATCTACTATCCTATAACGTGTACTCTGAAAATAGTCCGCGTTCATTTTACAACATAGCACGCTTAACGAGGCAGCGCGCCCATTATTGTTGCAGCCAATGACAACGCTGGCCAATGGCAACGCTGCGTATCGCAAAAGGGGATTCCCCGATTCGAAAAGTTGAGTCCCCGATTCTATAAGCTAGCCTCTTTTGGGGAGCTGAAATTTTGATAGAATGAAGTGTGTGCGAGGGCGAGTCTATCTGCCAAGTTTCACGACGATTAAATGATTGTAAGTGATCGAACTAGTCGTCGCAAGATTTGACTTTTTAGCCTGTGGCTCAATCAATCAATCAAGCAAGCAAGCAAGATTCCCGCAAGTTAAAGTAGATGGATAATAAAATACAGCCCGTAAAAACAAAGTTTTTTACTATATCCATCTAGTATCCTATAATGCGTCTTATGAAGCAGTTACCTCTACAAATATATAGTCCGCGTTCATTTTACAACATAGCGTCCGTTTAATGAGGCAGCGCACCCGTTTCTGTTGCGGCCAATGGCAACGCTGGCCAATCACAACGCTCCGTATCGGAAAAGGGGATTCCCCGATTCGAAAAGTTTAGTCCCCGATTCTATAAGCTAGCCTCTTTTTGGGGAGCTGAAATTTTGATAGAATGAAGTGTGTGCGAGGGCGAGTCTATCTGCCAAGTTTCACAACGATTGAATGATTGTAAGTGATCGAACTAGTCGTCGCAAGATTTGACTTTTTAGCCTGTGGCTCAATCAATCAATCAAGCAAGCAAGCAAGATTCCCGCAAGTTAAACTAGATGGATATAAAATACAGCCCGTAAAAACAAAGTTTTTACTATATCCATCTAGTATCCTATAACGTGTACTCTGAAAATAGTCCGCGTTCATTTTACAACATAGCACGCTTAACGAGGCAGCGCGCCCATTATTGTTGCAGCCAATCACAACGCTGGCCAATCACAACGCTCCGTATCGGAAAAGGGGATTCCCCGATTCGAAAAGTTTAGTCCCCGATTCTATAAGCTAGCCTTTTTTGGGGGAGCTGAAATTTTGATAGAATGAAGTGTGTGCGAGGGCGAGTCTATATGCCAAGTTTCACGACGATTGAATGATTGTAAGTGATCGAACTAGTCGTCGCAAGATTTGACTTTTTAGCCTGTGGCTCAATCAATCAATCAATCAAGCAACCTGCAAGTTAAACTAGATGGATAAAAAAGAACAAAAGAGACGAGGATGCTGGCTGTGTATAGTTCCCCTAAGGCTATAATCCGTTGTGCTTCGGAACAACAGTCCATGCCTCTTTAAATCATTCGATCGTGTCGGTTAACAGCTTGCCAGATGCCATTAGACGACAGAAGGCATCAAGCAGCACAAAGATTGCGATCCAACGAGAGCCACAAGTGTTTCAGCGGATAAATCTCAAGATGAAAGTCCACGAACCCCCCATTGTTTTACGACTTTCGGCGCCTTATCTCTCTGTCTCTGTCTCTGTTTCTGTCTGTATGTCTGCGTGTCTGTCTGTCTGCCTGTCTGTCTGCCTGTCTGTATGTCTGTTTGTCTGTTTGTCTGTCTGTCTCTGTCTCTGTCTCTGTCTCTGTCTCTGTCTCTGTCTCTGTCTCTGTCTCTGTCTCTGTCTCTGTCTCTGTCTCTGTCTCTGTCTCTGTCTCTGTCTCTGTCTCTGTCTCTGTCTCTCTCTCTCTCTCTCTCTCTCTCTCTCTCTCTCTCTCTCTCTCTCTCTCTCTCTCTCTCTCTGTGGTTCCGCAGCCCGAGCAAACACCTCGCCGCATCCAGGAGTCGACGTTGCCCCGGTGACCATGGCAACGGGAGAGTGGATGTTTCCCGTGTGTGAAGTCGTAAACTTGTCCGTTGCAATGGGTTCTCTCGGATGTCTCGGGATTTGCGTTTGCAGTCTTAAGATCCGCGCCTGGAACCTCCACCTGCGACAAATGAATGTGCCCCGAGCGTATATTACGTGCGATTCGTAAATTTTGATAACCGAGTTTGGAACGCATTTCTAATATTTTCTATAGGCCTATAGCCTAGGCTTACGAGCATAGAACGAGTATGCGCATTTTACGAATATTAAAATTTTAAAACTTGACGAATATTGACGAATATTGACGAATATTAAAACTGGCCAACGAATATTAATTTTTTAATTCTTTTAGTTCTTTTAATTCTTAATTCTTCAAAATCTGGTATTAATTGTAAAAAATCAGTGCCAAAATATGCATAAGAACAGTTAGAGTTAGTCATCTTATAATGAGTAACTTCACTTGGTTTATTGTTCGAAGTCTCAAAATGCTATGCGGGCCGGGGCCGATCTTGCGACATTCACATTTTTGGCGCCCAAATTATGACTCAGCTCCCGCTATTCCCTATCCCTCAGCACTATAAGCGCATCATTTGAAAGTGAGACTGGAACATAATAATTATACTGGGCGCGTGAATTTCAGAGATCGGACAGAGAACGCAGAGAGACAGACAGACGGAGAGAGACAGAGAGATCGTAGAGAGACAGACAGAGTGTGTGTGTGTGTGTGTGTGTGTGTGTGTGTGTGTGTGTGTGTGTGTGTGTGTGTGTGTGTGTGTGTGTGTGTGTGTGTGTGTGTGTGTGTGTGTGTGTGTGAGAGAGAGAGACCTCTGAATCGGTTAATCTATTTTGACATTTTGACCTAATAAGCCTAGGCGTGTAACATTACACTTGTACAAACAAATTTAATGCCAGTTGTCTGAGGACACTTTTGGGATGACTGGTGGCAATTAATTTGCCACCAGTCATCCCATGCAAAATATAAACACGCAAAAACATCCGTCACTCCGACAGTCTGTTTACCAGCATACCATGCAGCTTGCGGACCACAGCACTATGTACAGCGCCGAAAAACCAGTGAACCACTCCACATAATTATACTTAAATTAGTACTCTTAAATTAAATTAGTTCGTAAACAAGCGGAAACAGTGACGTCATCAACGAATATTTACGAATATTTACGAATATTAAAAATGACCCAATATTCACGAATATTTACGAATATTAAAGTCTGAAGTCACGAATTCTCGTTCTATGCTTACGAGTATTTCATTTCGGCCTCCGTATGTTATGAGTATGCATCTTTGTGGGTTCCTTAAAATGCGCTATAAATGCAGCTAGATACCTACATACACACTTGAATACATACTTACATACATAAATACATACATAATACATACTTACATACTTACATACATAAATACATACATAATACATACTTACATACTTACATACATAAATACATAATACGTACGTACATCAGAGATGGGTACGATTAGCTAGAATTGCTAATCGATTAGAATTAGAATTAGCTACTGAAATTTGCTAATCAATTAGAATTAGAATTAGCAAAGTCTTCTAGCTAATCGATTAGAATTAGCATTAGCAGCAGCTAATCGATTAGCAATTAGAATTAGATATCAATAATCGAAAGTTCGATACACATATTTGCTTCATGAATTTGTCAAATTTTAATCAAAGCACCACAAGTTCCTGTATCCTATTACAAATTTACAATACCTAAGGCTGCAGTCTATTACAATACCTAGAGCTGTAGCCCATTAGGCCTACAATACCTAAAGCTACACAACTGCTATAAGTGAGAACAGTCCACAAACCAGCCATTTCTTCAACTCACCCTAACTGTGACCTAACATAACGGTCGAAGTTTGACGATATGTATGGGGTACATTGGCTTCAATTAGCGCTGACGATTTTACAAAATGTTTACACTTCCCTACTAATTTAACTGTTCCTTCCGATAGGACTATCACTTTTATCTTAATACTTAGAATGTTTTAACAATAATAAATTCTGAATAATTTGTTTCATCAGTTGTCTGCGCAGCTATTGTGATAAGTATGGAGAACTAGTGCGCAGAAATAAGAACTTGTACTGGTTCCCATGTTTTATAAACATGAACAGATAATTGAAAGTCTGAAATAGCCTTCAGATAAAATAAAAGTAATTAAGTATATTCTTCAAACTCAATATTAATCGACTCATTCTTAATGAACGCGTTCTCGGTTTAATTTTCAAACATCTAATCGATCAGCTAATCGATTTTCGATTAGAATTAGCTGACAATTGCTAATCGATTAGAATTAGAATTAGCATCAGACTACAGCTAATCGATTAGAATTAGAATTAGCTGCTTGTCTAATCAATTAGCTAATCGATTAGCATCTAATCGATTAGTTACCCATCTCTGACGTACATACATGCATGAATACATACATACATACATACATACATACATACATGCATGCATACATACATACATACATACATACATACATACATACATACATACATACATACATACGTACATACAAGCATGCCTTAATTATACTTGCGATACAACATTTGCTCTATACGCAGAATACTTAACTCAATCACTTCCTCTCTGCTTATAATAGTTCCTGTTGTGCCCGACTTCAAAGTGCACTAATGAACTAATTAATTACCATTTGCATTATTGCATACTATAGGCAGGATATGATCTAATTGTGTGCTTATTACGCATAATTACTCTGTAGTCTGCTCCAATCGCAATCTGATCTTGTAGCTTCAGTTTAGCGGCGGTATAGCAATGCACAAGTGATCAGTCAACAGCGCACCAAGACCTGTCCACCTGAGCCGGTCACTTCCAGAAAGCCTTATACCTGCGGCAAGTCATAAAGACTACCTAAGCACACTGACCGTGGGGAGGGGGTGGGTGGGGGGCCCGCCTTGTCTCCAGCTGATGTAGAGCTATGTGTGCTGACAATGTCTATGCAGCGCATTTTAGGAACCACGCAGAAGCATTACATCTTCATATTCGAGTCTTTTACCGTCGTAGCGTGTGTGTGTGTGTGTGTGTGTGTGTGTGTGTGTGTGTGTGTGTGTGTGTGTGTGTGTGTGTGTGTGTGTGTGTGATGCATTTATATAGCGACCTTATAAGTATGGGTCTCTTGACGCGGTCTCTTGGTTGGTTCACATTATTATTATCATCATCATCATCATCATCAGCAGCAGCAGCAGCAGCAGCAGGAGTAGTGGTAGTGGTGGTAATGGTAGTGGTAGTGATAGTGGTAGTGGTAATGGTAGTGGTAGTGGTAGGTGTAGTGGTAGTGGTAGTGGTAGGTGTAGTGGTAGTGGTAGGTGTAGTGGTAGTGGTAGTGGTAGTGGTAGTGGTAGTGGTAGTGGTAGTGGTAGTGGTAGTGGTAGTAGTAGTAGTAGTAGTAGTAGTAGTAGTAGTAGTAGTAGTAGTAGTAGTAGTAGTAGCAGCAGCAGTAATAATTATAATTATTTAATAATTATAATAATAATTATTAAAATAAC
The DNA here is from genome assembly GCA_020284085.1 of Aporrectodea caliginosa. NCBI lineage: Eukaryota > Metazoa > Annelida > Clitellata > Crassiclitellata > Lumbricidae > Aporrectodea > Aporrectodea caliginosa. The sequence continues at coordinate 431,649 of JACEVL010000899.1, forward strand.
ATTCATCAGTTAATAATTATTTTCAGCATTATCAGAATCAAAATCATTATCATCATCATCGTCATCATCATCAATGTCATCGTCAGTATTATTATCAATATCGTCATCAATATCCTCAACCTCATCATGTCTCTTAAAATCTCTTTACGTTTGAAATCTTGGCAAAACTGAAAAACAACATGTGCTTATCGTAATAAAGCCTATGTAAACAGGGCATCAAAGAATATCCAGTCTGGCGCTAAATAAACATTGACTGTGTTGACAGAAAGAGCCGACAGATGGCCTGCTGTCTGAATTCCGGGAATCGGTTCTGAAGACGATCGATGTCAACAAAGACGGAAAGATCGAACTGGGAGAATTCGCCAAGTAAGTAAGGAATGATGTGGAGGAGGAGGAGGAGGAGGAGGAGGAGGAGGAGGAGGAGGAGGAGGAGGAGGAGGAGGAGGAGGAGGAGGAGGAGGAGGAAGAAGAAGACGAGAAGGAGGAGAAGGACGAGGAGGGAGAGAAGGAGGAGGAGGATGAGGAGAAGGAAGACGAGAAGAAGGAGGAAGAGGAGGAGGAAGGAGGAAGATGATGATAAGGATGATGATGATGATGATGATGATGATGATGATGATGATGATGATGATGATGATGATGATGATGATGATGATGATGATGATGATGATGATGATGATGATGATGATGATGATGATGATGATGATGATGATGATGATGATAAATAATGATGCATTGATGAATGATTAAAATGAGGTTGAAAGTGATCATGACTATGAAATAATCACAGAGTTTACTGATGATTTACTGAAGAGCTTAGCAATGACATTCACGACATTCACACTTAACAGTGTTGTGATTGACGGATGGTGAGACTCCTTTAAGGGGCAAATGAAGTCATCACGCGTCAATTCCGCAGGAAACTTTCCGTTTCTCTTCTTTGCCTTCTGTCTGTCTGTCTGTCTGTCCGTCTACCTGCCTGTCTGTCTGTTTTCCGTCTGCCTGTCTTTCTGTCTCAGCAAGGGCTTAGTAGAAGTCACCATCTGTCTGAAGGATCTGAGCTGGCTTAAGGACTGACATCTGCCGTGTGGCGGTGTCAGTCCCATTGGCTGATGTACATGCAAGTGGCTAATGTCAGAGGCTAAAGTCGGTATAATGGACATCGGTTGAAGCCAAGGCATCGGTCAAAGCCGACGAAATCCTCGGAACGGAGTCTGGGACGAGATCCCCTAATGAATTGATTTATTATCGGAGGAATGAGTTTGGTGGTGCGCAAAACGAGTTACTACCATTGGTCCCTGTGACACACCAATTCCCGTCTTAGCTGTCAAAAGCCTGCATTACCAACAGTCATTATGTATGTATGTATATATGTATGTATGCATGTATGTATGCATCTAAATATTACATGCATAAATAGGCTTATAAGAAAGTACTGTATGCGTATGTATATAATGTGTATGCAACTATGCATGCATGTACGTAATGTGTGTGTATATATTTCACCGACATGTATATCCTATATGTATATGCTGTATGTATGTATATATGCCTATGGGCTGCATGTATACATACATGCATACATACAGATATGTAACTCGATCGCTGCCGTATACTGCGGTGGTGCCAGTCCCAAGCCTGGATGAAGTAGGAGGGCGACGCTAATCATCTGCCTTATGACACAGCGTTGCTGAACAGAAACTACCTTTTGTACGCATTTGCGCTATGGAGATATATTATAAGCTGAACTGTTTAAATATTGATGTAATTAGGCGCAAAAGTGACACAGGCGAGGAAACAAATGCACTACAAAAACAACACAAGGAAACAAAGGCTCTTGCAACTATATATCTTCAATTGTTTCTTCCTCACAGTTTACTGCCACTCGAAGAGAATTTCCTTAGAAAATTTCCGGCTAGGAAAACGGTAATAACAATTTATACATACATAATATAATACCAGAACATCTAACAACTATAATTATGCATGTAAATAAGAAGCATCTGTTTGCATGCATGAATAATGAATATAGCATGCTATTATGTAGCAACTTCTATAGAGCCGGTTTATAATGCACGGAGTATCAATCAATGACTGACGTAGCTATATATATAGTCGAGTCATTTGGCTGTACAAGTGGCGCCACCTAGTCAGTTCGCACTAATGAGTACTTGAACCGGTCACACTCGTGCATCCTGTGCTTATCTCGTGGCAGTTGGCAGCTAAGCTGATGCGTTACAGGAGCTGCTTGGGAAAGTCAGCGAACTGTGGCGGACTGATCAATGACACGCTTAATGGGTTTTCTTAGTTTATAAAAATACGGTCGTGCGTTGAGATAGTCTAAGTCTATGAAACAGTAGGTCTGTACACTCGTGCATTTGTTCGTAGACTGGAGCAACGTGCACATAGCCTAATATACTGTATACACATAAATATGTACATATGAATACAATAAAATACATGTTTATGATTATGGTTCATAACGCCTTTTATGAATCTCATTCACTGCATAATGAAAAAAGAAAATGTACTGCACAAAAGCAAATTATGTTTCTCGCGAAGCAATAACGAGATATCAAGAGCGCTTCACAGAATCTCGAAAATACACGCATACATCGTTATAAATTTGTAGACATTATATATATATATATTATATATATATATATATGTATATATATATATATATATATATATATATATATGCACACATGCAACCCGAGGTTCTTGTCTTTGGCAAGCACTCATTCATAGTTAGACCGAAGTATATCGTCTGCTAGGTAAGTTTCCACTTCCTTGTTTTCCCTTGCTGAGCCATGTAAATATTATCTCGACGGAACACTTTCATCTTCCACTCATTCTTTATAGATTCCTGTCGCGTGGCTGCAAAGTGCGCTGTCTAATTGCAACCGCATATTTATTTATTTAGCGCCGCGTTTCAAGCATTTTTGTATAGTAAGCCTGTATACCTTACAAATATTGTGTTAATGAAAATGTGGCTGTTGACCTTAATTACACTCTCAAACATAAACTTAACAAGCGAAAATCTCAGATGGAGCTTTCTATTGAATTTCAAGTCCATGTGATGTAATGATATTTTCTGTAATATTATAATGTAATGTATTTTCGTGTATGAATGGTTTTCTCGTGTTTTTGTTGCAGTTATCGAGGCAGAACTTCGAGGACATCTTCATGCATTACGATCCAGTGAGTATACTATAGCAGACAAATAGAGAAGTTTTCGTTGAAATACTGTGCTTTACGATCCTTTCACGCGTGGGATGCGTTCCTGTGATGAAACGATTATGTTCTGTAAAATAATGTAATGTAAATCGCCGAAATTTCTCAGCGCCATACGAAAGCGACGCAAGGTAAAAGAGATAGACCTAAGTTCATTCGCCGGCGCTTAGTCAGGGTAAATCGGCTAGAATCAAATTGTTGGTCGTCTGTCTTTCTGTCTGTCTGTCTGTTTGTATGCATGCAAGCGTGTGTGAATATAATGTAGCCTACATCGCCTACATTTCTCAGAGTCACGCAAAAGCTGCGTTAGGGAGACCAGTTTATAAATTTATTATCAACATTTAATCAAGTCCGCAAAAGCATGGCTGTGTGTGTGATAGTGTAGGCTACATGTGCGTATTTATGTTTGTATGTATGTACATGTATATGCGTATTGGTACAAAATCTCTAATCAGCTCTAAATACCCAGCACCTTGGCATATCAAACAGGGAAAAGAATGCAATCTAAATGAGATTGACAAAGAAAACATCCTTAACCTTATAGCACTTATGCAGGAATAAGTTATGTATAAACTTTTAATGATAAAGTGATATCATTAGAGCTATTGTCTTTTTATAATTGCAATGTTGACACTATAAACTCTAATAGAACTGTTTCATAATTGCTGTGTGTGGTTTGCTTCGGTTTGATTTGATAATCCATTGCTATCCGATGTTGATAAGGCATGATAACTTGTTTGCATTCTTTGATTATAGCCCAGTATGGAGCAGATAAGAGTGCATGTAGTGTATCTCTTCAACAGAACTGTAATTGAAGGTTGAGATCTTGACATGTTAATCCACTGTAGAGATGATATAATTGTTGGTCCTGTGTATTTCTATGGTTTCCACTTTGAAAATGCATAATAATTCGGGTAACTTCTTTGAGAATAATCCTTGATGATATAGTTGATTGTATCCATTAAGTCTGGTTGATGTAGCTCCAGAGAACTTTTGACTGAGAGTGAGATGTGGGGAGTATAGCAGCAGAAGATATTGTTTGTACTCTGAAACCAAAAGATTTAATGATATACTGTAACCATCATCATGTATAGAAGCACTGATTTTAGTTATAATGTCTGAATTAAATGATATAATAATCTATTGCCTGCCGTCATATTATTATGTTCTCAGTAGTAAGAAACATGGGCCTACCATTGTATTTTCAGTTCCAGTTTTAAACTATTTTAATTGTGTGGTGGACATTTGACTATGATTTAACCTTGTTCGAAATTACTCGACATAGCCTTAGTGTTGCGTAAAATTATCTAGATTTGACCATAATGTGATATTTTAATAGATATTATTTTTAATGTTGACAGTCTTGTAAAATGGCGTCGGATTATCGACATTTTAATATTACCGACCGCATCAGAAGCGGATTACTTTACAAGAAAGATATTGGGACCTCTAGCGACCATTATACATGTGTACTCTAAGTGACACCTAGCGAACTCTTTTTATTTTTATAGACGGATTGTGTATAATTATAATGATCACATTTTATAATGTGATTATTAATGTGCATTGTATGTATGTATGTATGTATGTATGTATGTATGTATGTATGTATGTATGTATGTATGTATGTATGCTATGTTATGTATGTATGTATGTATGGATGGATGGATGGATGGATGGATGGATGGATGGATGGTTGGATGGATAGATGGATGGTTGGATGGATAGATGTATGTATGTATGGATGGATGTATGTATGTATGGATGGATGGATGGATGGATGGATGGATGGTTGGATGGATAGATGGATGGTTGGATGGATAGATGTATGTATGTATGGATGGATGTATGTATGTATTGCATACGTACGTTTCATATTTATTCATTTGTGTATGTATTTACGCGTGTATCGGTACATGTATGTATGCATGCATGTAATGCTTTCTTGCCGCCTTTAAACTTCGAAATAAACGTTAAAAGACGAGATGAATTGAGCCAAACTTGTTGAACAGCAGCGTTAGTCTTGAACAGCGATTTTACTTTCCCTGTATCATAGGATGGCAATGGTTTCATTGAGGGAAAGGAATTGCTGGCTCTCATCAGAGACATAATGACCAAAACAGACGAGGTTTGTCAGTTTCAGGTTTATCAATATATTCATTCATTCATTCATTCATTCATCTAGAGCATTTATATAGCGCCATCGTAGATATCTACTCGGAGGCGCTCATGCAATTGAAATTGAGAACCATTGACAGCGTCTCATTGATGCTAAAAGATGGTTATTTGAGGGATTTTGAATGCGTATCTTAAGCTAAGTTTCTTCCGAGCTATTACGGGAGGTAAACTTCGGATAAATTTATGGTAAATAAGAATCCTATCTTATAAGTTCCTATTCCTCTTTTGTCTTTAATGGAAGATCGCCTATATTCGAGGGCCGAGGGGAGATAAGTTTCTTCTTTGCTTACAGATCAGACCCTTGATTTTAAATGAGGTGGAACATAATTATATTGGTCTTGAAATCGAGCGAAGGGAGTTTCTCCCTCCGTACAAAATAATAATATTCGCTTATTCAATTCTAACTCACAAACCGCAGTATGATTACATGAAATAGTAGGAACACATGATAACAAGTTGAACAAGAGTCGATTTTATAACTTTATGGCAGCCTGTTAGGCGCTGATCCGTCCTACTGCTGCTCATTTTACCATCTCCCCTAGGGAATGGAAGGCTCAGTCAACCTTATGAGGCTAGCGGCTATCGAACCCTTGTCCTTCTGTTCTTTGTATACCTGTGTATTACCATTCAGCCATCACCCCGTAGACCATAAGATCAGGTGGAAATGTGTATGAAAGACATGCATGGGTGACTTGATGCGTTGTTTCTTGTCCAACAGAACGTCACGCATCAGGACGTCCAGGACTACAAGGAAGCAGTGTTGCGTGTCTTCGACAAGAACACGGATGGACGGCTGTCGAAAAAAGAACTCGGTCTGCTATTGTCCGTCGAAAAGAAATAGGAACTTCTCTTCTTCTTCTCTTTCTCTCTCATCTTCCCTCCTTTCGTTCGTTGTTCCTTCTATCACACCCCTTCTCCTTCTTTCCACTAATTAGAACAGACCTTACGTTGCTCTCAAGAAAATTTGCACATTTAACCGGTGAACCAAAATGGCTCTGGCCTATATGGATTATGTGCGTTATACTCTAGTGCTTCAAAATAGCATCAAAATTTATGTACAATTGTACATATATATATATATATATATATATATATATATATATATATATACTGTGTATATTTAGCAAATTAAGTTTAAAATCATTCCAGTAGATATATATATATATATATAAAATATGATCGCCTTGCTGACATATACATGCACGCATTTTATTTGTATGATTTAATGATGTTATTGTCTTTGTAAGTCTTTGTTTGTCAGTCTCCTTGTAATTCCAAACCACAACTTGTTAAAGTGCTAATATATATATATATACGGACTCTATTCTCTTCGCCTTGGCATGTAAGTGCGGGTGACAATTCCAATTAAATAAACAGAAATAAAGATGTCAATTGTTATACTGAATATTATTCTATTCACTCGGAATCACTAAGTATATAAGAAATTAAGAATCTGTTGAATATCGTCAACAGGATCTGAAACAGCGACAGCAGTCTAAACAGCAACGAGGGTGGTTGCTTTATATGCCTTCGTGTAGAGTTTTACCGTTTATTAACTGTTTAATTCTCAAAACGTGCCCATCAACATGTAATCGTAATCGTAACCTTCAAACTTCTAAAGCGCCACTCGAAAGCCAAGCGCAGGGCACCAGCTTATTCACGAGAGCTGCGTCTAGTCAGAGAGGTTGTCCAAAAGAGTTGTCCGAGGGAGGTCACTGTTATTCTCCCTCCATTTCCGGTATGCGCGCCACCTATCGTTCACTGCCCTTCTTATAGCGCCTTTTAAAATTATCCTTAAACACTACACCCTTGCTTCTGTTGGTATACTATACTCGATCGATGATCAGTCGGCTGTTACGACTTACATGTATTGTATTGTATTTGATCATTTATAATGCGCTTCTCACAGCATAATCCCTTCAGAAGCGCTCCCAGTGCGAGGTACTCCGAGAGAAAAGGAAGGTTATAAGGTGAGAGAAAGAGGTAGAGATGCCACCAGAGAGGATGGTAGAGCGCAAAGAAGGATATGTATGTATATATGTATGACTCCTACGGTCTCAATGAAAGCCATCATCGATCGATTGTCTTTTCAGTACCTTAATGGCGCTATAGAAATCCGTAGACCGGATTAGATCAGGTGACTTCATGTTACAAAGAAATCAAAACGAAAAGGAAATAAATCAAAATCAAGTCAACTATAGGTCTATATGTGCTATAAAAAAAACTCCGTGGAAAGTTCCTCGACTTTCATAGTCAGAAAGCCCACAAAAATATTTGTCTTGCAGTAGGCCTATAATTGTTGTATCTAGATTCGCTGTATCCATGTATAAAACAGCCGATCTGCGTGCAGCATAAGAGATCCTGAGTGGCCGAGTGGGTTGGTAGCCCGCTCTCCACGCCGGCGGTTCGGGTTCGATTCCTGGTCGGTCGGTTTATCAGAGATTAATTTCTCGGATCTTTACTGCGGGTGGCTAGATCGCAATATAAACGTGGAGTACGAGGTTGCTTTCTGCCTCCGACACTAATCATCTTCGATATGAAAAAGTGTCGTTAAGCCGAAGTACATGCAGCATGTCAGATTTATTCAGCATGTGGATGACTCTTGGTTAAGTAGGCCTACATAAATCAATATTACGTTAAATAGTATCTTCATGTGGATCAATAATAATCTTCGTCTATGCCGCTTTGGCCTGTTTTTATTAGTAGGCCTATTAATGATTAGGCCTATATGATATTTGGTAAACGACATTAAATTTTAGGCTACGATGAAATATGTCAAAATGATTTGTATTAACGAATTTAATATGCCTTATATTGAATACTTTATAAAATAAAACCTTGTAGGCTATGCGCGAAGGCCTAATTATATAAGACTTCTTCATAAAAGATCTTTTCATGTGGCTCTCTATTATTCGCTAGATGGCTGCCTGCGGCGCCTGGCTTCAGAAATAGTCGAGTTAAAACAAAGTCTGCGGCCTGCGCTCAACAACCTTCTTCGTCTTAAGAGAGATCAGCTTAGCGAGAAGTTCAGTTAAAGTACACTGAAGCAGTGAAGCTGCATAGTCAGCTCATTAAATATTTGGATATCTAGCTTTATTTTAGTGTAATCAAGTTTAAACCAAGAGCGAAATTCAATTGAAGCCTTTTTACACGAGAAACAACATGTTGAAAAGACGACAATAAAATTATATGAAAGACATGAACATTAAAGTCACCCAGCAGAACTATTTCAGAAGGATATGAAACCAAAACATTCAAGTGGTGAGCTTAAGAAAGGGAATTGGAAAATAAATGTTTACAAGCAATGTCTGCTAGTTTAAAGATCTGAGAGGAGCAGCCTGCAGGACTTCAAATGACTTGGCAGAGTGGATGAAGTCAAACTGTGCCGTGGAAGATAAAAAAAAAGTCAGGTCCCCCTCCTTTATCATTTAAGATTCAAAAGCTGGTGGATTAAGTTCACAGATGAAAGACAAATGTATTTAGGTTACCGGCAAGTTTAATTGAGAGCAAGTGTATGACTAAGGAATGCGAGGTAAGGTTGACGTCAATTAAGGGCCCTGGCAGCGAAAGACATCGTTAAACACTGGCTACTACTAATTACACTTTGAACTTTTCTAGAAATGAAGCGGTTATAGTCTTAGTGGCATTATCCTCGCCTCCTAGCCAGTGGCGTTACTGGCGTAACAAGGTTTCTGAGGGCCTTGTGCAGAGTTTAGGTGGTGGGCCCCTTCCCTTTCGATTTCAAACCAAAAAACGCTGTTCAAACAGCGCTGTTGCAAAGAACATAAATAAGGTCAGGTAATCAACTTGGACAAGTGTCAAGTTTACGGTAGTCTAAGAAGAAGAATCCTGAAAGTTTAAACGATCGTTTGCGCACTTTCTCCTGGGAAAAAATATCCACCGCTTTGAAGTGTCAAGCTATTTGGCATGTTCATTTTCTATTGAAAAAAAATCTTTAGCTAGAACTGACAGTGCACGCCGTGCACTGACAGTTCTAGCAAAAGATTTTCAGATATCTGAAATAAGCCACCTTTGGGAAGCGAACCATGATCCGCACTCGCTCTATTGTACAGAGGCTCATCGACTCAGCCTACGCTCTTACTGATGTAGCTAACTGGGCATGATTACGTTGATTTGATTACATTCTGAAAGGAAAGACCCTTTGACGGTCTGACCGCCGGGGGCTCTTGTGCCGTAGGGGGCCCTTGTGCTTTGCACAACCTGCACAACCCATTGCTACGCCACTGCTCCTAGTTATGATGTTGAGGATTCAATTCTGAACTGATTAGCTTCTGATTACATTTAACCGCGCTTTTGTAATGTAATGTAAATCTCCAAAAATTCTCAGCGCCAGACAAAAGTCACGCGAGATGGACGAGCTTATTTACCGGCGCTATATCAATTCAAGACCGAAATACAGCCAGTCTGTTTGTTCCGTTTCGGTGCCAGGTCAAAGCCCGGGGAGAACATGGTGATCATACTGTGGAAATATTTGATGCTGGTGGTCATGGACTCATGGTGTGACGCTGGAGTGGAATCAGCATAGCTTGAAGAGTTCGTTTTTCAGCCGTGAGTCGTATCTAAGGTATAGAAGTTGCACTCCACAGTTCAGCTGTCACACGTCGCCCTCGAGTGAGGTCAACTGAAAATGAGATCAGGTCAGCACAGTGTGATTTTCGTTAACGATAACGATAACGAAAATGTTCGTTAACGAAAATAAAATGATTTCGTTAACGATAACTATAACTAAAAACATCATTTACTATAACTATAACTATTATAACGAAAATAACACTAACGAAAATTCATCGTTATTTTCGTTAATACAACAAAGTGCAATATCGACAAGCATGGAGACGTAAAAATGCGCTACAACTAATATCCTATGGTCGCCCTGGATTTTGGAGTTGTGAATTAACCCAGTAGGCTAGTAGTGGCACAGTTTATTAAATTTAACTGTTTTGTAAGCGTTTCTATAGCGATTGCGACCCAGTTTGACTATCGCAAATCCCCAAACTTACTAGTCGTATTATATATAATCTTTTAGTCAAAATGTCTCTAAAGATCTTGAGCAACCGCAATTGTGGAAATGCCGTCTGGAGTCATTTCAAGTACGAATAACGGAATAAGTCACAAATAAAAGTTCGTCTATCATCAGCGCTGTTGTTATGTGGCCGGTGTCGCGTGATATTCTATCCCCCTAAAGCATATCCCCTCCCTGATGCAATAAACAGAGTATCCGGGGGATAAACCATTCTATCCCCCATCGTCATACGCATCACGATAGCCAAGACGAAATTCCAGTCAAAATCACCAAAAACGAAATAAATTAATTTCAGGTCGACGTACAAACTAAAGATACGCAATTTAAATTTGTTTGTGTGTACAATAAATCCAAACAGTACGACCGAATACACTTAGAAACCGCAAATAATGCAAACTAATCAGGATACTCTATTTCTCTAAGGGGATATTCATTTAGGGAGATATTGTATTTCGTGACACCGGTTCACAGCCGGTAAAACCATGACTAATCTACTCAATTATCTCACGTATCATCACGCACCTACAAACAAAGCAATCTGCGCTGCAAAGAGTGATAGGAAGAGGTGAAGAAGGGAACTCGCGAAGACAATCAAAACCGGTGTCAGTAAAATTAGCAGACTCAACTGTGCCAATGGCTGTTTTTTCCATGTGTTTGGTAAGTTTTGTGGGCTTTACAACGTCTCCCTTTCTTTCTACTCCAGGTGTCATTACATAGAAATATTTCCATCTGTCAAACGAATGGGTTATCTCTCTGACAACGTGCAAGACGTCTCGGATATGGTACGTGAAGCTGAGGACAAACTGCTGACGACAGTCAGCAGAAATACATAACACGTCCTGCTCAGCTTGTTTCCGCCTGCATGTCATCAAACGTAGTTATTGCATTCGCCCTAGAACTCACGATTTTGTATAACCAGCTAAGGATGATAAGAACTACATACCTAGGGTTCTCTATTATAGGAGCTTGCTAAAAAAAATAACCTCTGAACGAAAATAACCTACAGAACACCAAATCACTAATTTAATTTCACTTTATACCTTGTAACCGTGTTGCGGCTTGTCAACCTGATTTACATTAAACGAATATTTATATACGGTATGTCATGTTTTTAATAAAAGCGTTTCAAATGGCCGCACTGTTGATGCAATATTTTATACTAAGAGACTGAGGAATAATACGGGCTAGCACGGTCCATACACGGGGACCTTAAAATGGCGTGACGCCCATTCAAACGAGCAGCGGTGGTTATAATGATTTCGGCCGATCAATTCATTGAAAACTGAACAGGGTCGAGGTCGTATACGGTCGCTATATAAAATCGTCTACATTTACATTTACAATTTTAGTGGTGCTCAAAGAGAAAGATAATATCTAATTGTGCCGTGCATAGATAGGACTAAAGTCTTTATCGTCGATTATGCTTAGTCGATTTGATTGGTCAAGGGAATCAGTTCTTGAGCCTGAGAAGAGGAGGGAAAAGTCATTCTCATTCCGGGAAATGTCCGGTTCGTCAGGCAAGGAAATAAGAGCGAAACTGGAATCTATAGTCTGGAAATTATGAATTAGAGGAGTATCATTCCGATCGAAGATTTAGGCCTACCCCAATGGCAAGTAATAATAATGTATCGTAAACAAGTTGAAGACTCAAATGACGTCACAGTTGCAAGTAATAATGTATCGTAAGCTCTGGCGTAAACATGACGTATCTTCCATAAGGTCGAGGTATTTAAATAAATGAAATATAATACAACTGTAGGGTATAAGAGCATTTCTATAGCGCATTAATTTGGTGAATTTCGTAAATGACCTGCGATCTATCTTGTTAAAGCGCGCTATAAATTTTCATTTGTATTGTATTGTAAGTGTTATGTCTACAGATTTTGTTGATAATATAGTTTGGGTCCACAGTGTTATCGTTTCGCACTTCAAAAGCTGTGCAAATTTAACTATAAAATTAAACAAGATGTCATATTTAAAATTTTAAAGATAATCGATGTTACAGCGCATATTAAATATACTATGTTTAACTCTACATATGCAATTGCTTATTGGTTAAAAACTAATTATTCGTCGATTTCCTTCGTAGAAACCGCAATGCATTTTGGTATGTAAAAACGACGTTTTACAATTTTGCCGCTATGAGCGCCAGACTCAATGGACGTTACACAGGGACTATCCAGTCCTGTGTATTCGAGGTCCTTGCCAAAAGAGTTTGTCATCAACTGCGCAAATATAACGCTTATTAATTGGGAAAAATTCAAACGCATGTAAGGTTCGGTCTCTGGCTGCCTTCAGATGTCTCTAAGACTATACGCAATTTTGCTGTCGTAAACCTCCTTTTATATGCTGTGGTTCGACGTTATATAATCCTAAGCAGTACGTGAGGCCTAAACTTACTTGCGGGACCGCTGGCGTTTGGTAAAACAACGTAAGTCCCCTTATATATGGACTTTATGTACATATATATTGACGTGCAAGATGGGCTCTGGCGTGGGTTTTAACATCCCGTAACCCAAGAGATCTTCTAATAACAATGATAAGACGATTTGTATAGCGCCGTACTCAGTCGAGGCCGAAGGAAAGGGCGCTGTGCATGAGTTCAATAAATCATTGACAGTCACATGATTGTTTAAAAGTCTTGAGCTGTCATTTAAATGTCTCCAGAGAGGTGGCGTTCTTTACATGGTCTGAAAGACTGCTCCGTGCACGCAGTGGATCCTGCGACAGAGAAGGGCCAGTCGTCAAACCTCGTAGAAGACCGAAGGTTGTTCACTGCTTTGAAAGTTATCAAGCACAGCTTGTACAAAGAAATCCGCTGAGGAACACGCAGTGACGCAGCCAGTGTAGGTTATCGTGCAGGAGATCAGTGACGTGATCGGGTGGTGTCTGGCCATATATGAGACGTGCAGCAGTTGAGTGAGTTTGTCGATGTCCTGGAATGAGCAGAGGGACAAGAAGAAAAACTTTAAAAACTACCGAATATACAATCCAAAGCACTAAGAATGGCTTGCGTCGCAGTTAAAGGTACACCCTTATTGGCTCTTCAAAATGAGTGTGATGAAATGCCCCTCCATTTCCGTCGACTGGGCAACTCGCTAAAGGTTGGATCAAAAACCCTTGGTGCCAAAGATCATCCAGCGGATGCCATGCGGGATCATTGATCTAATATCGTTATCGTTATCGTAATCTCGAAATTCCTGCATCACCCACAAAAGCGAAGTCGCGGGAACCAGCTCATTCTTAGGCGATTAATAAAAAAAATCGATAAGCAGAGGGTCAAAATTCAGAGAGTCAGACGGCTAAGCGTCCTAAGCTGCTTCTGCTGTCCGATCCATGTCTTGCGCAAGTGACTCACTTTCTGCCTGGATGTCTTGTTCTTCACTGGCTCCCGATCCAGCAGCGCATCCATTATCGGGTCTCATCTATTGTCTGGCACTGTGTTCTGGGTAGAGCACCTACCTATCTCCAGGGAGCTCTTTACTTTGACTTCGGCCTGTTCTGGTCGCCTATCTCTGCGCTCGGCTCTACAGGTGCTATATAAATTTCATCGATAGATACACAGTTTCGCAAGCGCCTGAAGTCTGTATTATGGGCAGTAATTTCACTGCATGGTTCGGGAGCGCCACTGAGTTTTTATCTTGAAGTGGCGCTTTATAAAAAAATGTCGGATTTTTTACAATTATACGAAGTGCTGAATTATTTTTTACAATTATACGGAGTGCAGAATTTCATTACATCGTATGCACAGCGTACTTTTTTATATCTTTATCAGAGCAAGACTACCCCCTCCCCGCCCCCATCTGGCTCTTACGAACTTGATTTGAGAATTGTGTCGACGAATAAAAAGGTCTTCATGGCGTGGTTTAGTATCACGCTGAAAATATTATTTACGCTGCCTTTACATTCGTGTAGGGGTCTACTAATACAGTTTTTCACAACAATGTTTCGATTCGATCGTAACTGTTTTATAACGTTACAGTTTTAGAATTCTTTCCGACGCATCGATGTATTATTATTGTCGTTTATCTGAAGGAGAGTTTTTCATAAGACTTCTTTCTCTTTATCATTGTAAATGGAAATTCCGCTAGGGCCTTCTTCCTTCGTGGCCTTCGCGTGCGCGTTTTTATCTTGAATGTGGCGTCCTCTGGCGACTGATAGAAAAGACCTTCCGGTCGTTTCTCCCTTTTAAGTGATCTCTTGAAGTAAAAGTATACTCCTTTATCTGCTCTGTGAAAACAGTTTCTGTTTCCATCGTCGTAAGAACTAATAATGCTTTAGTTCGGACAGTAGGCCTATATATATATACACACGCATATATATATATATATATATATATATATATATATATATATATATATATATATATATATGCGTGTATATATATATATATACATATATACATCTATATATACGTAAAATTAATATTAATGACGGAGATTTATATAGCGCCCCTTCAAAGTTGCAGCTGAGGATCGCGATATTTAAATATATACACATTGTATATATGCAAACATGAATAAGCAGAAATGTGTTTAAATATATTATTGCTGCACTTTATTGCACTGCATTGTATTGAAACGTACTGTTTTACCTCGTGTTGCATTGTAATTGTATGAATTGAGGCCCTAGGCCTACCTCTCGCTAGGTAGAGGAAAGCGGGGCAAGTTGGTTGGTGTTTACAATTTTGCTAATTTAAACATGATGGCTTGTTATCAGCAGAATTTGTTTTATACCAAAACATTGCTAAATCAATTGTTATTCATACGACATAAAAGATTTATCTTACATAATTAAGAAAAAAGTAATAATCACTGAAGAAAATAATGAGTCAGAACAGCCAACTTGCCCCGACCATGGGGCAAGTTGGATGCACTAATGGGACAAGTTGGATATACCCATCGTTCAAGTGGCTTGCTGTTGACACAAGTTCGTTTATTGTAATACATAGGCCTATTAATTATAGACCTAATTCTGCGATATTATAGTAGTGATCATGCTAATAATAAACAAAACTCATCAACAACAACGAATACAGGCCCTACATAAATGAGAATCGTAAGTCAAGTCATAAACTTTAAATTGTAAAGTGTCGATTCCGTTCACCTTGAGAAGGTTTATTTAATTAAAACACGAGGCACATCATCTTCAAAGTAGCCTAATAGATTGCACAATGGGTAAGAGTAACAGCACTTGTTCCTCTTGACTTATCCTGCTTTTGATGGTGTGTCCATCCACTTTTTTGCATTGACAGCAACATTGTTTTGGGTTTCTGAACATTAGGCCTACACTGAATTGGTTTCCAACATATTGTCAGTGTGGCATTTCCTTCCAAGGCTTTTCTAATGCATGGTGTCACTTAGGGTTCAGCGTTTTGCTCGCTTGTTCACAATGTATACCACACCACTAGGTACATAACTTGGCAGTCATTCACTAGGGTATCATTTTTAAGCGATGATACCTAAATTCATTTGACAGTTTATCTTGTAATCGCTTCCGCACAGCTGTTGTCCATTGCCTTTCAGGAGGGAAGTCTTATATTTTGACCATTAAGCTCCACCTCAATATAATTAAAAATTAAGAATTTCTGCTGCTGGTCACTCCACTAAAGCTGAAAAAGTTTGAACAGTTTAAATCATGGCCAGCTATAATTAGGATGTCTATGTTTAAATGTTTCAAACTAAGAGACTCACTAGGCTCACTTACTGAGTTGGTGATTCTGCTCAAGAATAACCTGGGTGTCATTTTAAATCTACTAAGTCCTTTACCAACTATGTTAGTAGTTACTCGTATTTTAATTTGTCACACATGCATATAAGTGACTTGCGCAGAGTTAGGTGTCATATATCTGAGGATGACTATAACTTGATTCTTATTGGCAACATAAAGTCCAATCTGCAGAAGCTCAGGAGAGTTCTCTTTGGTTAGAGTCGTAGCAAATAATTCAAGATATGAACATAATAGCCCTTGTAAAAAGACATTACATTGGATTCCTGTTCAGCAGATCATTTCTTTGGACTTTGGTCTCAAGATGTAATACATATTAGTTAGGATTACATATTACATATTAGTTATTAGATACATACTATAGTTAAGATTGTTATTATAGGCATAATGATAACATAACACAAAATAACAGTGAAGCAACCAAATTGCCCCAACCGACTTGCCCCGGTAGATAATTTTTCTAAAACCACATATCGCGAGACAACGTGAATAATTTCAACCATGAGCAACATGCCGTTCAATGCCACAAACTGGCGCTAAACATTGTACATATTTCACATTTTTAGACCCTATAGTTTGCGATATGTAGAAAATTGAACATTTCACGAAATAAGTTTGCTTAAGATATAAAATTACCTTTTATTCAGCAAAAAATCCTCAAAAATTCGCCGCGAAAATTCATATACGCATAAAAGTCAACACATATGGCCTCGACCTTAAGAAGTACTTTAATCTTTTCCACTACCTCCCTGTGAACTCACAGGACCGCACAACCAACTTGCCCACAGGCCAACTTGCCCCGGGTTCCCCTACTATCGTAAGATAGAGATGCCCAGCTATATGCACAAATATTTGCATTGCATTTGTTGTATTGTTCTGCGTTGTGATGTTTTACCAGATCGTTTATTGCTGTATTTTCTGTCCTATTTCATGCAGTGTCCTTGCGTGGGCCTCTGTACACACAAACGTAGGGGGTCCACATACATGCATGGCGATATCCTATAATTTCCTGCCAATCCTTATATTCTCTCCTCGCTCTGATCTTCTTCCTACTCTCTAGCGTTCTGTTCCTCTTCCTTCTCTTCTTCTTCATCCCGGATCCTTTTCCACCCATCCTTCCTCACTTCCTTCCTTCCTCCTTCGATCTCTCCTCCCTTCCTCTTTGCATTAGCATCTCCTAGCATCGTCACCAGCCTCTGAAGCCGGTGCCGTCTAATCCACTTCGGATTATTCTGAGGCCTCGGCACTTCCAGGTACTCTACTGTCTCCCCCGTTCTTCTTGACCTGCCCCGCCCATCCGTTTCCCGCCCCAACATCACCCCATAGGCGAACGGGTTTTGTAAAACTGCACTGGATCAGGTCTTTTGATCATCATCGTCGTCGTCGTCGTCTTCATCATCTTCTTCTTCTTCTTCTTCATCATCGTCATCGTCATCATTATCGTCATCGTCGTCATCATCATCGTCGTCATCATTATCGTCATCATCATCATCGTCAGCGTCATCGTCGTCACCGTCTTCATTGTCACGATCCAGTGTTTCCCAACCTATTTCGAGTCGTAAACCCCTTTTTAATAGCCAAGTAACCCGCTGCATTTGCATAGGAAGGCATTTATAATAGGTCGTCCTAAATAGGACAATAAGTAAGTAAGCAACATGTTGGGAAACGCTGGGCTAGGTCCTAGTCTTTCCTTACGCGGCTTGACACCCGGATATAATCGGTTTCACACGAGAAGAATCGGAATTCGAATCCCTGACGAAGACGTGAGAGGAAGAGGCAAACAGACACTGTGAGAACGGTGGACTATTATACACGGTGCGATAGTCACTTTCCTCTGTCGCAGAACTGACTTTAACTACGGAACCCATGACGCGTGGCGGAACCACGTGACAATACCATTAGCGTTACGCATCGGCTTCAGAGGCTGTGTGAAGAAGAGGAAGAGGAGGAGCAGGAGGAGGAGGAGGTGGAGGAGGCGGAGGAGGTGGAGGAGGTGGAGGAGATTGGAATAAATAAAAGCGCGCGTTTCCTCGATGCAGCGACTTTAACCCTCCTCGGCGCTAGACAGAAGTGTCGTCCTCCTGTTCCTCATCCTCGTCTTCATCTTCCTCTCCTTCAGTCAATAAAGATACGAGGTAAGCACGTTCAATTACTTAGTTTTAATTTAAGCGAAACCTTTGCATGCTGTTTAGGGTATGTATGGGATGATGGGGGGGATGGGAATTCTATCACCAACTGAAGATTCAGTTTTCCCATTGGCTGGGCTATAATCCGCAGGTCATTACACCATCCATTCTAAACCCACCCACCAACCCATCCATACATCGATCCATGCATCCATCCATCCATTATTATTTTTATTATAATTAAATAAATTTGTAACGCGCGCAAGGTCATACCGAAATGTGAATCTGAGGCGCGGATAGTCAGCCGCCAGGTGAAGATGCACTTAGATTTCTAAATCCTTGAAAGCCAAGGAGAAATAGTGAGTTTTGAGCCGCTTTTGAAGGAAGGAAGTGAAGTTGAGCTACGAAGAGAAAGTGGTAGTCGATTCCATTCCTTTGGAGCAGAGGCGTGGAATGCACGAGAGCCCATAACGGTTCTGCATCGTGGCTCAGCTAGAAGACCTGTACTTGATGATCGCAGGCAACGAGGAGGGATATAAAGAGTTAGTAGTGCATGAATATAGGTAGGTGTGCTGGTGCTGAGGGCTTTGTAGGTCAAACAGGCCAATTTAAATTTTATTCTGAATTCAACAGGAAGCCAATGCAGCTCTAGGAGTAGGACTGAGGAGCATAGTGGGACACGCATCACTACACGAGCTAAGGAGTTTTGGATTCGTTGCAGCCTTTTGAGTTCAAGGTTTGAGACATCCACAAAAAGGGAATTAGCATAATCAAGACGAGAGGATACAAGTGAACAGGCTATAGTTTGAGACATATTCTTAGTTAGAGCCGACCTAATGTGACGTATTGCCCTGATGTGATAGAAACAAGATTTACAAAGGTTTGTTATGTGTGGTCGGAATGTGAGCTTACTGTCCAGGATTACCCCAAGTGTTTTGACAGTATCTAAAAGAGGCACAGCAGTGCCTGCGAGGTCGACACTATAAAGTGAAGGGAAAGAACGCAGGCGTTGGCCTGAACCGAACAGAACAGAATTGCCTCAGACTTGTTTGGGTTTATGGCCAAACCCATTGAAACAGAACCATGCATACATAGATGAGAGGCACTCTTCAAGTTTTAGTTTACCAGACTGGTCAGTGTGTGACAGAGCAATATGTAGCTGAGTATCATCCGCGTACTGTTGTAATTGGATTCCAAAGTGCTTAGCTATATGACTGATTGGGGAAGTAAAGACTGTAAATAATAAAGGACCGAGTACAGATCCTTGTGGTACTCCAGCAGTACAAAGCGTCGGCTCAGACCGAGCGGTACCGATGCCTACCTGCTGACTACGGTCACCCAGGTAAGAAGCTAACCAGTTTAAGGCAGTCCCAGAGACACCGAAGCTTTTGGTTAGTCTTGAAAGAATTAGCTAGTGGTCTACTGTGTCGAAGGCTGCACTGAGGTCAAGATGCATGCATGCATTCATCCATCCATCCATCCATCCATCCATCCATCCATCCATCCATCCATCCATCCATCCATCCATCCATCCATCCATCCATCCATCCATCCATCCATCCATCCACCCATTCATCCATCCATCCATCCATCCATCCATCCATCCATCCATCCATCCATCCATCCATCCATCCATCCATCCATCCATCCATCCATCCATCCATCCATCCATCCATCCATCCATCCATCCATTCTCTGAATTGGCGCCCAAATTGGTTCTAAACGCATATAGCACTCGGTTACGCGGAGAGGTTTTTCTAGGAGATTAAAAGATTTTACTGCATGATTTCACTTGAAGCATTTGAAGCGATCGTCGATAGTTCTTTTGCGCTTTAAGATAACGGAGCTGTAGATATCTTTGGAATAAACATCGGTTGTCCGAAGTTAAGTCAACGCAATCCATTAGAAATTCGTTTTTCAGTGAATCGCAGTGAAACTCATAAATCGTTGTAGAAGTCCTCGCTTTAACGGCGAGAGTGTACTAAAAGTGACTGGGAAACCAATGCTACCGAATGGCCACTGCTATGAGCGGCGCTATATAAATTAATAAGTAACATTACAATGCAGCTCGTCGTTGAAGTGTTAAAAGACAGCAAAGCGCGTGGCCAGAACATCTCCAGCGACATACATGTAATAAATTATAGCCTATCCTCAGAAGATGAACCGCAAGATTTTATTATAATTAAAATGGCAAAACCCCGTCTGAATTGTTTTTACGGAAAATCAGTCAATTGCAATGACAGTACCCATAGTGGAACAACAATAGTGCAACAAGGATTACAGATATACACAAAAAAATAAATATTTCCTGAATCAGCAGACTTCTGGCTCTGAAATGTACAGTTTATTGTAAACAAAACTTGATTTATATAGCGGTCTTCGAATGCCAACATGCAATGCAGTCACCGATACACAAATGGACTTTGCATTTTCGCAACAGGTTGCGACCAGGTTGGACCCTCACGTGGCCAGATGTTATCGTCTAACAGAGAGGTTTAATGGTTTCCGATAAACCTCGCTCTATCTCTTATCTGCAGTGCCTTTCAAACCTCTCCACCCTCCTACATTCACCAGCATATTCACTATCCAACCGCCCAGATGGACCGACATTTTTGCTTATTTTAGCCAAGAGTCAGAAATACTTGCTCTCTTTACATCTATCTATGGAATTTATATAGCGCCCCTTCAAGATAACTACTCAGAGGCGCTCCCGACCCAGGCTCGGCCAAAGAGGAAGGTCTTAAGTAGTCTATAGAAAGATTCAGAGAGGTCTCGCGGGAGAGAACGAAGGTCTGAGGGGAGGCTATTCCAAGAAGAAGGACCAACGATCTTTACATATTGTCTCCCCACAACTGAAAAGGCGATGCCTATGCTTTCAGCGAAATTCGATCGATTTGCTCAAATCGCTTCCCGCATATCGCACACCTTCGTCGAAGTCGCAGGCATTAACGCAGGCATTCTCAATCTCCTTAATTGCTTACATGCACTTGGCCAGATTATCATTCGCTCAAGATGGCCGAAGATCTTGTTAGGAAACTGTGTTTTGTGAATGCCTACGCTGACCACGGTGTGTCTCTGATCCATAGGCTACATTAAATGCTACTATGACAAAAGATGGATCTCAGAAACACTATTTACTTCAAGTCATAGAAAAGCACAGAAGAGAGTTTAATAAGTGCAACCGTGTCAGTCTTAGTTATAGTTAAAAAATCCATGGTTTTATTCTCCGTTTCTTGTGTTATCCTACTGTTGTCTTTACAAATATTCAACTTTTCAAGATATCCATTTTCTAAAACCATGCAGTAAAAGTACCCGAGTATTTTAGTAGTTATCAATACCAAAAAGACAAAGGTTATGAAAATAAGCAGGACAGAGGAATCAAAAGTTAAAATTACTATACATGGAGAGGATATAAAACAAGTTGATAAATGTTGCTATCGGGGAAGTATGGTCACACAAGATGCAAAGTGCCATATGGAAATAAAAAGAAGAATAAATATGTATTCGATAAAAGAAAAGAACTCACGAGGGGGAAACTAAACAGAAATCTGAAGAAGAGAATGGCTAAGACATTGGTATGGAGTGTGGTGCGGTATACGGACTACGTGGAGTCGTGGACTATGCGGAAGGAAGATATAAGAAGACTGGAAGCCTTCGAATGTTGGTATGGCGTAGAATTGAGAGAGTAAGTTGGAGGGAACACAAAACAAAGGAAGAAATACTGAAAATGGTGGGGGAGGAAAGATACATGATAAAAACAATTAGAGAACGTCAATGGAAATGGATTGGACACGTAAAAATAGGAAACATATCGAGGAGAGAATGGAGGGGGAAAGACAAGAGAAAGACCAAGAGTGATTCAACTGGACTGGGTGATGGAGAAGAACGGCTACGGTAAAATGAAGAAGGAGGCTCAGGATTGTGATGAATGGCACCGTTGGACTTATGAACCGGCCAGAGGGCAGAGAAACGGAAGAAGAAGATTTATATTCTATAATCTAAAGATATTCCAATAAAATTTAAATATCCAAATCTATCGTAATCAGCTCAGCAAGTAGTATGAGAGACTTGTATAAAATGGACAAATCTCGCTATTAGAATTAATTTTATGAATTCGCGGACCTTAAAAAGTATCTCCAGTCATTATTGTATTGTATTTGAACACTTGTTATAGCGCCTCTACCAGATTTCCTATTCAGAGGCGCTCCCGACTACTGCTGTAGTCGGAGTTTCACGCCGAAGCGCATGAGCAATTGCGAGTGAAGGACTTGCCCAGGGTCCCTACGCGACGGCTTTGAGGTGGATTCGAACCCGCAACCAGCTGCAAGGCATCGAACATACCCCCAAACCACCGCGCCCCAGTATATTGTGTTGTGTTGTGTGTTGTATTGTACTCCACGTTTATAATGCGACCGAGCCACCCGCAGTAAAGATCCGAGAAATTAATCTCTGATAAACCGACCCTACCGGGAAGCGAACCCGGGGCGCCGACGCGGCGAGCAGGCACCAACCCACTCGGCCACTCAGGATCCTTAAAAAAATTAAACAGTTATTAAAATTATTAAACAGTTTTCGGAAATTTTGAATATGGTAGGCCTAGTAATGAGCTAAAAAGAACTTTTAAGAAGATGAGTACTCTACAGTTTCTACTTTCTGCTAAGAAACTGGGGACACCATGACAGTGCTGCTGTTGGCTTTTCTGCGCCAAAGACAAATCTTTTACTGCTCACTTCGCCTCAATCAAACCCTACCCTGCAGTTGGCAGATTTGGCAGGGTCAATATTATTATAGGCTAATTTCTGCATTTATGAAGCGCCATGCTTAATGACTAAGCATCAATCGATGACGCTGAGATATTGTGATCATCACAGTAACCGTCTCATGGAAAGCTCTAACCCGTACTATCCATCTACCATAGCCCCGATAAAAGACACAAAGAGAAAGCCTGAGCTACAGACGATGCTTGGTAAAGATGCTGCTGATGAGGATGATTATGATGACCAAGACAAAGATGCTGAGTGTGACGGAGCATCATCCATAGTGATCGGCGCCACTGGTCCCCCGGGTATCACTTGACTCCCACTACTGAGTGCACGGGGTCCTGCCACAACGTTATGCTCCACCCTACCAGCATGCCCCCTTGGAGCCCACGTACATATTCTAAAATCATAATGGGACCCAAACAGAGCCCATATGGGTCCCATTATTTTAACGTCCGCGGGCGTGCTGGCATTTTATGCTGTCAGCATTCTAACCAAGCCAGAACAGAAGCGTAGTTTTTGAGCCTAACATTATTACGCAGTCGTTGGAAAGTTTTTAGCGAGTGCATGTACCATCAATCATCTAGCTTGTCATGTTTGCATTGTCACTTAGCTATTTAATTGGAAACCATGCTTGAGTAGCAAATTTTATTTGTTCTACCAAACCGAATAGTGTTTAGCCTCACGCAAATATTTGTTCACACGCTTTTGCTGTAGGACTATACATGATGTTTTAGCCGTGGTACCCAAATGTATGGAGAATAGATGATTTAGCATAAAATCTGCGAGAATAATTCATTAACTCAAGATATTAAACTGTGTTCAGTCTCATAAAATGATGCATAGTGGTATCTCTAAACTCAAAGTAATAAAACAACCTGAATAAAAAGGATTCCGCTTGAAGCATTCAGAAAGGTCTATTAATTATTTATCCTGGCCCTTAAGCGTTTCGAAAATGAATTGGGAAGGTTGAACCCCAACCCCAACCCCGACAATTCAATCCCTGGATAAGCGTCGATTATTAACGAAAGACACGTTAGCTATATATCAGCACACCGTGTAGATCGATTTCCTGCCAGAAGAGAGAGAAAAGTACTCAGTTCATTGTTTGACTTTGATCAATTTTATTACCTGCGTTTCATTTCGCTTTCTAGAAAAAAATCATTTCATTATGTCACAAATAAATTATAAGTGTTATTGTCACAGATAAATAGTTTTACAAAGAAGTTAGAAAATAGAGTTGCTTAAAGTCATCATTAACTCTAACACAAATATGACTGCATCTCTTAAAGGAATAAATTCGGCAAATGGGATACATCATTTCAAGGGGATACTCCGCTTTCAAATAAAGTCGCCTGTCCTCGGAGACGATATTCGCTGAGTGGAGAATGTGTTCTGAAACAGATTCCCAGAAGGAGAATTTTCGGAAGATTTTGTTGTTGTGGGACACCTGGCAACAAAGGCATGAAGTCTTATCTAGTAATTACAGTTGTTGTCGGCAGGACGGCGTCACGGCGGGCTCATCTTTGCCGACCCAATGAGACCCGCCCACGATTATCCTGATTAAGCTGGGCGATTTGGTTTGGATGGGAAGCAGATCAGAAGAGATTTGCGGGTCGGACAGTCTACTATCGCTGTGGGACAGCATCGATTTTCGGGCATGCCTCGTACATATTACGTGGCCAATGGAACTCAGTATTTTTCTCTCTTCTGGCAGGAAATCGATCTACACCAGGTGTGCTGAAAACGTTGGCGTGACTTGCATTAATAATTATCGACGCTTATCTGAATAACCTGTAGCTGCAGGTGTTTTTAATGACAATACGATACCATCCTCCAATCTAATGACTTTTCGGGCGATAAGGTGGCGTGTATGATAAATCACTATGAGGTCCATTCCTCTTCTAGAGCATGCGGTTCGTTTTAAGACAACGACATGCATATAAAGAGCTAATAATCTTGATCTGCTTCTGAGATGTCTTTGCGAATTGGTGCATAAAGAAACATGCAGCATTTATTACTACACCATTGTCTGTCCATCGAGCAAGAATGTGTTTTAAATCCAATAATTATTATGTATCTTTAGTTCAAACGACTTTGCACTTAAATCATCCAATGTATATATGCGATTGTTGCGCTCCTCCTCGCTCTAGCAGATGCTGCACTTTGTCAATAGATAAAGGTAAACGTGTGCGTTTTTATATAGCGCCGTTTGACCTCAATTCCGCTTATTTTCAATGAATTGATTGGGTGCAGGAGTTCCTTCCCCACAGCTGCCATTTTGAACGGACACTGTGGCACGTAGTGGGCCTCGCACAACAGTTAAGTTATCTATCATTCGAGGTGGCTGGTTCAAAACTTTGAAACTCACTATAACTTGTTCGACGAGACTCATTGCTTCAAATTGTTTTCCAAAGATCTTTTACTTGGTACCTGTACTCGAGTATAATTGGAATGCAGTTTTTTGGTACCTGTACTTGAAATAAAAGTACTCGTACTTGACACGACACGTGCGACAGAATTAATATATAGTTGCTGCGAATAAATATACTTAGTCAGCTACATGCAATTCGTTTACCATTAAGAATCCTACTTCTGGTCACAACCATTTCCTTTCGTATGTGTACAACAACGTGCATAACATCTCCGCCGCGTTTAATGGCATAACGCGAGCATCATAATATTATAGTTGTGCAATTACGTGATGCTACGTGATGCTGTAAAGCATTTATTTTATATCCATTTGAACAAGCAAAAACACGGAAGTCATTGCTTTCAATGATGTAGGCCTACATATTAAAAATACACGACAACCGAAATGATGGGGGCGTTTATAGGTGGGTGAGACTTTGTTTCAATCTGAGGGAGACTTGTTAAGGGAAGTGTTTTTGTCTCTGTCTTTGTCTCTGTCTTTGTCTCTGTCTTTATCTCTGTCTTTGTCTCTGTCAACCCGACGGCGTCGAAGATCAAAAGCGTCTCTTTAAGGTCGTCGAAACTCGTCATTCTGCAGTCGTCTGGCTTCTCACATCTGGAGCGACTAATAAACTTTACAACCAGTATTTATTCGGAAGCAAATATTATCATTGTTATTGTTATTGTTATTATCATTATTATTATTATAATTATTATCATCATCATCATCACCACCACCACCACCACCACCACCACCACCAACACGACCACCACCACCACCACCACCACCACCACCACCACCACCACCACCACCACCACCACCACCACCACCACCACCACCACCACCACCACTACTGCTGTTATTATTATTATTATTGTTGTGTTGTTACAATATGTATGGAGCGCAAGTTAATATATAACTAGATACACCTTATATGCGCTAGTAGCAGCTCGCCTTAGTCAGACATCATGTGAACAAGTAAGTCTTTAATGTCTTCCTGAAGCTTTCGATAGAAAGTTCCGGAATAGGGAGTTCGACGGTCAGAGCATCGAATGTTCTCCTGCGTGTCGCAGTAGCCTTTATGGGACCACACTACATGTCGTAGCGCTTTCCCGAACGCAATCGAGACCGACCAGAAGGTGAAGATGCTGCCATACAATTATTACAAATGAATTATTAGAATACGATTGCAGAATGAATCCGCGTCAAGTGACAACCGAATCAAACGAATATCATCATGAGAAGCAATCGTCAGAGTCGTCTGCAGTCATTTTCAGAAGGACCATCATAGACTCGTTTTGCGTTGACCGGTGACCGTCTGGTTGGTCACAGCCATTAATACGCCTTTCTAATCGCAGTTCACGTCCGATGTGTAGCAGGATAGGGAGTTGGAGGAAGAGGAGGAGGAGGAGGAGAAGGAGGAGGAGGAGAATAACGACAGCCACATATGCGCTGAGACACACAGACATACAGAGAGACGAAGAAGAAATTATGGCAAATAAGTAGCAGAGCAGTATTAAGCAAGTCAATGATACATTAACACTAGGGCACTTAACACACACTAAGCAGAGAGACAGATAGGTAAACAGACAGACAGACAGACAGACAGTAAGATAAACAGATAGACAGACAGATACACAGATAAACAGACAGACAGACAGATAGACAGATAAACAGACAGACAGATAAATAGACAGACAGACAGATAGACAGATAAACAGACAGACAGATAGACATACTGACAAATAAACAGACAGACAGACTGATGAACAGACAGAAAGGCAACCAGTCTTAAAGACCTACGGGTGAAATGACCGAACAATGAATGGCAGTCTCTGTCTCAGCAGCAGCAGCAGCAGCAGCAGCAGCAGCAGCAGCAGCAGCAGCAGCAGCAGCAGCAGCAGCAGCATTTCTTCCTGCTCCATCAACCGATATCTCTCAATTTTCCACCATAATACCTACTACTCATGGGCGCAACCACTACTATTAGGCTACTACTGTTATCATCATCATCGTCGTCGTCGTCATTATCATTGACGGAAGTATGCATCAATACAGTCTAGGATAACTTCATCTCTTTCTCAGCCTCTGTTTCGTTCAATAGCTTTGACGTAATCGTTGTCGCAATCATCATCGTTGTCATAATATTCCTCGATTCCGAGTCCGTCGTTCTTGTTACTGGTTCTTGAGCAGCACTCCATGTGAATACTTTATGGTGCGCCAATTCAGAACGAGGTTTACCCGAACAATAAAGACTGCAACGTTCAATTCCACTAGTAGGATGCATGTATGGAGAGACAGAGTGAGGATATTGATTGGCGGAAGAAGGGAGAACGGAAAGAGGGAAAGAGGGATGGAGGAAGAGATGGAGCGAGGAACGGATGGAGGTTAAGATGGAGGAAAATATGAATGGAGGGGCGGGAGGGAAGTGGAATGAGTGCAGGGAGACAGCGAGGTTTACAACAACCAGACATACAGCGAGGAAGTGAGAGAAAAAAATCGAAAGAGCGAATTATAGAAAGTGGGAAAAGTCGAAAGTATGTTCTGCCCAAGCATGTGGTGGAGTCTTCGCACTAAGAGGAATCTGCAGGTAGGACTATTATCGGTTGAAGCAGATCCGATACCAATGGAGCTTGGTGGCTTCAGAACCGCCTCATCATACTAATTTCAAAGGGGGGGTCCATAGTGTAGTGGTAACATAACTGGCGTGAAGAGCAGTAGGTAGCGGGATCTCTTCCCGCAACCCTCTCAAAGGTCCACTCAGCCTATCATTTGCGAGATGGCGCGTTCGTAAAATGAGATGTAGGACGTGATGGGCGCCTTGCATGGCTGCCGTATACAGTTAAATTCGACTCCTCTAATAACTTGTGATCATCCGTTCATACTGATTTGTAATCATCCTGCGTTTGTGTCAGTTTGAAATTAAACGAAGATTATTATTATTATGTATGTGGATAGCAGTACGGTTGTGATTGGTCGGTTCCAAGGAGGTCAAAGAAGGGTCAGAGTTCTTTAAGGGTCAGTCGTCGGCGATATCAATCTTAGCGAAATTATGACTGCAGAGCACAGGTCCCTTAGTCCAGCTTCTCATCCTCTCAATTTCTGTTGAAGACGATCACCGAACGGAACGGTTGATGACCATAATTCCCCGAGTGGTACATGAATACATACCAGGGATGGGCAAATTACTCTGGAAAATGTAATTGAATTACAAATTACAAATTACTTTGGGGCATGAAACATAATTTCAAATTACAAAATACGTGAGTAAGTGTAATTGAATTAAAAAAATACAAATTACAATTAAGCAATTTCATGTAATTTCATTGCGTAATTTCAATTACTGCCCATCCGTAGCAAATACCCCATTATATGTGTCTGCACATAATATGTGGTATACATAATTATAGAATGATAAATAGCATGACACCAATAAACGTAATCTTGATGTAATGTAACAGACACTGCGGTTGATTGGCTGAGAGCTTGGCCAAGTTGATTACGTACAACGCCGAGCTACTCTTTAAAGTATTAGATAGATAAATAAATAAATACAGAAAGTGCGCTACATAACATTCTGGAGTCCCTTACTTTATACTCTATAGTCAGACTTTCATTCTTGCAATCAATATCCGTTGATACATGGACATGTTGCAACTCATTTTAATTTCTTAGCTGATCGTCTGGATGTTGACCTGACTATCTCTTGGTTTTGGGGCGCAATCGGTTAACTCCTTGTGCTTGGATTAGACACCTCGTTTGGATCAGCAATTTGACTTTAGCTCTGTAAGCCTGGATGATGTTAGGAGAGACTGTGGCGTTGACGTTGTACGACGTTTGTATGGGTGAGCGTTTGCTGTTAACTACACCGATGGGCGTAAAATACAGGATTTATAGAGCGCCAGTTAGTTGATTTCCGATGAAGATCACGTATTGGCGGAGGCGGAATAGGATGGGCTAAAGACAGCCGGCGGAGGGACTGCATGCATGGGAGTGGATGGATGGATGGAATGACTGGAATGTAATGGGATGGAGGAGACGTGATGGAGGAAGGTAGCGACGGAGGGAGGAAGAAGAGGAACATCCAATGACTTGATGTAAGGACTGAGGCATCCTCTCGTATACTGTGAGTCACAATAGAAACCCATTATCAGCCACTTGAAGTTGAAGCTATGGTTGTTCAATGAGTCCTCGAAAATGGTTCATTTTAATGCAATATAAACGGAATATGATCAATTGTATACATGAGGCTTTCACAAAACTATAGAGAGATACAATAAAATGCAATATACAATTAAATACAAATACAATTCAGAATATTTATGCACGATTCCATAGAATAGGATATGAGCTGAAAATGAAAAAATACCATACCATGCGTGGCAATATAATACATTGTAGCACAATGCAACACAATATCGTACGACACAATGGAGTAATCCATACGATGCTCTTCAATAAGCAAAATGCGTAGGCTATATATATATTTATATATATGCATATATATTTATATATGCATATATATTATATATATATACGTATATGCATACACATGCACATGCAGACAGACAAACGCTCCGTCATCCATTGACATTCCGTTGGCGTCGTCGATTACTTATCTCGGCGCTATATAAATCACTGTTTTATCGTTCCGACGTCTCCTCTGCAATTGGGGCGTTGGTGTTAACAACATCTAAAATCGTCCAACTATACATAGACCGATCTATCTAAAGACAGCATCAGGACATAATTATTACACAAGCAGAGTCTACTAACGGACTATCAACACCAATGCATTTCGTACACGCATGCGCACACATACGTGTATATTCGTTCATGTATAATTAATTATGCATAATTATATATGCAGTACGCCACTGCTCTTTAACTCTACCTGCATGCCCTCAGTTCCATCTGCTGTTTAAGACTGTCTTCTTACGCTTGGTCTGGATCGGGGGGGCGCCTTTGAGTAGGAATCTTGAAGGGGCGCTATATAAATTCTGATTGATTGATTAATTTAATTGATATAGTGCATAGTGTTACCATGATGAAGAATTAATCAGAAGGTAGGGTAGGAACGACATCAACGGCTCTGGTAGAGACAGGATGTCGTTAAACACTGGATTCAACTACAATCTACCATTCTGCTAATGATATATTATCCCTTGTTGGAGCTCTGTTAAATCAACTGTCTTCGATCAACAGCTTCAATAAAGTATGTTGCACCATACTTTGGCCAACGCTCATTCACAGTTACTGCTTCATTCATGTGGAACTCTCTACTTCACCATGGTCATGAATCTCTCATTGGGACTAGGCTATGTTTCGCTCTCAACGGAGAACTTACCTCTTCTGGTCTGTTTGTGGCTCTCGTTGGTTGCTGGTACCAATGTGCACGTGCGAACTTTGTAAGGTGGCAATAATATAAAATTTCATTTTCATTGTATTGTACTGCAACGTATCAAATTATTTAGCCCGAACATTGTTATTTAAGTTGAATTTTCTATAACTATATGATCATAAAAATCGTCTTGCCATCAGTAAATGTAATTCATTCATTCATTCATTCATTCATTCCGAACATTTGTATAGCGCCCCTTCAAGGAAACTACTCAGAGGCGCTCAATAATATGGAAAAGGGGCAGCCCTGCAATAGCGGATTATTTTATCCTTTAGGGCTGTCCTGTTGACGGCATCAGTAGATTAACATTTTTTTAATGACTGATTGTTAATTAATTATGCTGTTGTTGATTCAATAAACGGCTGATTGATTGAATGATTGATTGATTGAAATTGCATTGTATTGCATTTGTACGCGTATATGTATCCATATTTGTGTAACGGATAATGAGGTGAACTGCGATACTTACTCAGTGCAGCAGTTAGAGTCTCACTGGAAACCATTATTTTTCTGAACGAAATTCCCCGAACAGTTCTGCAGAACTCAATGGCAACAGACTTCGACACAGTTGTCCTCCTGACGCAGCTGAAGGAAGGAATGAAGGAAATAAAAGGGAAGGAAAGAAAGAAGGAAAGAAAAAGGAAAAAGAGAGGAAGTAAGGAATGAAGGGAGAAAGGGGAAAGCGAAGGAAAGAAAACTGGGAGGAAGGAAAGGCGAAAGTAGGGATAGAAGGAAGGAAGGAAGAAGAGGGAAGGAAGGAAGGATGAACGAAAGATGGAAGGAGAAAGACGAAGGAAAGAATGGAGGAAACGCAGCAGGGAATATAGGGAATAGATGGAAGGAAGAAGGAAAGAGGAAGGATGAGATTGAAGGCAGAAGAAGGGAGGAAAGGGAAGGTTGGAAGAGGGGATTGAAGGATCATATTGCTGCCCACGGACATCCAACTAAATCACTGTCCTGTCGATTAAAGCATTTCAATGCGATATGTTTGCCGGTGCTGTTCCCGACCTCTGTGACCTGTCGCTGTAGAATTCCTTCCGATGAGTCCTCTGCTGTATGTATGGAGCGATAGGGAAGAGTTCAACAGGTCTCTTTCCATTCAATGCAATGATAACACCCAAGTCCATTGAAAACGGACTTTCAACATTGGATGCAGTTATATAAAGACCTTTGTGCTTCTGCGGGGGTTGAATAGAAGACGACTTTATGAGTCGCACGGGTCAATCGCTTGCCCCATACATACAGTCCGAAATTACGAACCCGAAAGGGACTGGACTGAAGAGCTGTGGAGACTATTGAACCCTGTGGCAGTAAATAGACGAAAATATTGCTCTTTGAAAGCATGAAGTAATGATGTAACGGAATAATAACGTTTAGCTTGCATCGCATATAGACAGTGCCACTCCTATATGGCGCCATTTCCATCACCATGGGATGACCAAACCTTTAGCTAACAATATGCAATACTTACACTACACGAGACTATTCTTCTTATGGAAAGCCGTAGTGTATAGTCCATGGCATCAACCTTTCCAGTTTTCCGTTCAACTATCACGTACTTTCTCCGTACTAGTACACACGCGGTCGGTTCAGATCAATCTGATGTCATATCGATTTCGACTCCAAACCACCTACCACGTCCTTTCAGCAGACTTATTCACCTTCGATTATTTCTCTGTCTTTTTGATTTGTCTAATCGATTACCTCTCGGTTTCTGATTTGTCTCTGTCTTTGTCTCTGTTTCTGTCTGTCTGTCGCTTCCTCTTAGTGTTACCTTGTTACCTTGTGCTGTCAGTTCCTGGAACTCTAGCGACCTTCATGATCAAGCCTCTCCATTTCCTTCTGTCCGCCGTCGCATCTCTCAGTTCTGCCAAATTCATTCCAGTTGTTTCATGTATCTCGTCCATCCACTTTTTCCTTGGTCGTCCTTGTTTTCTCCTTCCCTCTCCATATGCTAACATCATTTCCTTTTCCAATCCATCTGATCGCATGACATGACCAAAGAACCTCAACTTTGCTCTTAGCACTGTTTGTTGTAGTGTCTCTTCATTCTCAATTCCGATACTCATGCGCACCCAATCGTTGGTCCTTTTCTCTTTCCATGATATTCTCTGCATCTTCCTCCATATCCACATTTCGCATGCGTTAATCTTTTTTTTCATTTTCTTGGTCATTGTCCATGTCTCACTGCCGTATGTTACTGTTGGTATGATCAGAGCCTTCACCAATCTTTTTTTCGTGTCTATACTCACATGTTTGTCCTTCCATATTTTTTCCAGACCATTCATTGCAGTTTTCCTATCGCTACTCTACGATTTATTTCCATATCACACTTTCCCTCTTTTTCTATTACTGATCCCAAAAACGTGAAGCTAGTTACCGTTTCTATTTCCTCTCCATCTACTACAAAACTGTCCTCCTCCTCTGTTGTCATGATCTTTGTCTTCTTTATATTGAAGTAGAGTCCTGCTTTCTCACTTTCACTCTTGAGCCTTCTTATTAGTTCTACCAAATCGGTTTTTTTACCCGCCAATAGTGTTGTATCGTCAGCGTATCTCAGATTGTTTATTGTTCTTCCCGCTATCTTTATTCCTTCCATAGCCTCATCCATTCCCGCCTGCCTCTTAGTGTACCTGTCTGAAATATGAGCTGACTTTGTGAGTAAAACCTTCTTTGCCGAATTCCGTGTTGACCATAGGACAACCGTAAACGCGGCATACCAGCCAGAAACACCTTGTAGTCCTATAACTTGTCAGCAGCAAATTATACATGCGCATAGACGTATTAGTCTGCTAACTAGATGTAATGGAAATTTATTTCACTTATGACTGCCAGCAATCACTTTAAAAGATTAAATTGGCAATACAAGAATTATATGTTATAGGCAGTATAGTCTCCAATTTACAGCTTTCTGATTTCCTACTTTATTTAGAGCATGTTTAAAAATGAAAGTTTATAATTACATGTAGGACATACTATATTCCACATTACAGCCAGAAACTAAAATAATAACCGTATGCTTTTTATGGTAATCAGTTAAAAATCTGTTATTCTTTCGTGCACTGCATGCTCCCAATATTCATTGCTGTTTGGTGCACAACTCCGTATAAATTATGAGCTTCCCTCCGAAAAACCGCTCAAGTGAAATT
The DNA here is from genome assembly GCA_020284085.1 of Aporrectodea caliginosa. Taxonomy (NCBI): domain Eukaryota; kingdom Metazoa; phylum Annelida; class Clitellata; order Crassiclitellata; family Lumbricidae; genus Aporrectodea; species Aporrectodea caliginosa. The sequence goes on from JACEVL010000899.1 coordinate 465,681, forward strand.
TCTTTTGAAGACTATATGATGAATGATGTACAGTACAGGTGTTCCACCGTTTTCATCCAATTATAAACATGTACTATATCTTATTAATCGATTGGTGGCATTTTATCAAAGACCGCTGGTGTACAACTATAATAGGCTTAGACATATATATATATATATATACTAAGTGCGAAACCGCCACCTTATCACAACCTGTGCAGCTGTTGTGTCTTAGTCAACACTAGCCTAGAAGAACGTTAGAAGAAGAACGTCACACTGAGTTACATTAACGGGATCGGAAATCATTTTCGTAATAATCAACATTTTTTTGCTTTCAGTTTAGCCCTAAGAGAATAATTTTATCTTAAAATGCATTGACATCGGATCGAAACAAGCCTTCACTTCGTACTAAGCGATATTTCGTTCTATGCGTTTTCGTCTTAACACTTTAAAGACAACTGCATTGGTCTCCCAGTCACTTTTAGTACACTCACGCCGTTGAAATGTTAAGTGTTTTGTTCTGCATGATGCTGCTGCTGCTGAAGCATCATGACACTGATGAGGTAACATCTGCAACCATGGTGGCAGGGTGGCAGTGGGGCAGGGTGCCTTAGTAGTTGCCTTATCAGTGTGTGTGTTTGTTTGTGTTGCAGAAGTGGTTCAGCAGCTGCTGCACTTGACATGGCAACCAGGCCTTTGACAGTGTTGATATGGGTGGCAGTATGCGCCGCATTGTCCTTATCCTATGCAACCGCAAAGCCAGAATCCAGCAACGATGATGGGTGAGTAATGGAGGTTACACATATTCCCACTTTTATATATATGGACTACACCGCACCCTCGCTATAAACACGGGATTTGGATCCACTTCCAAGTACCCCGGCATAGCGAGAACCGCGTTATACTGAAATGGCCATTTGAGACCGCGTACATATGTAGCTGTATATTTTCAGGTTGTAGTGGGCTAATGACAGCAAGAATTCCCCCCATTTTGACGAAAGACGAGTCCACAACCATTTCACGCGGACGTCATTGGACTTATAATGACCTTTTGATCAGCTATGAGCTCGGCCAATGACAAGAAAAGAGATCAGCACAGAGGGACCATGCATATGCACTGTACACTGTGTCCGGAAAAAAAGGGACCCCTTATGGTAATACGAAAAAAGGCTAGTAAATGTTCATCGATTTTTAAAATTCCAAGACCATTTTAATCCTGACATAATTATCAACAAAACTGTAATTTATGAACGGCCCAGTTAAAAAATTACGTCATAATGACGTCTTGAAATACCAAATTGTAAAAACAACACGGTTAGAAAATGCTGCTATTGGCCAATGGGGCGCTCGCCTTTAAGCTTGTGTTGAGGCCGAAGGCGGACACTTTGAGCACGCCTTGTAGTCTAATATTATTCAGATATAAAAATTAAATTAAACTAAACTTTATAATTGATAAATGACAGTTTAAAATAATATTGAAACTTTTAGATGATTTTTTGTGCCGTCCTTGACGCTTGAATTTTGATGAAAATGACGTCATTATGACGTCATTATTAAATAACAAAAACTTTCATACTGTAACCAGTATTTAGCAAATTATATCAGGATTAAAATGGTCTTGGAATTTTAAAAATCGATGAACATTTACTAGTTTATTTTCATATTACCAAAAGGGGTCCATTTTTTTCCGGACACAGTGTATATTTTGTTCCATAGATCATGCACACGTGTACATAATTAAACTCTGGGATCCATGATCGCCACCGCGTTTTACGCGAATTCGCGTTATATCGACGCGTCTTATAGCGAGGGTCCGGTGTATATAGAATTATTTTTTAGCAACTTTTAGAACCTATTACCTGTTTGACAGATTAAATGGTGCGACTTATTCCAAAGATGTTTACAAAAAAGTACATAAAAGTAGTGCAAGTGTTTGCAAAACGTCGGCAGAAGCATGTCGTGCGTGGAATAGTTTGAATACATCTTCAAGTTAAAGGACCAAAGCAAAAGATTAATTTACATGTTTACAATTTACCAGCGACGCTGCCTGTCTCTGTAACTGTACTTAGAATCAACGCATTCATGTGTGCTAAATCATCAGTCATATTTTGTGTATTAGCTTATATTAAGTGCTTTATCTATATATTGTTACATGCTACTGTTGAAAATATGAGGATAACGAAGTATCTTACAATAATTGATCATCCTCAATTAATATTTTTAAATCTAAACTTAAAACTTATCTCTTTTCTAAGTACTATGATTAGTAAGTACATTGTAACGCGTCCTTTGAGTAAGACTTTGTTTTATTAAGGCGCGTTATAAATGCAAGTTGTATTGTATTGTATTGTATTGTAATTGTATATTGTCAAAGTTTAATTCAGCAAACGGATAATACCTTTTCACACAATTTGACAGTTTCTTCAACAAATGTCCACTTTCTATAGTAACTAATCTATGCAACTCGGCTGGTCTATCGTCGACACGAAACCGAGAGCTGTTAACAGACCTACTAATTTCTTTCTTTGTAACCAGAACTTCTTAATTATACAACTTGAGATTTGGCATCTTATGACCTTAACTAACTCAACGACAATATACAGGCCATACCAAACTGTGTCAAACCCCGTCACTCCTCGTTTTATCCTTTATATATAGCCACGTAAAAACCTGCTTAGAACTCGTGATGCAGATCCCTCTTATCCTATACATAGCCTCTGTCTACGTAAGGAACAGTGATTAATATTCACTTTTTTTCCCTGGGTAAGACTTACATAACAACCCTTATCCTATTATCCATAGTTCATGTCTGTGTAATGAACAGTGCTATAGCATTGTGTAGGCTATGTAGCTTTAGGTGAAACAGTAAGGTTGAATCATGTAACAATATGTGTGTGTGTATATTATATAACTGTGGAAGGCGGAGAGAGAGAGAGAGAGAGAGACAGACAGACAGACAGACAGACAGAGAGGAGAGGCAGAGACAGAGACAGAACACAGAGACAGAGACAGAGACAGAGAGGAAGAGAGACAGAGAGAAAGACAGAGACAGAGAGACACAGAGAGACACAGAGAGACACAGAGAGACATAGAGACAGAGAGAGACAGAGAGACAGAGCCAGAGCCAGAGCCAGAGACAGAGAGACAGAGAGACAGAGTGACAGAGACAGAGAGAGAGACAGAGAGAGACAGAGACAGAGAGAGAGAGACAGAGAGAGAGACAGAGAGAGAGAGAGAGAAACAGAGACAGAGACAGAGAGAGAGACAGAGAGAGAAAAAAGAGAGAGATGTGTAAAACAGGGTATGATCTGTAGGATGGGGAAATTTTCCCCACGTCCATACAGACCTTCCACTATTAGAGCATATTTTTGATAAGTCAGTACATAAATTTCTGCCAATGTCGATAGTTTCCCATGGACTGCTTTAATAAAAAATGAATGGCCATGGACGCTCCATGTCAATCTGACTCTAACTCTGCGAAAATATATATGGCAACAATACAAAGAACAATTCTTAACACAGCAGGTATAATGGGCGCCCGCACATAGGGCAAGTTGGGGCACTTGCCCTTCTGCCCCAACTTGCCCCCCTGAAAAATGTACACATATTTTAACTACTATATTTTGGTGTTTAACAAATTTCTTCACACTAAAGCACTAATGATACTAATTATGCACAAAGTGAAACTGAGAAATTTAACTTTAAGTAAGATTAAAAAAATTCTAATTATAATCTACAGGATACACATGTTGTTTTATATAATTATGATTTATGTTATGACGTCATGCTGAGTGCTGACTCTTCCCATCAAACCTCACTGGAATAGGTTTGCGCTTCCGTCTATTTAACCGTGACCATTGTGTTTTGCCCCCTCCTGCGCCCATGACAGGTATACCGAATACTTTCATTGACATGCGCAAACGAATGATTCTTCACTGAAACTGTTTTAAAACTGGAACACGATTATCGCTTTGTATGCATGACGTATCAAGCGACCGCGCATACCAATCGGCACACAACTCTCATACATATATATAATAATTAGCCATATATATAAATATATGGCAATGTTTATACATGAGCTTAGATGTAAGCCAATAATGTCCGTGTTATAAATATATCTATATCCGGTAAATTGCATTATTCGCTGCGTTATTAATTTCCCAATTCCGGAGAACTGTAAACAGATACAGAGAAGGGACTAAACGCAGACCATGATATAGTGAACACAATATATGTATCTAAGCAAACAGGTACCATACAAAAATTAATATATTTACATGAACAGGAGCTGCTGAATTTGATATATTATTTATATCCGTCGTTACCCGAAGAGTATAGACCTATGTTTACACAGCGTATAAATATATATGTAAACACTTGAAATTATGTGTATATATATGTGGATGCATATATATGTGGGTGGATGTATGTATATATAGGTTCATAGAAATATTATATAATGTACATGATGTACATAAACATATTATGTATAATTACATTATCGTGAATCCGTATGCGTGTATAGTTATCATACATGTTTCTAACGGACTTTCTAGAGCAACACAGACCTGTGGACATCATATATATATATTAGGGTGGTTCTTAAAAATAAAAGTGTGAAACTAATGTTCGCCAAGGTTCCATTTGGTTCCATTCCATCCAGAAACATCACACAAAAAGTTGTATGAAAATGTTTTAATATTTAGGACTGCCACAACACCATCAAAGTTTCACCCTTTATCAAATATAGGAGCACTCCAACAGTAAGCATAATAGTTGTAATCAAAAATGAAAAGTGAACACTTAAACCAGGAATAAATTCAACTGCCTGTAGTAGGTCCAGATTACAGCACAATTACATTTATTGCATGCCTGGTTACTAGTGATTACACTGATTAGTGATTAAAATTATATTTAAGAGTTATTATTATTATTGAGGAAATGGTAAAAAGTTAATAACTTCTACAAATATGGGCATATTCTGAAAAGTAACACACCATTTTATTCAGTTTTAAGAGCTCTTTCTAGCGGTATATTGAATGGCAGTTAATTAGTTTTCAATTAGAATATTTTACCAGAAAACCTACTATTTTCTCGAAAAACGCTTTGTCTCGTAACTTTGGCCCTCTGGTGGGGGCGGAAGACATTAATATTTTTTTTAAATTTTGAATAGTGTTTGATCCATGCCATTAGGCAACTTTTGGTTGCTATTACTTTTCGAATTTCTAATTTTCGCTTATTTTCCACTGCACCCTTTTGTGTATGCTTGTTCGAATAGATTTGTGGTTATCGGTCTCAGGAACTCACGGATCAAATACCACTAAAATGCCAATAAAATTAATAATAAACAATCAACGAGAACATAAACATTGTAGAAATTATTTTTAAGTTGTGCTTAAGTAAAATCATCCAGCTTTTCTGTTGAAAACTAAACATAGGTCCAAAATTGCGAATCAAATACTTATACTCGAAATGACGAAAATTATCTGTAAAAGTCAAAATTTCAAAGACGTTGTGGCAGTCCTAGATATTGTTCAATCCTGATAATTTTTCGGCTACATTACTTCTAAACCAATTGGCACGGAATGCCGGGTTGGCGAAAGTAAACAACTGAAGTTGAAAATTTTCCATTAGAGATGCAACCACCCTAATATATATATACATATATATATATACATATATATATACATATATGTATATAAGACGTTAAGCCTATTATGTATTCTGCCGTTTTGGATTTGTATTATGCAGATACATGTCTTCAAAGATGGCGGCAGGAAACACTCTATCTAAATTTACACTTGTTATTTTTTCGATATAAACACATTTCTAAAGCTGTCCGCATATTCGTATATCGAGAGATTGATCGATAGTCGCTGTTTCAATTGTGTAATCGGAGTGAATGTCGTGATCACAAAACACAGAATCGATCGACAGCTGCAAGGGATGCGTTGACGCCATGCCAGGATGGATGGATGGATTTATGGATGGATGGATGGATGGATGGATGGATTTATGGATGGATGGATGGATGGATGGATGGATGGATGGATGGATGGATGGATGGATGGATGGATGGATGGATGGATGGATGGATGGATGGATGGATGGATGGATGGATGGATGGATGGATGGATGGATGGATGGATGGATGGATGGATGGATGGATGGATGGATGGATGGATGGATGGATGGATGGATGGATGGATGGATGGATAAATAGATGGATGGGTGGGTTGATGGGCGGGTGGATGGTTGGATGGACATGGTGTTGTTTTTGTTAACTGAAAATGAAACTAAACCAAAGTAGAGAAAAAGCGATATTGAAATTAAAACTGAGTCTCGCGTAACCGGCAAAAAACGGTTACTGAAATTAAAGCAGTCGAAACTAATTACATCGCAAACATGTAACGAAAACCTAAACGAAAACCTAAACGAAAACACACAACGAAAACCTAGCGTCCAAGGATATTCAATAGCTTTGCACATAGGGCTGAAATCGGAGACTCACGTGATTTTGTTTCCGCGTTTTATATTCGGCAGTTCATCATAAAAGGACATACATCATGCATGATACATGGCATGTTGCCATATTGCAAGAATAATGCTTTGCTATTACCTATTGCAGTAATTTACATTGTTGATGGTAAAGTAAAAGTATCAGTGAGCAAATAGCTGAAACTGCAACTGAATAAACTGAAACTGTAACGAGGATGTTTCAGTTTCTATTAATGAAAATCAAAACTAAAACAAAAAGTTGGCGAAATAACTTAAACTAATAATAGCTTGTGGGTGAATGGTTGAATGACTGATAGATGGATGGATGGATGGATGGATGGATGGAAGAAAGGAGAGGCAAATTGCAGATACTTGCAGCTGTTTTAGATGATTCAGTGATTGTGTTGCATGCCTCTTCGTATTTTCATACTGTACATGTATGTGAATAGAAGGACATCTGCGTAGATCTTATATACAGACGGAAAGATGATGAATGCCAGAATCAGATTGTATTGCATGCTATAATTGTCTAGCTAATATGGCTGTCTTTGTGATCGAGTGTATGTAGGTTGTTTCGAATGCTCAATGCTTCTGAGTGAGGTGAGAATCCTGTTCAACTGATAAATGCAACTGATTGGTTGCAGGTGTTTCCATAGTCCATAAATAGTCTTCAATCGTTTGCATAGCGATGCAAAACATAACATAACATGTTTATTCGGTAACCAACTTAGTAGGCTACATGTCGTCAGAGGCGTCCATCCCCCTTACGCCTATGAAGCATTCCACCTCATGTCATCAGATTCCCCCCACCCACGACGACTGCCCCAGACGATTGGTCGACTGTCGACAAAAGATAAAATTTCGATTATCAAATTAGAATCACGATTTTATTGTTGAATTATTCATTGAATTCTTTATTGAATTCTTTAACATTTAGTTCACTAATCACTGTAATCAGCAACATTATGCATTATAAAATAGGAAGGCTTGTACACAGACAGAGGCATACTGCCAGAGCGGCGAGACAGTAGGCCTACTGCTCAGTTTCTTCATATCAGAAATTAATCGATGTGTTTTTTCATTTGAAAAATGCATTTCTTTGTTTCAAAAATAATAAAGCCATTGAGCAGACGTTTAATGGACACAAAATTTTATTCCCCCCTTGAAAAGCCAATGAAGATTTCTGCTTCATTCCCCCCATAGGATGGACGCCCCTGGTTGTCGTAATCACATCAGGTTTTTACAAGTTTTGTCGGTTTACACAAGAGACCCAAGAGGGGTCGAAGGTCCCGCTAACCAGGGCCACCTGAGACAATTAAATTGGAAAGCTGTATCACGGCCAACTATATGAAGTAAAAGACTAAGTAATAAATTCTTTACTATCATAGAACAAAACAGAAATAAAGATAAGCCGACAACATGCATATTCATGAGCATGAGGCTGTTGTTCATGAATGTTTAACAGAGAAATGATTTTCTCCGTGCAGGTTACCTGATGGCTTCAGGAATAACAAGAAGGAAGCCATCGAGCTCATCGAAAAGATACTAGAAGACCAAAACATCGATTCAGACGGTGAAAGGTATCTATCCATTCATCCGTCCCTCCGTCCATTCATCCATCCACCAATCTATTCATCCATCCATCCATCCACCCACCCACCCACACATCCATCCGTCCATCCATCCATCCATCCATCCATCCATCCATCCATCCAGCCATCCATCTATCCACCCATTAATTAATTCATGCATCTATTCATGCATCTATTCATCGATCCATCCACCCACCCATCCACCCATCCATCCATCCATCCATCCATCCACCCACCCACCCACCCACCCATCCATCCATCCATCCATCCACCCACCCACCCACCCACCAACCCATCCATCCATCCATCCATCCACCCACCCATCCACCCATCCATCCATCCATCCATCCACCCACCCACCCACCCACCCACCCACCCATCCATCCATCCATCCATCCATCCAGCCATCCACAGTGATATTTTACTTCTCAAAATAATTCCTAATTTAGTTTTAATTCAGTTCTGTGTCCTTGAATTTTACTTCTAATTCTAATTTTACTTCACAAATAATTTTACTTATCATTCCTATTTTAGTTCTCAATTAATTTTACTTCTTATTTTAGTTTTCCAAATAATTATTAATTTCAGTGCAGTTAAAAGTATTTTAACGCTACTACATGCACGTATAAGATATCTTTGTTCAATTTCAAGAACACTCTCATTTCCAGAGATTTTTTCATGCGATTTCTTCGTCCATCAGTCAAGATTCCACATACAAAAATAATTCTTTCCACAAAGGCCTGTGAGGCTGGAGCCAACAAAAGATCCTCTGCAATGGTGCAATTTTGCTGTACGAAGTTTGCCTTTCCTTCCAGGAAGCAAGAGGATTCGTAGTATCATTCTCCCTTATATCTGCCAAATAACGATCCATCTGAGTTGTTACACAGTCTTGGTTTCTGCTGCTGCTGGACAATGTTGATGTTGTTTGTGACTTAAGTTTCATGTTGAGAAATTTAAATTTCTGCAGTGCAGGTGAAACTGTGGCCTTGACAAGTAATCTCTAATTTTCGGGACCTACAGCGACACTGGCATATCTGCTGCATTGTTAGACTTACGTTTCACCCTTTGCTTCATCTCAACTTAAAGGCCACAAGAAGTAAAATGATTTTACTTCTGAAAATAATTCCTAATTTCATTCATAATTTTAGTTTTGCAAATAATTCATAATTTCATTCATAATTTCGTTTTTGAAGCCAAAATAATTCCTACTTTTACTTCTAATTTTCGTTAACGAAATCCTTTATTTTTACTTCTAATTTTCGTTTTCGTTAACGAAAATATCACTGGCCATCCAGCCATCCATCTATCCACCCATTAATTAATTCATGCATCTATTCATCGATCCACCAATCCCTCAACCTAGCCATCTTCCGTCTTTTGGACGTATAACATAACAACTTATCACGTCATCGTTAGCCATAATATAATCAGCTGCTATGGCAGGCATTTAGTTTTGACGAGGCGCAGGTGGCCAAACAAGCCCCTCCACCCCAGCTCCCTTCAAGGGGTTTTGCGGACGGGGTGGATAAACTATTGGATCCAGCCGAGAAATGGTAACAAATTGATTTCCGGACACAAATAAAACGCGACTCAGCTTCGAAATCGGATTGTCAGTCAGTCGGCAAATTCCTCGACTCCTTTGACAGCACTGACGCACTGATACCGTTGAGCGACTCTATTCGGGGACTGCTGCAGCTAACAACGTCTTCCCTGCTCATTTAATTACACACGCCCTGGTCGCAAGGCGTCGCGCTGCCATCGGCGCCTGATGCATGCCGGGATAAAGTGATTACGCGGGAAAATGCTCGTCAAAAGCCGCCATTACTCCGATGACGACGACGATGACGTTGCAAAGACTGCGCGCGTCACAGACGAACGTATAAATACAACGATGACGTCATCCAAAGTATACATCTTTAATACGTAGTCTCCTGTTCAGATATAATATCTATGGCGCTGTGTGTATAGCAAGCATCGATATAATTATAGCAAGTGATTGAATTGTGTGGGTAGCATAAGCCAACGAACGTTGAGAAATGTTCAAAATATTGGCCTTTGTTGCCACAGGATATCGTTAAACTGTGGATCTGCTTAGAGTTGTCAATCATTCAAATAGAACAAAGCCTATCTATTACGTAAGAGGTGTATTGACTTGCGCTTGAGGAGAGATAACTTTTCGGCATCGAAAACATACAATATTTTGAAATGATATTTAAATGGCTGACGATTGTCGCTATTGACAGATGGCATTTAATTATTGCTGCGAGGGTTAAGGAGCCAAAGCATCATCATTCCTTGCGTTTGCAGTTCGAATCTCAGTGCGCATTCTGTGCCACGATAGCATAGAGAAATTATTAGAAATTTAAAAGATGCAATGATTCTGCAGCAAAGTTATATATATATATATATATATATATATAGGCTATATATATATATTTATTTATATTCAAAATTCAATTTGTTTGCATTGAGTAGGATTAGGTTTTCTAAAGGGGCGCTATATAAATATTTGAAATGAATAAACCTAGAACATTAGGCATTCGGATATATACATATATACATATATATATATACACATATATACATATGCATATACATATACATAATATATATATGTAACTGGATGCAATGTAAATTGTACCTGTTGACGATCTGCCACCTGCATATATATATAAACCTAAACCATAATACATATGAAGTCATATAGGACTCGCTTTTATATGCACTGAAGAGAGATAATGATGCACAGAATGAGCCTATATTAAGTTCGCTGTATGAGAATCATCTTAAGTAAAATATATGACATAATATTATGTCTGTATTCATATATTTTTTTAATTAACAGAAAAATTAACGACTTATTGTCGCAGAACTTTTGAGCTTCTGTCGACTGATTTTTCATTTCAAATTCAATTTGATCAGCAACACTCAAACTGACAGACAGAGAGAGAGACAAACGGACAGACAAGCATAGGCGTAGCTACATTGTGCGTGTGTGTGTGTGTGTGAGTGAGTGTGTGTGTATATATATATACGCAGTTGCCTCCTCTTGCTTTTTTATATACTGGAACTTCGATTGACTAATGACTCCAATGACCAGGATTTTGCCAATGGTCTGTGAAGTTGCCTCCTCTTGAATTTAAGTCTCGCTACGTGCTTGCAGACAAGCAGATATAGACAGACACGCAGACAGACACACCGAGTCACAGACAGAATTAAATTACAAGTTAATCTGAAAAGCCAATTAAGTTTCATTGTCTTAATACCATTAGCATTGTCGTCGAATATTATTACGTTAAATCGCATTAACAGGTCACTGCTTTCATGCAAATGGAAGAAGATAAAAGTCTGCTTTCAAATTGTGCACTTGTTGGCTTCAGTGATAAAGAAGAACGGAGGAATAACTTCAACGAAAAGCTTCTTCATGTCCTCAGCACTCATGAAACGAATAAAGACAAATTTAAGTAGGTGATATATTTAATCTCTCTCTCTCTCTCTCTCTCTCTCTCTCTCTCTCTCTCTCTCTCTCTCTCTCTGTCTCTCTGTCTCTCTGTCTCTCTCTGTCTCTCTGTCTCTCTGTCTCTCTCTCTCTCTCTCTCTCTCTCTCTCTCTCTCTCTCTCTCTCTCTCTCTCTCTATCTATCTCTCTCTCGCTCTCTCTCTCTCGCTCTCTCTCTCTCTCTCTCTCTCTCTCTCTCTCTCTCTCTCTCGCTCTCTCTGTGTGTCTCTCTGTGTCTCTGTGTCTCTCTCTGTATCTCTCTCTTTTTCTATCTATCTATTTATCTGTTTCTGTTTCTGTTTCTGTCTCTCTCCCTGTCTGTCTGTCATGTTTCTTTGTCTCTCTCTCTCTGTCTCTGCCTGTCTGTCTGTCTCTGTCTGTCTCTGTCTGTCTGTCTCTGTATCTGTCTGTCACTGTCTCTCTCTATAGCTTTTATATATACATATGCATATATAGCATATATTATGTATATATATTCCATAGGTTTATATATAAGAACTATAAATCATTAGATTATTATATACACCCACATAAATATCTGCGTGGTTCATTGGGCCTGAATAGTTTCTGCTTAAAATGGCACTATATAAATTTCCAACTGCAGCACAATGATGTGGGATTGATGCAGCCCGCGGCTGTATTGCGCGATGATAAATGCGTTTGATTGTAGCACTACATAAATTAGGTTAGACTGGATGGGATTGAAATGAATTGGATTGGATTATATCCTTTATGCACGGAAACTCCTTCGAATGTGGGTCTGAAGGACATTTCAGCTGGAGAGCAAGTACAGGCTAAAATAGTATGAAGACAATGAAACTTAATTGGCTTTTGTGCAAGATTCCTCATTTGATTAGGGGCGCTATTTAAGTGACAGTTTAATAATAATAATAATAATAATAATAATAATAATAATAATAATAATAATAATAATAATAATAATAATAATAATAATTTTCCGCACCGATGGCAAGAGGCCAGATGGCGCCACATTGGTTCCATGGAAGCGAGGTAGATACTTAGCATGGGACGCAACAGCCATCCACACTTGCGCATCATCATATATCCACCTGACGGCATCAACCACCGGAGGAGCAGCAGAACAAGCAGCAGAACGCAAGATTGCCAAATACTCAACCCTCCCTGCCACGCATGAATTCGTCCCAGTGGCCATCGAATCATTGGGCCCCATAAACCGCACCGGACTAGAATTTTTACAGGAGCTGGGCCGCCGTATCACTGAGGCAACGGGAGACCCACGCGAGACAAGTCACCTTTTTCAGCGTCTGTCCGTTTGCACACAGCGCTTTAATGCAGTGGCATTTAGAGGCACTTTTGATCAGCACGATGGGGACGAGAACCTTTGACACAGTAGTTTAGTTTCTTAGAGCCTGAGGGATCTTTTCTACCTCGGGCGAAAAAAATAATAATAATAATAATAATAACAATAATAATAACAATTATAGCAGTAGTAGTACTAATAGTGATGATAAAACTTATAACAACAATAATAGTAGTAGTATTAGTAGTGATAATAATAATTATGACAAAACAATAACCATAATAACAATAGTAGTAGAAGTAGTAGTAGTAGTAATAATAATAATAATAATAGTAATAGTAATAATAAGTATAGAGCCCATTCCAGACAAATCTGTATTTATAAATAATGCTGATATCGCTGAGGGATCATATTTACATCGGGGCGAAAATAATAATAATAATGATGATGATGATGATGATGATGATGATGATGATGATGATGATGATGATGATGATGATGATGATGATGATGATGATGATAGCTGCAAAATGCGACAATGCCTTTGCCGTTCCCATGGTGGCAGCACATCTGTCGCCGCGACAGGTGGGAGTGCGCGTGCCGGGTGGGTGTGAGGTGGCGGCGCACGCACGCATTCTGGGGGACATGCCTGAAGGATTAATCTTAGTAGAATTGGACTTTTCCAACGCCCTCAACTCCCTGTACAGGGAGCGGATGCTGCACTCCATCTACACACTCCCTACGGAACTAGCACCATTCTGCCATCTTGCCTATACTCCGAGCCATCAAATTTGAAATATGGAGAATTCAGCCTTCTTTCTCCGGTCAATTTATGCACAGCAGGGCGACGCTTTGGGCCCATTGCTCTTTTGCCTCTCACTCCAGCCTATTCTGACTCAGCTGTCATCTTCCCTCGCCCTTGGTTACGTGGATGACCCACCCTCCATGGCCGGACGCACGCAGATAGTCGCTGATGACGTGGCAATGCTGGAGAGCAATGCTTGGAGCTGAGCTTGCGACTGATCCGCTCCAAGTGTCATGAGGTGGTCACAACCGATCCCGGCCTCGTGGCTGCAAACAGTTCTCTCAGTCTTTCCGCACATACAGACCCCGAAATGGCCACACTTTTGGGTGCCCCTCTCTCTGCCGTGGGGGCCCTGAGGAGTGTCTTGGAAGCACGCAATCGTGAGCTCTCGCAGGCCTTGGGTAGATCGGGTAACATCGCTAGGCGTGACGCTCTGGTTCTTCTAAGATATTCGCTGAGCTCTTCTCCACATCCTGCGATGCTTATATAACATAACATAACATAACATAACGTAACATAACATAACATAACATAACATAAACATAACGTAACGTAACATAACATAACATGACATGACATGACATGACATGACATGACATGACATGACATGACATGACATGACATAACATAACATAACATAACATAACACGACACTGGTTTAAGTGGTGAAGAAGACTTTTAGTTCGTGTTAGAAGTAGAACCACTGTAAATATAACACCAACGGGCTTCTTTTAATCTCCCAACACTCGTCCATAATACACCGACGACCGAACTGCAGGCTGAGTTAGCTTACATGTGCGGCTATTTTATGGATGGATAAATTATCCACATCCATGGCAGTTAATAACTAACCACACTTTGCTTACTTTCCACGTGCTTCCCAGCGTCGCATCCTAAGCAAGCAGCCTGCCCTACAGAGGTCGTAAGACGTATTTTCCGTCTGTACCATGGTCTGGTCATGCTATCAATGATCGGTCATTTCAAATCAAATCTAATGAACGAGAATTGGCGTCGAAAGTTTTCACATAACGAGGGGTAGACATGCAGACATTTATACTTAATGGGTATCATGGTCCTGCGTCTAGCTGCGTATCTATGTTATAGGCCTTCTCCTCGTTTTCTGGCCTGTGCACCTATAGGCAAGGAGTCTTATTTCTCGGCAACCTTTGATGTGTTCCGCCTCTGATGTTTTCCGCAAATGAGGATAAATTGACGGATCGATTAACCTGCAGCGACCGTCGAATCAGAGATAATTATTAATTATTTATAAATGCGATTTTCTCCTGTACGTTATACATTATTGTTTAATGAACTGCATTATCCAAATAAAACCCGCTGAAGTCACCAGATACAGCGCATGCCATCATTATATTGCTATTGTGTCGGAGGCAGCTTATTAGGCCTTGCTATATGGCTCATGCAGAGTATAGTCTAGGCCTTCATTGTCTAATTGTAGACGAAATATTGGCCGTTGCAATGTATCGATCATGCATGTTTCTATACAAATGCGAATGTGAGCGACTCAGTCTATTTTATTTCAGAGTAAAACTAGAATGAAACAGCACTTGACGAGGTCTAGCATAAAACGATGGCAAAAATCGTTATTACATTATAAGCGTCATATTATATGCAGGTCCCACGCAAGCATTGATCACACAGATTTCATATTATGCAGTAGCCTCATCGTCCTATAGTTTAGCCTATTACATGCATTTTATATATCTGTATGAGTTTCCAATATACATATAGAATATAAATTATGTCGGCCATAGGCCTATACGTAAAAAAATGTAAAAATACGAAATGTATGCTGTATATGCTATAGGCATATGTATGTGTGTTATAAGTTATTGCATATACTGTATGTATATTGTATAACGCCCTGTATCATGCAGACTAGGCTGCAGTGAGGAGACTTTAATCTGTTTACAGCAAACGACATTTCGAAAAACCGATTAAACGCTCGCCAATATAATATATAGATTCTATTCCCTCCTTTCTCTTTCTCTGTCTGTCTGTCTGTCTCTGTCTTTATCCATCTCTCGGTGCATGTATACACATACATACTAGTGTCTAGTGTAGTCATAATGCGTATAGGCTTAATATTTATATGTATGATTTATATAAAGAATTAAATTTCGTATTTTACATCAAGTCTAATTACATCGCATGTCATGCATGCGCCTATACAAGTAATTGCAAGTGCGTGTTTGTGTGTGTGTGTGTGTGTGTATGTGTGTGTGTGTGTGTGTGTGTATGTGTGTGTGGGTTTGTGTTTGTGTGTGGGTGTATGTGTGTGTGTGTGTGTGGGTGGGTGTGTGGGGCGTGTGGGTTTGTGTTTGTGCGTGTGTGTGTATGTGTGTGTGGGTGGGTGTGTGTTTGTGTGATGTGTGTGTGTGCATGTGTGTGCGTGTGTCGGTGTGTGTGTATGTGTGTGTGTGTGTGGAGGGGGTGTATGTGTAGTCGCCTTAGGCGGCGTCACCTTCGTCGATAGTCAAGTTATGGGATACCAGATGGACGCATGGATGGATGGAAGGGTGGATGGATGGAAGGATGCAGGCATCAGCAGCAGTGGCATCACAAGCAGCATCGCTGGTTTAAATGTGTGGAAATTTGGTGTGACAGCCACAGGTGACGAAGACTGAGCTTTTAGTCGTATACACATTCATCATTTCTGCCTGTCTGTCTGTTTGTCTCACCTCTTTGACTCTGTCTCTGACTCTCTGTCTCCGTTTATGTCTATATCTTCTGTCTGTGTCTGTGTCTTTCTCTCTTTGTCTCTGTCTGTCTGTATATGTCTGTCTGTCTGTCTGTCTCTCTCTTTCTGAATCTGTCTGTCTGTGTGTGTCTCTCTCTCTGTCTCTCTCTGTCTCTGTCTGTCTGTCTGTCTGTCTCTGTCTCTGTCTGTCTGTCTGTCTGTCTCTCTCTCTCTCTCTCACCTCAGCACCTACGCGACTACTGCAATGAGACTAATTCCACCGCGTTCGGGCTTCGGCCCCGATCACTTGTGAGGACTGATCTCCGTGTGCGGAGGATGAGGACGCGCTTCGGCGATCGTGCTTTCTCGGCCGCCGGTTGTCGATGCTGGAACAGCCTTCCTCCCGCTATTCGATCGGACGACTCAGTGGCCTCCTTCCTACAAATCCATGCTAAAATCCTATTTGTTCTCTAAGACTTATCCCGTCTTTTGCTAGCTGTTTTTGTGAGGCGCCCTTGTTACAGCATGGCCGTGTTACGGCGCCATATAAATTGTAATTATTATTACTACTACTACTACTACTACTACTAGTACTACTACTACTACTACTACTACTACTACTACTACTACTACTACTACTACTACTACTACTACTACTACTACACCACCACCACCACCACCACCACCACCACCACCACAACCACCACCACCACCACCACCACCACCACCACCACCACCACCACCACCACCACCACCACCACCACCACCACCACCACCACCACTACTATATTTTTGAACTTTTTATTATTATTTTTCTTCGCTCTGTTACTGGTGTTGATGACAATGATTTTGTTGTCTTCGTTGGTGATGATGGTGATGTTGCTGTTGCTGTTTGTAGGAAGAGAGGGTGTAAGTGGAACTTGGGTGGTCATTGTGCAACGGAAAATGCGGCGGAGATGGCTGATCAGTGGAACTACCTTCAGAGTCCCATGAGTCCCGGACGACGACGAAGGCGATCAGCAGCTGCCTCCTCATCCTCATCCTCATCCTCCTCGATAGAACGCGGTCAAGTGAACAGGTACTAATGATTATGAAGCTTAACTTCGAGTAAGGTGGAGTCAGAGGGTCAGCACAAGCCACTGAACGAGTCAGGAAAATATCAAGAGAACATTGAAGGAAATAAGAAAGGAAGAAGGAAAGGAAGGAAGGAAGGAAGGAAGGAAGGAAGGAAGGAAGGAAGGAAGGAAGGAAGGAAGGAAGGAAGGAAGGAAGGAAGGAAGGAATTAATGAAGGAAGGGAAGGAAGGAAGGGAGGGAGGATTGAATGAATGAATGAATGAATGAATGAATGAATAAAGGAGGGAAGGAAGGAAGGAAGGAGGGAAGGAAGGAAGGGAGGGATGGAGGGAGGAAGGTATAAATCTAGAAAATATCCAGAGAAAATTAAAGGAAATAAGAAAGGAAGAACAGAAAGAGGAAGAATGAGATAGAGAAGCAAGGAGGCATGGAGGGTCGCAATGATTGAGGGAAGACTCACCTGTGCATCCATGCTTGTATTACGTATAAATCAAAACAGTTATATGTCATTATAACGCCTGCAAAAATCTATGCATGAGAAGTGGACTAGCAGTCCCGCAGCGATGTGTTTATTGCACCTTAAACGTTTGAAAGCCACATTTATTTATGTAATCTCTCTCTCTCCCTCTCCCCTCTCCTTTCCCTCAATTTGTTTCTCTCTCTCCTATCCCCTCTCCCTCAATCTCTCTCTCTCCCTCTCCGTCTCTGTCTGTCTCTTCTCTCTCAGTTTGGCCCTGTCTCTTTCTCTGTATGCATAAATTGTATCTCTCTCTCTCTCGCTCTCTCTCGCTCTCTCTCTCTCTCCCCCTCTCTCTCTCTCTCTCTCTCTCTCTCTCTCTCTCTCTCTCTCTCTCTCTCTCTCTCTCTCTCTCTCTCTCTCTCTCTCTCTCAATCTCCCTCTCCCTCTGTCTGTCTCTTCTCTTTCGGTCTGGCCCTGACTCATTCTCTGTATGCATAAATTGTATGTCTGACTCTATCTCTATCTCTCTCTCCGTCTCTCTGTCTGTCCCTCTCTGTGTCTGATGATATTTCTGCTTCGGTTCTTTCCAGCCGGAGAGACCAACTCCTCTCTCGGCCGAATCAACGACCTTGACAAGGTCAACATGATGGCAACCGAGCCTTCGCATTCCGCCAACGCCCTCCGACAGAAGCAGCGGTTGCCATGGACAACGGCGCTGTATAATACTTCGATGTCATAAGGCGCTACATAAATTCGTCCGTTTCACATGCTAGACGATTTACATTTAAACTGAATGTTCGACTATGTATTGTACCTACTTACTCATAAATGATCTCTGCATTCTACATGTTACTTACTTGCTTGCTTAATTACTTAATTGGTGACTTTATCAATGGGTAGGCTAGTATTAGGCTTTTCTTTCTGGATCATTGTCTTCATCTCTCTCTCTCTCTCTCCTTAAAACCTATTTCTTCTCTCAGGGTTCTCGCACTGGGAGCGCTACTGAATGGCCTCGGCTGTGAGCGGCGCTATATAAATTACTAATTACATTACATTATCTGATACCGGCGTAAGCTTGGAAGTAAGCGACATGTCCTGCGATGCGTTGGTCCTCTGCTCTGGGCCCTGGGATGCGTCCGTTGCCGGCTCGAAGGGTAGCTATAGTGAACGGCTCTCAAAAGTACCACGGAACCTTTACTGACCTGCTTATTTATTTGCCTATAGCTTTAAGATATCAGAATTTTGCATTCATATTTACTGCAAAGGAGTCGATCGCCAATATGAAAATAAACATCACATGCTCGAAAATCATCGGCGGCTATCCTAACGTTTCTTCAAAGTAAAATACCTTAAATACATGTCATCGCCTTAATCTCTTCTTCTACTGGCCTAACTGTTTTCTACCTTAAGTACACACAGTGTTGGGTAAACTCACACAAGAAATGAGTTAAATCAAAACTCAACTCATGCACCTCAAAATGAGTTTAAACTCAAACTCAACTCATCCTAAGTGAAATGAGTTAACTCAAACTCAGTTGTTAAATGAGTTAACTCATCAACTCACTTGTCTCATACCAGCACGTTCTAATCGAACGTTGTACAAATACACAGTTACCAGGAAATGGTATCATCAGTTTATTATTACTAGTATAACTGTTATTATTATTATTAATGGGATAATGGATAAATCAGGTTATTATTACTGAGTCAAAGTAAACACCACAGTCCACATGTTTCACATCTCAAACATGACTGGTATTAGCTTTAAGCAGAAGTTTTTAAAAGTTGGTGTGTGACAGCCTGTTCCGATATTTAAAAAACCGGCTTGTTTCAACATAATATGTGCCGAGTGAGTTGAGTTTGAAATAATTGAGTTATAACTCAAACTCACAGAAAATATGAGTTAACTCAAACTCATAACTCACACTCTTTAAGATGAGTTAACTCAAACTCATAAATCACAGCAAGTGAGTTAACTCGTGAGTTTAAACTCATCTGAGTTAACTCATACCCAACACTGAGTACACAATACTTTCTCAAACTGCTATCTCAAATAGGCTACATAAGAACTTCTTCTATAGCCTGAGTGTTTCTACCATAAGTGCATAGCACCTTCTTAATCTACTTTAAACATTCGCCTTTGAGTAGGCTTCTTGAAGGGGAGCTATATAAATTCCTGAAATTCCTGAAATGAAAACATGTTTTATACGTTTTTCCTGGTCAGATGGTTTCATTGCCACTGATGTCCCAACTCAGTTGTGAGACGCGCGATGAAAACTCGATTTGCGCTTCTGTTTGAGAGAGGTGCGATCAACACCAAATCACCAATGGGCAATATGAGGTTATGGCCGCACTATTCATGAGGAAAAGAAGTACCACATATGAATGCAATTAATTTTCTTACAATTTCATTGAATTAAACTATAATAATAATAATAATAATAATAATTATTATTATTATTATTATCTTTATTGAAACAATCCGGTTGACAAACCGCAACCAGTTACAGTCTACAGTTATGCAATTGAAACAATTCACAAGAACACAAATGACAGAAGACATACAGTAAATCTTATAACTACTAACAGAACAGACAGCCTGCAATACACGGCGCTAATATAGCAGCCTACACAGCATGTGACAAGTTTGGTAAAAAAAATTATTTGGGTTTGAAATAAGTATAGTTTGATTCTTACCTGATCTTGCTGCAGGTTTGCCTCGTTTCATGCAACAATTTCAGCTTCATTGCTCTATAATAATTATTGTTCAGTGTAGACCCACACTAACCTGGCTGGCACGCCTAATTAGCCTTTGCGTTAATGAATTATCACGGTCTTCTTTTCTTCTGAAATTAAGGTCACCCATTTTTAGGTTCTAGGACAATCACCCCCCGGACAATCACCCCCCGGACAATCACCCCCCGGACAATCACCCCCGGGACAATAACCCCCAGGACAATAACCCCCCGGACAATTACCCCCCATATTGATATATATTGATTATCTAAATATACAAGTAATTTGTATTAATCATACAGTTTATAATTGCATTTATTAGACATATGTATAAGAGAACCAGAGAACCATGAAATGTCACAGTATGAAATTAAATACTGTTTATTGTTAATTTGTTCATCGAACTTAAAAAGAACTTTAAAAGAAAGGTTGTGAGCGATTCCACGTAGATAGTCAAGAACATTGCGCTCACTGTAGTTGCTAACTGTTAAACTATGCATTTTTCATAAACCATTTCTCTTATATAGTAGTTGACCCCTTTCATGTCTACTCTTACCCCATTTGTCTACTAATTGTCTACTAATTAGTTTTTGATGTTTGGTAATTTGGTAATTCTTTATGCCTACTCTTTGCCCGATTGACCACTAATTGTCTAATAATTAGTTTTTGATGTTTGGTAAATCTTTCATGTCTACTAATTGTCTACTACCAATGGTTTATGATGTCTACTAATTGTCTACTAATTGTCTAATAATTAGTTTTTGATGTCTACTACCAGTGGTTTATGATGTCTACTAATTGTCTACTAATTGTCTAATAATTAGTTTTTGATGTTTGGTAAGTCAATATGGGGGTAATTGTCCGGGGGGTTATTGTCCTGGGGGTTATTGTCCCGGGGGTGATTGTCCGGGGGTGATTGTCCGGGGGTGATTGTCCGGGGGTGATTGTCCTGTTACCCATTTTTACTAGTTGCGTCGTTAACTTGATCGAAGTTTGATTCTGTATAGTGTTTGGTAATCTGAGCTGTATCATAATTATTACCATGGACGTTTCTTCGGTTGGGAACGAGAATGAGCTCAGTTTCCCATAACCAGAATTCGCAGCTGCTTCTGCCGAGTATTGTCTGTGCGATGAAACAGGCAGACTCATTCAATCCTGCTACAAGCTCGACCCTTTCTTAGATAGGCAGGTAGCATATAGTAGGTACGACATCAGTAGATATAGGTCATATCTATTGTTATCTTGACTTTTCAATGCGGCCCCACTTTTCCACCATTGTCACTGACCATAAATCCTATGCTACAAAAGTCCAAGATGAGTTTTCTCAATTACTGCGTATACTATGGTGCCACCCCTTCATATTGCAACTATATAAAAGAATAGGTCTAGCTAAAAAAGTCCAACTGCGGTAAGAAGATTCTAAAAAGCATAATGACTAATTAAATGGACATCGTTGTGCTCATTTCTCAAATATGCCTCTTTCAAAAACAATTCAGAGACAAATAGACAGGCGCTGTCACACATGAAAACCACATGGAAAGACTGAACTAAACTGGAAATACACTGTACAGGGCTTCTCATTTGAGGCGATCGATCGATCGATCTCCTTGGTCGATCGCCTAGCAGAGGTCTGGTGGATCGATAAAAAATCGATCGCGCAAATTGAGCGCGATCGATTTGCTCCAAGAGGAAACTGGAGCCATTATTTTATTTACCTATTTTACATTACTTTAAGTTTTGCTTACTTGCGGCGGCTGTGAATGCGTTCGGAACGCAACGTTTCGTGACCTAATGACTGCTGAGTGATCGCTTCAATTTCGTGCAATATGATTGGTCATAAAAACACCATGGACACCTCCCGCGTAAGTTCGTAACGTCACTAATTTCGGAAATTATTGAAAGCAACAATGGCGGCAACGTTGCAGAAGAGTCCTAGGGCTACTTAGAAAAAATGTACAGTTTAGCAACGGCGTTCGTTTTCGGTTGCTGGCCCTAGGACTGGATTGAACTCCGTGTTGCGCTCCGCCTAGTGAATAGAGATCACACGGTCACACCATTTTCTTTAAAAACTTAACGACTGTCTTATTTAGCCGTGGCTGAACTAGGAGCGCTTCTGAGTCGATCACCTTGAAGGGGCGCTATGTGAAAACTAATTAATAATACTATCAATAGTAATAATAACGGAACTGAACTGAGATAGGCCTGCCAGATTAGTACTTGGCCTGTATGATATGCAGCTATACGTACTATATAATATGCAGCTATACGAATACTATACACAAATACGCTGCGTACACAAAAGCTCTCGAGGTCGATCGCGCACCGATCGCCTACGCAATACAGCGCGATCGGTTTTCAAATCGCCTTCTATTTTCAAATGAGAAGCTCTGAATACACAAGCTCAGTGCTACAAGAGACAAGTACATGTCGCTGAACAACTCACATCGCTCCTTCTGCATTAGCACGTCGTTTTCACAAACCTCTTCTAAGACTTGTAGGCCCTACATTATTTTAAAAAAATGTCCGACTGCGATTCATGGGAAGAATCTCGTGAGCACATCGAATCATCAATTGGGTATCGTTACTCGTTAGTCGAAATGTGCTGTCTTTCTGACTTAGTTGAGTTTCCTTGATTTCTCTTCTGATAAAAAAATGCTCCATGTTATAAACTCATTTTTCGATTTGCTCTTAACTTTTTATCGAATGCATTAAACGGAAGCGACACCTGATACACACAAAACATCAATCAAAAAAGTACATTGAAAGGCATCATTTGAATGTAGATTTTGTAAATATAAATGCATACAATATAGGCCTACACAAACATCCTTCAGCTAACTTGTGCAGTATAGATTAAGGATCGACTGTTGTATGCGAGAGTGCTGTTCGGCTTGCCTTTTCTTTCTCCCATGCAGCAAGGCGTTTCCTGCTTTTAGCTGTTCAAGCGGTTCTATTGATTGACCGTAAGAAATGGGCTAACAGAATTCCAGTTTCTTAATTGCATTGGTGTCAGTGGATAAAACCAAAAGGAAAAATAATGTTCCACTTCCAGTATCGCCCAAATAATCCCGTCTTTGATTACAGCGTGTGACATCACTTCACTAATCCACGGCAAGCCGCTCTTAGAAAGCCGTTAGGGAGTGGCGTACGTTGGAGTTGGTGATCGGGATTTTGTTGACACATTGCTCGCAGTTGTACACAGTCATCACAACACTGTTGTAGCTGCAATATTACACCTGTTAAGTAACTCACAAAAGAGATAGTAAGACTTGAAAATCGTTGAAACGTGATGCTCACCAGCTAAGGCCATCATGCATTGTTCTCGGAGTTCTTGGTTGTTAGACTGATCTTGATAGTGTCTCGTCTTTTATCTGCTCGAAATTACAGCGGCTTTTCCAAAGATCGTCCGGGACGATACATTTGCGAAAACGGGAATCTGGAAAATTAGCTAAATTCTTTATATTTAGACTTTCGAGATACATAAAGTAGCAGAGCGCCCACAGTAGGCTACACTCACCCTACGCGATGAATACTGTTCTGCAAACTTCATCATTCGATTTTGTCAAACATAATTTATAGTGCAGCCCTTTCTGTTTCAATCACCATTATTAAAACTGAAAATAGAAAACGATATTTATATAAGCGCAAAGAAAGACTGAAAACCGAACTTTTCAAGCCATTCCATCCCTATTCCACTAATCGGTTCTACAAAGGAATGAATGAGACCTTAAGTTAATGATTTTACGTTGATTTTAGGCAACAAAATTGATTGTAATAATTAATTTGGTAGATCGCCACTATCTTTGGAAAGTTCTTGGCATGTAGCCTACAGTAACTATATGTAAATAACTAGAACTGTACATTATACCGTTATTTGCGTAATACAAACAAGTGAAAAGGCTTTTGTAATTAATCACATGCATGCATTCGCATATATATATATATATATATATATATATATATATATATATATATATATATATATATATATAATATATATATATATATATATATACTGAGCTAAAGTGCAGACTACATACCTTCATCATATATAAATATATATAATATTATATATATACTGAGCTAAAGGGCAGACCCAGTACAACATGAGACCACGTGTCTGCTCGCCGACAGTTGATTTAGGCAGTTGTTCGATGCTTACTTGCAGCCAACGTTTGTTACACAGAGTCCGCCAATCCCCAGACAAAAACAATGCCATTGTCTTGTGCTGCAGCTGAGCGCTCTGTATGACAAAGCCTCCAGACAAAAACACCTGCAATGTTTCTGGGGAATGATTACTCTGGCCTGCAATTAATCTGTTACACAATAGTTTCAAACAAGAGCACATGTGTGTTTCACTTTGCGTTTGCTAAAAAAATAGCAATAGAACTGCAATGAGCGCCTTTTTGAGGTACTTAAAAGGAGCCATATAAAGTGTCTTCATACAGAGCGCATACATACATTACAGTACACATACACACACATGCGTACATACATGTCATACATGCATACATAGTATACGCACTTACATGAACTGCGAGGTAAGGTCTATACTCTTACTCTAGTCTATAGGGACAGCCTATTAGAGCTGTACCGATATCGCTTTTTGCCGATTATGCCGATACCGCGTAGAGCCGATTATTAAATTGCCGATACCGATACCTCGTATAGCCGATTATTAAACTGCGAATACCCATTATGAGACCGAATATTTCATTATTAAATTTGTATAGTCAAAATGTGCGGTTCCGAAACATAAAAACCAGTAATCTATCGTCACAACTATAGGCCAAAGGGTGGACGTTTAGCCTACATAAAGTTGGGAAGTTGTTAGCGATTATGTTTTAATGCGTAAATAATTAAGGAACGTAAAACGATAGATGAAAATCGAAGAAAAACTTGGAATATGCAATTATTCAAGTAAAATTATTAATTATAGCACAATTTTGTCATCGGCACCGATTAACCGATTGTTCTAATAATCGGCCCGATTACGCGTATGGCCGTTTAATCGGTACAGCTCTACCGCCTATATACAGCAACCTGATCAGATGTCTCAATGTCGCTGCAACTCTAGGCCACCGACATCCTCTTGAGAACTGTTGCGCGACGGTTCGCGTCGTTCTGACGTCCCTCTCATCTCCTCCAGTGATTTCCGCTTTAAGCTATATTCGATTCACTTTTAGCTATTGCGTTTCACCGCCTAGCATCAACGCTGATACATTATAATTGCCTCGGTTATTGCCGCCATTGCCCCCACCACCACTAATCATCACCAGAGGTGAAAATCTTTACATAACTTTGGGGGACAGATTTTTCGGGGTCCTGTCGCGGACAACCCCTTCTCTCCCTCGGTAGGCCCTCTTCTTCGTGTGGCGGAGGCAGAGGTTGCTGCGCAGGAGGACTACAGTCTCGCGTGTCGCTCGAAAGAGCGTAAGTTCGGCGTCTGGAGTATTGCAGACGACTTACGACAATCGCCGCTGACGACGTGCTCAGATCAATCGAAAGAAGTCAAGTCACTAGGTTTTGAACCCGTATATTGCTGCCCAAATCGTCAGCCAACTTAACCACGGTCACACAGACCAGCAACGGCATACAAGACGATCTCTCAATCGAACACACAGTCAGCAATCACCGGAGCAAGTCTTCAGAGCAAGTTCTCTTCTATATATAGTACTAAGGCGGGGGGGTTACCTCGGGCCAGGCACCGTGCAAGAGCCGACGGGCAAATGTGCAAGAGCCGACGGGCAAATGTGCAAGAGCCGCCGGGCAAATGTGCAAGAGCCGACGGGCAAATGTGCAAGAGCCGCCGGGCAAATGTGCAAGAGCCGGCGGGCAAATGTGCAAGAGCCGCCGGGCAAATGTGCAAGAGCCGACGGGCAAATGTGCAAGAGCCGCACGGGGAAGGGGACAGCCAAACAGGACCCACACATATTAACACAGTGTCAAAGCAGAAGACAAACACACATAGACACAGTGTCAAAGCAGGCAAGGAGAGGCAATACCACCCTGTCCGAAAACCCATGGACACCAAAGGGAGGCCAGTCCAACTCCCGGGGAGGGCAACCCCTAAAAACCGTCACATCCTCCCCCCAGTACTAATGGGAACGTCCCCGTTCCCGCAACAGGAACTAAATCACAAGTGCCCAAAACATCAATAACCGGCTAAAACACAACGTGGCCAAATCCCCAAAGTTAGAGGCTAAAATGCAGTCAACACAAAACTAAAGTCTCTACTAAAGTTCCGAGTGGCCAGAGGCCCGAAAGTGTCTCTAGATGTAAAGTTCAGTTCAAGTGGCCAACGGCCCGAAAAATCGCAAAGTAATACGAGTGGCCAATGGCCCAGAAAATCGCCAAAGCTAGAATCGAGTGGCCGTGGCCCGAGGAGTCTCTGTCTCTACATGGCCAACGGTCCAGAAAACCGCTATCATTTAAAAAGCTGAAATCGCAATCAATTAAAAAGCAGCGGCCAACGGCCCAGCAAATCAGCATTAAATTCACGCCGATTTCCGGCAACGATCATAAAACAAAACAATACAGAAACAATAAGTCTCTAAAAGAAAATCAGCGTCCATTCAGAGCCGGCATCGTTCAGGATCAGAGTCTATCGGAAACGGGCGGGTAACCGCACCGTTCGCTTCGGTCGCTCATTGTTCACAGCCGGGGGCGGCATGGCGTCGAAGAAAGTGTCTTTAGCAGCGAGGTCGCCACTCGCGTCGTCCAGTCCCTCGTCGAAGCAGAGGCGAAGTTTATCAACATGTGCGATAAACGGGCGGGCGTGTGCAGACTTGAGAAGCCGGTAATTGTCGAGTCCACGGCGTTCCATTAAATCGTCTCTCGTCATCGAGACAGCATGGACACGGGGAAGAACCTCCACCCAACCACCCTTGATGGCTGCTAATACTTCCCCCGAGAAGGCACCCAGGACCCGGGGACAGCACCCAATTAAGCCATTCCCACTAAGGCGGTAGTTAGATGTTCTTAGCTGGTCAATCCCCACTGGCCTACAAAATTCCCGAAACAGGTTCCCCACTAAAATCAAAACCCGATCGGCCAGAACTTGTGGCGATGCCCCATGCCTCACAACTACCTGTCCCACACGAGCCCACGACATCAAGGGAGCCTCACATTTGTCCCTCGGAATGGCTAACACAACCTCATTGATACTACCCATAATCATCACAAAGATCATTAACAGTAGTCCCACCGCAAACACTCTAGTCAAATGCTTGCTCACAGCTGGCTCTATGATTCCATCGGCCAACATGCCGTCCAACTGGGTGTCAACAACAATTCTATGCGGCAGCGGCTGGCGTCTCAAAGGCTGGCGCACTGAACGCGCATCTCCCGTCTCTATCTTATGCGTGCAAATTGAAGTCCTTCCCAAGTCGCGGTCAGTGACAGAGAAAACATCACTGTACTCATCCAGCAATCCGCTCAATCTTTCTCTAATTTCAGGCGACACATCGTCGGGCAGATCGGCCAACAACATCTCACTAGGCGAGACAGTATCTTTCGGCCCTGCATTCTCATCTTTTTCCCTGCTAGACTCAACCTCTACCGGGTGTAAACCTCCTAGCATCTGGTCCTTAGTCAACCTAACCAGGTTCTCGCTCAAATTCACAATTCTAACGCGGCTGTCCGCGTGATCATCGACCACTACACGGGCAAGATGCACACCAGGCTGAATCTCTTGAGCCTCAGTCATCCAAGCAGGCGCTACAGTAGTCAGATCCCCATAAAAAGTTTTAACCGGGACATCGCTCTGGCACCTAGGGGACACTATCACCTCCTCGGCAACGATAACGCGCCGGCACCACGTTGACCCATTACCTCTCACCAGGGAGATACGTTTACGGTCAATATACAAGGCCCCAGTCCCAAAACTTAAGCGACAGCGATGCTCCCTTAACCAGTCCATCCCAAGCATGGGCTCAGCAATTTGATCTGACACCAAAAATGAAGTATGGATCTGCAAACCACCCGCTATCTTAATAGGCACCTGGACCTCCCCAAGAACGCGTATAGCAGTCCCATTAGCAGCCATCAAAAAGCGATTGCAAGAGCGAAGTTCTAACCCATCGACAGTAGATGAAGGCACCAGGCTGATCTCCGATCCAGTGTCGACCAGGCACAGCTGCGATCGTCCGTGAATCGTCCCTCGGATGTAGATTGCGTTCTTTCTTGCTCGGTCCGGCAGACTCGGACGTGTCGTGTTGTTTCGGGCCACCGGGTCCGGTGGCATCGTAGCTCGTTCATCGTCGGTGCGTCGTCGTTCGGTCGGTTCCTCCTGAAGCGGCGTGCTTGGCGGCAGTTACGCGAGATGTGACCGGCCCGTCCACAGTTGTAGCAAGTCACCGATCGTCGCGTGTTCTCCAATGGCGTCGTAGGTTGTTCATCGGGGCGAGCGACTCGACCCGGTCCATCGTTCATCGAAGTTCCTCGGCGGATCTCGCGGAGTTGACGGTCGATTCGTTGCTCAATCTCTCGCTGGAATCGTCGCTGCTCCTCCATCTGCGTAGCCAGAAACCGGTCCAGCTGCGTTTGCAACTGGGGGTTCACGTCGGTTTCCTGGGCTCCACGCACTCGGTTCGGCTGTCTTCTCCGGTCGTCGGAGTCGGTAGCTCGCTGGTAGGCTTCCAGGCGAAGCGCCGTCCGGTAGGCTTCATCAAGAGTCTTCGGCTCTCGCTCGCGTACTTTGAGCGAAAGTTCTCGGTCTCTCATCGCTTCCAAGAAGGAGTCCTTCGCGATGATCTGCCTCGTCTCGTTGGAAGGCACCGGGTAGGCTAGGACAACCAGCCGTCGAATTTCATGCAGCAGATCACTCAGGTTTTCTTCCGGTCGTTGGCGTCGGTAGTACAGTTGAGCACGGAAAGTTTCTGCTTGGCCTTCCGTCCCGTATCTTTGGCGAAGGCGTTCAACCAATTCTTCATAGCTCACGCTCGGTTGAGCGCCGAAGTCCCAAAGGAGCTGCGTCGCGGCCTTCTCAAGCGAACATCGTAGGTAGTCGACTCGGTCTGCGGCCGTCCACTTGTTATGCCTCGCGCAGACCTCGAACTGCACCAGGAACGACTCCAGCGATCCCGTCCCATCGAACTTGCCTGGTTTCATCGGCGTCGGGCGGTTACGCAGCAAACCACCGACATTTTCCAGTAGATTGGTCGTAGAATTCATCGGCTCGCCCGTCTTTTCAGTCTCTTCGGTCTTTACGCGGCCATCCGATTTCAATTTCGTCTTTTCTGTCGTCGGATCGCCCGTCTTTCCTCGGAAGCTCGATCTCTCCGGCTTCACGGTCATCTCTTCTTCCCTGTCTTCGCGGAAGCTCGATCTCACCGGCTTCACGGGGTCGTCGAAGTCGATTTCGGCCAGCAGGCGGCTTCGGTCCTGTTGCATCGCCATCGTTGCTCTCCTCGCGGCTGGCGTCGATGTCTCGGCAGGCGTGCGGACTTGACTCGGCATCGGGTAGGCGATCGTGTCGTCGTCGTCTCCCGGAAACATCGTCGGTTGATTCTGTCGTCGTCGGCTGGCGGAAGAAACTGCTTACCCCACTTCTGGTACCAGTGTCGCGGACAACCCCTTCTCTCCCTCGGTAGGCCCTCTTCTTCGTGTGGCGGAGGCAGAGGTTGCTGCGCAGGAGGACTACAGTCTCGCGTGTCGCTCGAAAGAGCGTAAGTTCGGCGTCTGGAGTATTGCAGACGACTTACGACAATCGCCGCTGACGACGTGCTCAGATCAATCGAAAGAAGTCAAGTCACTAGGTTTTGAACCCGTATATTGCTGCCCAAATCGTCAGCCAACTTAACCACGGTCACACAGACCAGCAACGGCATACAAGACGATCTCTCAATCGAACACACAGTCAGCAATCACCGGAGCAAGTCTTCAGAGCAAGTTCTCTTCTATATATAGTACTAAGGCGGGGGGGTTACCTCGGGCCAGGCACCGTGCAAGAGCCGACGGGCAAATGTGCAAGAGCCGACGGGCAAATGTGCAAGAGCCGCCGGGCAAATGTGCAAGAGCCGCCGGGCAAATGTGCAAGAGCCGACGGGCAAATGTGCAAGAGCCGGACGGGGAAGGGGACAGCCAAACAGGACCCACACATATTAACACAGTGTCAAAGCAGAAGACAAACACACATAGACACAGTGTCAAAGCAGGCAAGGAGAGGCAATACCACCCTGTCCGAAAACCCATGGACACCAAAGGGAGGCCAGTCCAACTCCCGGGGAGGGCAACCCCTAAAAACCGTCACAGTCCGGATATTTGCATTTTTTGAAGACATATAGGCCCCAGTCAAAACTTTGGGGGGACAGTCCTCCTCTGTCCCTCCGTGATTTACACCACTGAATCACCAATACCACCGCCACCATAACCACTACCATCATCGCCTCCATTACCCCCACGACCACCGCCACCACCCCCACTATTGGATATAAAAGATGTCGTTAAGAGTTCAGAGAGCAATCATCGATAATTCGACAATAAAATTGTATTGAGCCTTAATGACAGCGCAGTTTCGAAGGAGTCGTTTTGTCAGCAGAACAAAGATATCGACAAACTATTCGAAGAGTTGCATGAATGTTATGAATGCAAATCCAAACCAAAGACCAATGACGTAAACGATGTCGGAGACAAGGTTCTTGATACCAATGACGTCAACGATGTCGGAGACAAGGTTCTTGAATTGCAAAGAACATTGTCACTACATCATCATCATCATCATCATCATCATCATCATCATCATCATCATCATCATCATCATCATCATCATCATCATCATCATCATCATCATCATCATCATCGGTTGGTTTAACTTGATTGAAAAAACACCATCAGGCCGTGATGTGCTCTATCAAGACCAGGCGCATGTCCAGGGCCGTATTTACTGTGGTGGAGGCCCCAGTGAACCGCTCTGGTGGAGGCCCCCTAGCAAGCCGCAGGCCAGGTGCGGATGATGCCTGAAAGTCGGCAGTTACAGGATGGCTCACTAGTCACGACTCGCGAAACACGACGCGTCGACTCCCGCATATCCCAATGCCAAGGGAGTAAGCCTAATTGAAGCTAGGATAATCTATCGTTTTAGCGTTCTAAATTATTCGCCCATTGTAGCAGTATTATTTTTCATCAATCCAACTTCTACTTTGACAAGAATCCTTTTAATCAATCCAGCTTCTATTTAGGCAAGAATTCATTTAATCAATCCAGCTTCTATATATTTAAACAACAATAATCGAACTTCTATTTAAGCAAGAATCTCTTTCTCAGTCTCACTTCTAATTAAGCCAAAATTATTCACCAATCCGACTTCTATTTAGCAAGAATTCTTTTCGTCAATTCAACTTGTATTCCACCAACGCTGAAACCCATATACAGTGGCGAATAACTTAGAACGCTGAAAAGATAGAACTATATATATATTAGCTACGCTGCTTTATTTTAGTCTGGTGACGCAGTCAGATAAATTTCGAATACAAAACTTTCTACCAGTCATTGATCAGTTTGTTACTGCTTTGCAACATCGACTTATTGGTGCTTTCGAGCTTATTTCGTCTCGGTTCGGTTTCCTACGCAAACTGCTTGCAACATGTACTTTCATCACAAGAACTACTGGCAGCAGCATCGAATCTCGTTGAGGTCTGTAAAGACGACCTTGATACATGCTTAGGAAATGAGCTTGTGCAGTTTGTTGACTTTGTGGAAACATTCAAGGACAAAGGCTCAAGACGTCTCTCGAGAGCATTTTCATGTATCAGCTGATACTCGAGAAACAAGTTCAGGGCTCATTTCCTAATGTGGAAATAGCACTCGGCATGTATCTGGTGCTGATGGTCAGTAACTGCAGTGCGGAACGTTCCTTCCCAATAATGAAACTAATAAAGAACAGAATTGGCACATCAATGGGCACTGAGCGGTTGTCCCATCTGGCTCTGATGAGCATACAAGCTGACATTCTGTGTGAGATCAACTTTGAGGACCTGGTGACCGAATTTGCGAAGAAGAAAACACGCAAAGTTCCACTAATTTGACATGCCCGATACAAACTACCTTCTAACCTGTTAACTGTTTCTTAGTTTTTTTAGATATTTTTTTTAATTGTGTCTGTGTGCGCTGTGCACTAGCCTACTGAAATATTTCATAATCAATCAATCAATCAATCAATCCTTTTATTGTTTCCATAGAATAGTTTACAAGTAGTGATCCAGAGTAATCATAAATCAACGATCATATGTTTAGAAATTAAAACAGACAGATCACATGATTATCTTATTAACTTAATTGATGGAAACAATCGGGCACCCAGAAGGGACTGAAGTCCCGCTAAGTGGTGGAGGCCCCTGTGCACCGGCACATAGTGCACATGCCTAAATCCAGGCCTGCGCATGTCGCAAAATACAATTTCGAGAAAATGGCCAAAAATGACCTGCAGGATAAAAATTTTACTTTTTGAGTTTGAATCAACTTCATATAACATAATTATTACTCTATCAGAAAAAATTATTTGGATGAAAAATTTTGCGTTTTAATCTGCGAAAATCACATTTTTGGAGAAGATCCCGAAAAAACGAAATAGAAGCACCATTTTTAATGCAATTAATATTATATCACCTTCTACAATAATATTGCCGTCTAGCGAATGGACTTAGCTTGTTTTACATGTTTAGAAAGACCTGTAGGGCTATGTCTATTTTTAGATGATATTAATGTCATAATTTCATTTTTTTAAACCGAGAAATCATAGCAAGAATTCCAAGACTCCAATAGGCCAATTGGCATAAACAATGTAGGCTACACAGTGTATACAATGATTTGCGATTTTCTCGATTTCGGTATTCTCATGATGTAACACTTCAAATTAGCGTATCTCAGGTTCTACTGAAGATAATATCTTAATAACATTTGCATATATAAAAATATAAAATATGAAAATATGAAATATAATTTCATGTTGTAAGGGGTCGTCCATTAATTATGTCAACAAATTTTAGGCAGTTTTTGACCCCCTCCCCCCTCTTGTCAACAACTGTCAAACATTGACGAACCCCTAAAAAATTATGTCAACAATCCCAGAACCCCCACCCCTACCCTCCCTACTACAAAAAGAAACACAACGGCTCAATACAGTCATGTAGAATCATTTTTTTAAAATTTACACTAAAAATGCAATCTCGAATTTAAAAATAAATGAGTTTAGTTTAAAACCAGCTTTTTCGTAGTATTAAACATTAGGCTAAGCACTTAATGCATTTTTCGCATTACTTAACGTTTTCGCTACCATTTTGAAGGGTCTGTGTTGATTCATTGGCAAAAACTTTGTTGACGTCAAATTGTACTGTGAACCCCCTCCCCCTTATCAACAACTGTCAAACTTTTCCAAACCCCCTCCCCCTATTTTGTTGACATAATGAATGGACGACCCCTAAAATAAAATGAAAGAACCTCATTTTCGAAAAACTGCGACATGTGCCTGGTTTTGATGGAGCACCTCACCGTATAGGCCTAAGTTCAATTAAGAATTTGAACGGTTATAATAGGCTTATAGGCCTAGTTCCTTTAACTACATCGTGCGTTAAATACCGTGCCACTCAAAAGGAGGACGTTTGCGTTCAGCCGATTTCAGCGTGTCTGTACAGTAGGCTATATATGTGTAATAAAAGCCTCAATTGGGTTGTTTTATTTTTAGGACGATTAATAATCGAAAAGTAGGCCTAAGTCTACTTGCAGAGAAACGTCATAATTTTTTATCGTAACCAAAATGAGACCTATTTCAAGAATAAGATTGCTTCAAGGAGTGCCGAATTTAACTCCTCATGACGAATGACGAATCTTTAGGTGTGCAATGAAGACGATGTTTTGTCGGTCGAAATATGCTACTGTTCGAAACGCTGCCCGTTTAAATTGAAACAATATTAGCTTATCAGAAGCAGCAGATGGCGTCTTTCGGGGATCTGCTTTACGATTGTTGCCAATCTCTGGAGTATCCAGCATCGAGGCCTACTGTAGTAGTAAGTAGGCTATGCATGTGGTAGGCCAAAAGTACGCGCGTGTCTTCACCTTCTTTCTTTTTGTGTCTATTATAGGCAGGGCTATATTTTAAGGTTTTGTTTTTTGTTTTTTAACCAAAAAACCGTAAAATTTGGCTTTTTGGTTTTTAACAAATTTAGATATTATAAGTGTCAAACGTACGTGTCTCTTCAACTCTCTTGGCAATTATTGTAGGCTATCGTCTTTCTTAATTTCGGATCGTTATATCCTAGGCCTAGGCGGCGGCCTAGGGGGAAGTGGGGCAAAGAGATTCAACGAGGCAAAGAAACTCAGCGCTATAGAAATTTATACAACCAGAAAACAGGTAACCAGTCAATCTATAAACCTTATAGACTCACTTCCGGCTTAGATGATAGTATTGATATGCTTGGCCAAAAAATGTTTTGTTTCTTATTTTAAGAAAATAGATATTTTGTCATTTGCAATATTGATATAGTTTTTGCTTGCAAATCGATCATCACGTCCATATTGGATACATTTCGGGTAAGTAAACAAATTATTAGTAAGAGACGTATCACACTTCAATTAGTGTTTCGTAATCTAGCGTGCACGGACCGCTTCTATTATCACCCCACCGAGAACAGCCTACCTATGGTTTGGGGCAAAGTGATTCGCAACTGAGTTACTTTGCCCCAAGCTGTGTCGTTTTGCCCCAGTATAGTATTATTGTTACAGTATTACTTTGCCCCAGGCTGTTTTGTTGCCCTAATGTAGTAGTATTAGTTTGCTCCCGAGATTTATATAAGGTATTTGCACCTAAAATTTGTAGCATTGTACCAACTGACCTTTTCCCTTCTTAATTTCCTTTGTAGACATCCTAGGCTACTTCAACCAAAGAAATCATCTTTGGTTATTATTTTGCCTAAAATATTATTTATGTTAACTCTAAACAGATATTACATTATACTTTCAGATTGAAAATGGTAGGAAATTACAAACGCAAAACTGATATGGCATTGTGGACTCTTGAAACTATTCAGGCAGCCATAACAGATATTAGATCAAATCAAATCAGCCTCAGACAAGCTGAACAGACGTATGGGATATCACACACCACAATACGGCGCCATCTCATGAAAACAGTTAAAACACCAGGCAAGTTAGGAAGATTTCGATGTACATTGAATGAGGAATATGAAACTGAACTGTTACAGTACATAATTGACATGCAGCAGCGATTCTATGGGTTAAGTTTGACAGATGTTAGACAATTAGCCTTCCAGCTTGCAGAAAGAAACAACATTGATGTTCCATTTTCCAAGGTGACGCAATTAGCAGGAAAAGATTGGATGAGTGGATTCTTGCGGAGACATAAAACGATCTCACTAAGAACACCCGAGGCGACTTCTCTCTCACGTGCAACCGGTTTCAATAGGGTGCAAGTTGGCAAATTTTATAATCTATTAAAATCAGTTTTGGAAACCGAATCTGATGTATGTTGGAACCTACGACAACCGCGAGTGATCAAGCAGAGATTCCGACGAGAAAGAGGAAAGCCAGCAATCGAATTTCTCAAGCGGAAACCTCAGCAGCCACCAAAGAACAATCAATGAGTGTGCAGAGACCTATGCGAACATCCCGTAATCCTGCGATCACCAAGCCAAGGCCTCCATCTGCAACTCGAGTAATAATTCGAAAGCCTGCATATTTACAAAACGCAAAAAACTGTGCACAGAACATTCCAAATCAACCTGTCGAGGAACAGCAACTTGAACCTGTCGAGGAACAATCTCAACTTGAACAATCTCAATTGCAAACAGTTCAAAGAGTATCAATTTTTGATATTTCACCATTGCTTAAAGCATTCTCTGGTCAGGGTAATGGTAGAAAAAGGATAGCACAGAAATCGGAGATCATAACAAGTTCACCCTTCAAAAACATCCTTGTTGACAAATTTCAGAGTGATAACATTAAGAAACAAAAAAGGAAGCTGCAATGCAAAAAAGGTCAACCTCGAAGTGTGCATCAAAGTCTACTTCCAAGTCTTTCTCAAAATCTTCTTCAAAGTCTGCTTCGATGTCTGCTAAACAGTCAGCTTCAAAGTCGGCTCCACAGTCAGCTTCCAGGTCTGCTTCAAAGTATGCTGCCAAGTTCTGTTTGAAAACAGCTTCTAAGAAGACATCTGATATTGAATGCATTTTTGTACCGAACCTTACGTCGAACCACCAGTGGAAGAGTGGATTCAGTGCCACCACTGCAAGAACTGGTGCCATGAAGATTGCGCGGACACAGATAAACATGACGCCAATGGTAACTTTGTTTGCGGCGAGTGTTAGTTTTCTTGGCTAGAGAACAGTTTCAGATTCAGTTAGTTTGCCATGTTTACTTTGCTCTTTGTTGTTTATTTTACGTGCAGACTGTCATAGAAGAACAGTTTCATTTTCAGTTAGGGCCTACTTTGCTATGTTTACTTCGCTGTATAGCTCTATTTAGAAATAATGTCATTACAATAATTGATATGTTTGGTATAATTGGTATGTTTGGTTTTGATAGGCCTACCTGTTGTCTACATTATAACAATAGCGTATCATTTTACCCCGGTGAATGGGGCAAACAGATACGCCTGTTTCACTTTGCCCCAAATGGTGGGGTAAAGTGATACATGCATAGCTTCCAATAAATCACAATTTCCAAAAAACATCTGTACAATTTCAAATTTTTTCCTTACTAAGGTGTCTATGGATGGTAGAAGCATGAAATTGTACTTGGACCGGAATTGTTTTCCATTGATTAGATATATAAATTTTGACTCTACGAAATGTGTATTCCTTTGCCCCACTTCCCCCTACATGACGTTCTACGGTTCTACTGTTCTATAGTTAATTTCATTTAGGGCCTATATGCATCTGACTAATTTGAACGGCATTCATGCCATTTTTATGAGCTTTATTATCCAAAATAGGAAAATCTTAAAAAAGCAAAAAAACTTTTCATTTTGAAAAAACTTGGTTTTTTGCACCTCGATCTAATTATAGGCCCTGCATGCTTAGGCCTAGCAGACACATTTTGTAGATGTGACTGAGTTATTTAAAAATCGCAATTCTAATTAATATAGCATTATCGCGAAACCGCAGGATAGAGAGAAATTCATCGATTAGGCCTACCTATGTAGGCCCTAGCCTATAGCCTACTTCCTAAAACGCGACGACAGCGTACGTCTTTCTTTGATCAGCGGCTTTCTACAGTACGTAGGCCTAGGCCTAATTTATTATTGGGCCCATAGTTGGTCACAAGTTGTCACAAATGGAATAATTTTAAAGAGGGCCTGCTATGGGTCCAGGGGTGCAATAGGCTAAAACAAACTTTTTTCGAAATGAAATGTTGTTTTTTTGTTTTATTTTTAGATTTTCCTGTTTCGGATCATAAAACTCATAAAAATGGCATAATGCCGTTCAAATTAATCAGATGCATAATATATTATAAATGAAATCAACTAGAACAGTAGAACCGTAGAATGTCATATATAACGAAGTTATAACAAAGACCATACAACAATTGCGAAGAGAGTTGAAGAGACGCATTTTTGGCATCTATAATTTCTAAATTTGTAAATTAAAAAACCCATATTTTCCAGGTTTTTTCTTTTTTGTTTAAGAAAACTAAAAAACAAAACACAAAAAAACCAAGCCTTTAAGAGCCCTGTATGGGCCTGATGAACGTAGAAGTCTGGACTGTCTGGTTAGGCCTATATAGGCCTATTTTGTCTAGGCCCGTATACGCGATTCCTAAAATGTCTAAAACTGAGAGTTTTTGTCATAGACTTCTTAGTCAAGTACTTATTTGCTACAGGCACTGGTGTTAATTGAAATGTCACATTAGCAACGTGCGCTAAAAAAAAAAATAAGCATGCAATAATTAGGCCTACTGCACAGATCTACTACATCAGCGTCAAAACAGTAGTCGTTTATCTGATTATTCAGACAATAACCGATATGAAGCTTCGCCCACTGCTTGGCGTAGACTGACTGACCCAGATTGGACAACCTGTAATATCGATTCCTTGGTCGGATGGTCGGTGACCTTAGCAATGACCTTTAGCGTGACCCAATTTAAGTTATTCTAGTGGACAAGGCTAATCAAAATGTCTTTTCGTTCGAGGAAGGGGTCTTTTGCTCGGGCGCTCAATCGCTCCGACTGGCCTCCGGAAGGCGACCAGATTCACGCGACGAAGAAAGAATGGTTCTTCGAAGTGGCCTGGGAGGTTGCCAATAAAGGTCAGCTCGTAGGGCACTCTGCCCTCGATGTAACCCATCATCACTCTTGCCACAAATTTACCTCAAGTTAGGAATCAGTCTCACACAGGCATGAGGATTCTCCAGTAAAAAATTGAATCTTGTTAAAATATGACAGTTTCGGTATAAGGACTCCAGAGGACTATGCTGAATCGTAGTTTAAAGTTACGTTATACTTTCGATAATTTGCAACCAAGTCTGCTGCAGGAGTCCATTTTAAATTCTGTCTGAATTTAATTCGATTACTTAGCTGGGACATAACGTTTCCCTCATGAATTTGATACAAATTGTTATATCGTCAAACGTAAAGTTCAAATGGGTGTTCTATTTAATTATCATTGTCTCATCATGACCATTATCATGACCATTATCATGACCATTGTCGTTGCCTTCAGCCTCAGCTGATGTGTTATATACTGTATTATTCTCTCCTTGTTGGCCCCCCCTAAGGTTCGCCTATCTCCTCTACAGTCAGTAGAGGAGATAGACTGCTGCTAGACTGATAGCCCATCTTCCAGAGCCACGTTTATATGGCACCATTTGAAATCCTTTTGGTTGCATGGAGGTTTCTCTCCTACTTCTAAGTACCTCTCAGAACACTGCATACATGCATGTATATGCTTGTAAGTTACAGACTTTTATATCCAATTTCTTGAGAGTGGAGGTCAGTTATTATTATTTGCATTGACAGTTGGTGGAATCTACACGGTTATACGCACCAAAGCGGCTGTTACGGTGGACGAACTGGGTGACCAGTATTGTCTGATTGGACCATATAATGAATCGTGTGTCCGAACAGAAGTGGAAGAGGCTCTGCCACTTGAGGGACCAATGTCAAGGACCATTAAACAAATGAAGGACAATGGAATCAAGGTCATAACACACATCCCAGTATAATGCCTACACCTTCACTGATTGGATTTACTCCACAGACAGATGATGATATTAATAATATTGTGACGGGTCCGTCTAGTGGTTTTGATGGGGTTTTCATCACGGGTAATAGAGACAGCGATCCTGATCTGAAATTAATTAATCCTGTTACTAGATCCTGTCCAATTACTATACTGAAGATGGCTTTAGTAAATTAATTATTGAGAATAGCCTCCAGGCCAGTATAAAAATCCTCCACGTAAATATACTTAGTTTTAAGAGGAACCAAAATAAATTATGGATGTATATTAAAAATATTAAAAGCAAATTTCAAATAATCGTCCTTACTGAAATCTTGTCTACGGATGACAATGAGGACCAATTTTATTATTATTATTATTATTATTATTGAGGGCCAATTTTATTACCCAGACTATAAGGCCTTTGTGAAATCTCGATCTGGTGGTAGAGGTGGAGGGGTTGCTATATTAGTTGATGAATGTCTGGAACTGCAAATGATTGACATACATTCAAACAGGGAAAGTCTTGCTGAATACCTGTTCTTTAGGATCTCTTTACCTCGCATGGTGGTTGACACATTATATAGACCTCCAGGTACTAATAAATATTGTTAAATTTAATTCTTATATGGTTACCTTGACCACTCGGTTGACGAATCTGAGAGGTGATTATTATATTTGTGGAGACAATATCAACTTAATTAATTATGACTCGCAACATCCTACTTGCGATTTTAATACTACAGTACGTACTCTGTTTGCTTTCGTCCCCTTATCAATATACCGGCTAGAGTAACTAAGCCATTCTTCTACAGTACCCTTATTGATAATATTTTCTCAAATACGTTAAAATATAATGAATGGCCAGGCGTATTTTACGTAGACATAAGTGATCATTTACCTATCTTTGTTATTCTGAATTGCAAACTGGACCATATTCCTAAAAGTAATTATGTATCATATCGCCCAAGTAATGAACAGGCATATAATGATTTTCAGGGGAGGAAACCTGGGATGACCTATGTGCACTCAGTGACCCAGATGAAATTTCGAACCTTTTAAATAATAAACTGAATGGATTGTACGACTCCTGCTTCCCACTCCAACCACTGAAGACTAGATTATATAGAACCAAAACTAAGCCTTTGCTGAAATCCTGTAAGAAGAAAAAATTTTTATAAGAAATATCTAAAATTCAAAACCAATGATGCCCTTTAAGATATAATAAGATACGATAAAACCTATAAAAATAAAATGAACAAAATTTCAATCTGGGTTAGTTTACGGGAATGTTCTTCTCTTCTGTGAAAATGCTAAACAACATGCCTCCTTTTGCACTGTTCCTGTGAGCTTATGACCGTGACTGACATGTTAAATGACAAGTAGTGTAATAAAATATTGTGTTGTCACGTTATAGAACCTATTAAATGAATATCTTTTGACGCCTTGTCAAAAAGGTTATTTTATCTGCTTAACTGATTTTTGTGTGACTGACTGATTGTTTGACTGATCAAATGATTGATTGATTGATTAACAGATTAAGTGAGTGGTTGATCAGATGATTGATTAAG
Source organism: Aporrectodea caliginosa (assembly GCA_020284085.1). Lineage (NCBI taxonomy): Eukaryota > Metazoa > Annelida > Clitellata > Crassiclitellata > Lumbricidae > Aporrectodea > Aporrectodea caliginosa. The sequence continues at coordinate 507,047 of JACEVL010000899.1, forward strand.
TGATTACCTGTCAGATTAACAACTGTATGACTTGATGTTTCTACTGGCAGGTTCTGTATGGTCGTTGGCTGATTGAGGGCTATCCTAACGTCATCCTTTTTGACATCAACTCTGCTGCATGGAAGCTGGATGAATGGAAGAGGGAATTGTGGAATAGTGCGCACATTGGAGTGCCTCAGCATGACCATGAGACCAACAATGCTGTCATCTTTGGGTTCCTCACGGCTTGGTTCCTTGACGAAGTAAGATGTTTCTCTAAACATAAATTTCCTAGATGCAACAGTGTTAGATTAAGTAAGTAAGTAAGAAGTAAGAATATTCTTTATTGAGAAGCACTAGCAAACTCACAGCACTGTACATGGCAAGATTAATACATTCAAACAGAAACAAACAAATTTATATATACAAGCAAAGAATTGAATGGGAGAAGTTGGATAGCCCTCAATTTTATATCAGGGGAACCTAGGGGAGGAAGTGTTAGGGCTAGTCATAGAGGGAAAATTAAGAACTTAAATAGACTGATTTATTGAAAACATTTATTGATTGCATTGAATACTTAAATATCTCAATTAATTTGAATGGGCATTGTTTAAAATTTTTTAGATTATGATTACTGTGTGTTTCTTTCATTGGCCTTGTTTTGTACATTTTTAGATTACGATTACAGCGTGTTTCTGTGGGGCAAATTATTTGTTAAATAATTATTATTGTTTTATGTTTATGGAAGTTAAATTTTGTTGTTGTTGCTGCAATTGCTTGTAATATTTCGCCCATTTCCATACAGGAGATTGCAGAATGACTGTGAGGGTTTCAGACACTGATTTCGAAAGTGATAAAGCTCCTAGTCTGTCTGTGTTTATAGTATCGCAGGGCTCTGACCGGAGAGGCGTACATCGTGGCGCATTTCCATGAGTGGCTGTCTGCAGTTGGATTGATCTTATGTCGAGTTCAGCACTTAGATGTCACCACCATCTTCACGACCCACGCCACTCTGCTCGGTCGCTATCTGTGTGCCGGTGCCGTCGATGTCTACCACAACATGGACAAGGTAGGTTCAGGAAATTGCAAATGGTGCTGTGAATCTGATGATGAAAATGAGTTATTTAATTCATTTATTTTATCTTGCATTTATTTGATACCATGAACTAATACACACGAATTAAATGATGGTTGGGTGGATTGGTGGGAACAGGTGGGTGGGTTCGCGTGAGTGGATGGATGTGTGGATCGATGGGTGTTTGCATGAATGGATGTGTGGATGGCTGTTTGGACGGATGGATGGAGGGATGGATAATAAATAACCTGCTGAAGTTGTAATTGACTCAAGTATCGGACTCTTGCAGACTTTATTTGATATGACACTAGTTAGTAAGTTGGTCTCTGCCTGTGCAGCACTAAGAAGCTGATTCATGGTTAAAGTGGACATCTCATGGGAGTCTCTAACTGTGGTATGTTTCCCTGACTTGCTTGAATCATAGATTTAAGTATTGTTTCACACAGAGATAATGATGAAGCAAAGGTGATAGCCGTAGTAGGAATTCCTTGTTGGAATTTCGTTTTGTAGTTTGATGTTGATAAAGAGGCTGGTGACCGTGGCATCTACCATCGCTACTGCATCGAACGCGGGGCAGCCCACTGCGCCCACGTATTCTCCACTGTCTCGGACATAACTGGGTTCGAGGCAGAACACTTCCTTAAAAGAAAACCAGGTCAGACAACTACCCAAGACAATACAACAGTAAAAGACAATGCAGCTATAAATAATAATAATAATTATAACAATGGTTATTGCCTGGACCTGTATGCATGAAAACGGTTTAACTGTTAGTCCCAGACTAACTATGGCTTACATCTGACTAGCGAGTAAAATTGGTACGTTACTTCTCCGACTTGTTAGTCTGTTGCCTAAACCAGCCGTGCAGATACTGTTCGTCAAAGCTAGTCTGAGACTATCTAGTTTGTGCATAGGCCCTTTATGCACATGAGCCCTGTGTCTTTGATTCATGTGTCAGAATTTGAAGCTATGCATGTGCCTTTAAATCTAAACAAAGTGATATGAAAATTTGGATGACACATGTAAACATTTAGTTTCTGTTCAGATCGTCAACAAATGTAAATTATGTTATAGCAGGATATCGTTTTCAGACTGTTTGCAGAATCTTTTCTTTGTAAATAGACGGTAAAGAGCTGTTTCGTAAAATGCATTTCATGAACTGCTTTCAGAGGTTTGGGTTGTAATCATTTGATACCATCAGTCTTGGCTGGCATAGCAGGAGAAGTTACCGGTGAGTATTCATGGTTAAACAAGTTTTTTGTGTTTTTCAGATGCCATTTTGCCAAATGGTTTGAATGTCCAGAAGTTTGCAGCTCTACATGAGTTCCAGAATCGTCATGCGGTGGCCAAAGAAAAGATTAACGAATTCGTCCGTGGTCATTTCTACGGGTATTTTATTTAGTTTATTTTTGTTCATTTATTTATTTAGCACCACTGTCTGTAATGTGCAAAGCACCAATCACTGTATGTTGATGAGGTACTCTGTGTATGTGTGTATGTGTATATTTTTGTATCTGAAGATTTACATAGCACCTTTTTAGAGTCTCTCAAAAGTGCATTCTTTGAATATGTTTATTCACAAGACATTAGCTGATGATTCTAAGCAGTTGTGTGTCTGTCTGTCATGGAAAGTTTGTCCACAGCAATCATTATTTTTACCAATTTGAGAATTTTGTTTGCCGTCAATGATGGATTATTTTGATGATCTTTGTTTAGACATTACGACTTTGATCTCGACCGAACTTTATATTTATTTATTGCTGGTCGATACGAGTTCACCAACAAAGGAGCCGACTTGTTCATAGAGGCTCTTGCGAGGCTCAACTACCTACTGAAGGTAAATGCCATCACGTGGTGAATGATGCTAAGCTAAGTCTAACATATTGACTTATTATCTAAAAAGCATAGACTGTGTAGCATTGTCTCATTAAGAAGCATAGACAGTTTCACCAGTACTGTCTAAATATAGCGTGAACAATCTAACAATCCTTTGAGAAGAAGAAGAGCAGTCCTTAGAGCTATTCCCCCAAGAGGTAGGCACAGGAATAAAGTGTTAGTGACTTTGTGTATCTTTGTCTCAATGTGAGGGTGAATGGTCTGTCTTCAACCTCACTGCTTGAACTTGCTAACAATGGTGTATCGTCAGTGTACCCATTTTATAGCCGCATTCACTAGAGAGTGTCAGTGGAGCAGAAAGTTTGAAACATCTTAAATGATCTACATGTTACATGATCCATCTGAAAAAGGCATAAATGACATAAATAGCATTGTTGTCAAATAGGTTACCCTAATCAGCAGGACTTCCCCTTTGGGTTTGTCCTGAAACATATTTGCACGCTGAATTTTGTAATGTTGGTTTCTTTGCGAACAACATGAAATGAGTGAATGAATAAATGATGTAAACATGTAGCCTGATGCTATGCAAATGTAGACCACAGAGTTGTTCTTTGTTTGGTCTAGAGCGAGGATAGTGAGATGACAGTCGTTGCGTTTCTAATCTTTCCAACTCAGACGAGTAACTTCAATGTGGAGTCGCTTAGGGGTCAGGCCATCTCGAAGCAGCTCAAGGACACTGTGGATGCTGTCCAGAGGGACATTGGACACCGGCTCTTCGAAGTCTGTCTCAGGTCAGATTGATCTGTGAGAGTTGATTGACGATTATTTCAATCTTGAACTCAAAATAAGGCATTTGATTTTGCTAATTCACAAGGTTACATGTTAGAGGAATTTTTTCATTAAATTTTTTATTTCTTTTAAACAGGAAGTAGGTATTGTTCCCTTAGGATTGAAAAAAGTTTAAGTCAGGAGTAGGTTATCTCTAGCAGAGTTTTTGAACCTTTTTCCCTTTAATCTCCTAAAATAGTTTTTCATATACCAAGGAACCCTTACATGCAAAGATGCTTACTGGTTGGAAAAAGCTGATAGCAGGGAGTGTATGTAAGTAAGTAAGTAAGTAGTTTATTCACCACAAAATAAAGCAAAATGACAATACACAAATTTTACAAACCGAGTGGTGGGCTACCGGTGAAGTCACATAGGACTCATCTCGCCGGTCACCCTAGTATGCATTTCAGTGTTCTGTTGAGAATTATTGGATGCAGTCTACAAGTGAAAGGAATTCAGGAAACTTGATTTGCAGATCTATGGAGACACCACATAAAAGGAATTTTGTTTCTTAGTTTATTCTTATTTCTTTTTTGAAGATTTATTTCTGTCCCTATTTTTTGCTGAACCTCAGTTGGCTGCAGAACCAGAGTTCTGCCCCTAGAGGAGAATTCTAGAACTGGTTGGGAAATGCTGATTTGTGAAAAATCAGGTGTTTTGCCTGAGAAAATTATTCTATCTTTCTTTGCTAATGAAAACCCTGAAGGTCTTGCAATAGGGCTTCATTTTTTGGTTTTGTAGAGGTGAAATTCCAAAGGGTCAGGATCTTATGGTAAAAGAGGATGTCGTCAAGTTAAAGAGGTGCATTTTTGCATCACAGGTCTGCATTGTTTATCATATTGTCATTATAATCATTATTATTATCATCATCATCATAAGTATCATTTAGACTTTTAGAGTTTGTTCTTTGAGATGAAAAGTTCTTAAACTAGAATTTTTCTCGGCATTATAAGTATGTAAGTTCAAAGTTGGAATTGCTGCAGACTTTTGTTGAATGTTGAAGAGCAGAAATTTTTTAGACTCTGACTGAAGCACTGTTAGATTAGAGTGGACTAGATTAGATTTGATTAGTGGTTATTATGATTTCTTTTGCAGCGTAATAGTCTTCCACCGATTTGCACCCACAACGTGTTAAATGATGGAATGGATCCGGTTCTCTGTGCTCTTCGCAGATGCCAACTCTTCAACAGTCGCTCGGACAGAGTTAAGGTCAGACGACAGATAATGATGATGATTATTGATGATTAAATAATATTAATAATACCAGTAATAATAATTATAATAATGTATAATTTTTTATTAGAATTAGAGTGATGTATATCAGTTGCAAGCATGTTTGATGTGTCATTGACCAGTACCAGTATTCAGCTGCTGCTCATTGACCAGTATTCAGCTACTGCTCATTGGCCAGTATTCAACTTCTCTTATTGACCAGTATTCAACATCTGTTTAGTCCAGTATTTCCTGAATTGAAGTTAAAGTTAGAGGATTGTTGCTTTAGGAAATAATTTTTGCTTGGAATTGACCACACTGATTGTCTTGTGCACTGCGATAATGGCACTATAGAAGTGTACAGATCGGATATGGAATCCAAGTCAATTCTGTCTTTCTCAGTTCTTTTCATCATTGTTACAGTCTTACTTTTGTTTCCATCAGCATGTAAGTGGTTTTCTTGTCAATTAGCTCTTTGAAGATAGGTTCTTACTTCTCAAACAGGTGATATTTCATCCGGAGTTTCTGAACTCGACGAATCCACTGTTTGGTATGGACTATGACGACTTTGTCAGGGGATGCCATCTGGGAGTTTTCCCATCCTACTATGAACCCTGGGGATACACTCCAGGTATGTACATATGTGTTTGGGCATTTTATAGCACATTATTCCATTCACTCAAGAAGTTTTGTTTTGACCTAATGCCAACCATGTTTACAGTCAAACTGTATTGTGATTGGGAACTATTCTAGTGAATTTTGGGGTTGTCTGTAAAATCAAAGGGATTTCAGTTGAACTGTGAAAAGTCTAGGCATAAGTTGAAAGAAACTTCAGAGTTTTAAGTCTTTCAACTTTTTCAGTTTTTCTGGAGCAAGTATTGTGCAAAAAGTTTGGTTTTATGTTTAACATTGCTGTTTTATTTGTTATGTTGTAAAATTCTTCAGTTAGATGAAATTGGATTAAAAGCTATACAGTATGTACTCTGAAGTAAAACTTTTGTTGATACAATGAAAGCAAACTTCAAATCCAGTTACGGACATGTATTGGTAAATATTTGATTGCCTTATCTTACATCATGTGGCCCTTTTGTCACACAGCCGAATGTACCGTGATGGGCATTCCAAGTGTGACCACGAACCTGTCGGGATTCGGTTGTTTCATGGAGCAGCACATAACGGATCCTGTCTCTTATGGCATCTACATTATCGATCGTCACTACAAGAGCTCAGAAGAGTCTATTCAACAGCTGGCACAGGTCAATCTATGTACTGTTGTTAGATTACTGTTTTCTAAATTTGAACAATTGAACACCAGTTGAACATGGCTGCCAATTTAGGATGAAACATTTAGTAACGAAAAATGTTTACTGTGAAATGGCCACTATAGCCCTCTGGATTTTTAACATATTTTTTAACTTCATTTTCTCCTCCAATACCTGTAGTGTTGTTGGCTATAGATTGGAGAATTCTGTTGGATACCAATCTTTTGTGATTATTATACATTATACCGAAAAAGATATTTTAACTTTGCAGTAGCTGTTCAATTTTATTTTTGTATCAAACTGAAATACAAAGGATTAAATCTCAGGTAATATATTGCTTGTGCATGGCTTATTAATGTATTATGTTTTAATATTTATTATGTTTGTCAATTGTTGCAGTATATGTTTGATTTTACGCACTTGTCTCGTCGTCAGCGAATTATTCAGAGAAATCGAACAGAACGACTGAGCGAACTACTCGACTGGAAGAACCTGGGAATTGTGTGCAAACTTTACCTACTTATTTACCATTTTATTCTGGATTTTTTTAAGCCTATTTGTATTATTATCTGCTTACACGTGTCCATACATGGTCCATGTGCTATTTTGTACATTTAGAACCTGCCACTTATATCGCAATGGCACTGTCGTACAATATCATGAGGGCAAAGTAACTCCACTGCACTCGGTCAGAGTTAGAGAGAGAGAAATCTGGAGACAGGAAAGGACAGAGACAGGGACAGGAAGAGGAAAAGGGAGAAGTAAGTGGAGGGAAGCGGTAGGGGATTACATGCTAGAGTTGAAGTGGGAGAGAGATTGAAATGGGGAGCAGCAGAGGATTTCTTCAAAAGTATGTTTTGCTTAACTGGCACACAGATGCTTTATGTGGAGAAGCCTATATTTATACCAGGTTTCTGCATCAGACAATGATTTTTGAGTACAGTTTAACTAAACAGAGACTACCATCGCATGATGATGCCTTTTGTGCTACATTAATAGCGTAGAAATTATAGACAGGATTAGATGACAGATTGACTGACGACATGAGTGATTGCTTGAATATTGGATCGAGTTAGTGCCTGAATGGCTTAGCAACTGACTAAGGCAAGTTGTGTGGTTGACTTTGTTCTGTTTGTTGTTTCAAACAGTACTACAGTAAAGTGAGATTCTTGGCACTGAACCGAACACATCCTCACCTCTTCTCCACCGACCAAACTGTAAGCAACTAAAGCTGTATCGTGAGATGAAATAACTCTGATATAAGATTGGTGAAGTTTGACAGTTAATAGATAATATTGAAAAGAAATTAGCATGCCAGACATCAAACTTAATAATGAGGCTAAAATAGTTATAGTGATTAGATTATAGTTATTTTATTGTAACAGATGCAAGTATTAGGTAGATGACCAGGTTAGTTTCCAGATTAAGAATGTACAGACATTGTGTGGTCATTTTAAATATAGTGTATGTACATTATGTATCAAGGCACATGGCTGTCTGTAACTGATCTAAGAAAGTGTGACTTAAGACATGAGAGCGAAATGTGTGTTGATTTATATTGCTGTTTGACTGGTTTCATTTCTCTAATGAAGTTAAAAACCTCTTGATGTTTCTTGTTTCTGAGTAGTTCAGAAATTTCCTTTTGAACTGTGCAAAGCACTTCTGATGAGTTTCTCTTGAAGGCCGTTACATAAATTTGTGATTATAATTACAGTTACAATTGTGTATTATTCGTAAATGAAGGAATCCGTGAAGACAATGCCAAAACCGCAATCAGAGCCGCCATCTCCCTCCGTCTCTCGTTCCTCGACTCCTCCTCCATCCCTGGATGACGATGAGCCAGACAGCGAGGAAGAGCGTGAGGAGCTGAGCCGGGTGGAGACGCAGTCGCCGGGTAGCTCCAGTGGTCGCCAGACACCCACGCGACTGTAGGATGGATCATCGAATGACCTCGGTGTCAGAGGTCGTCTGAAGTTCATGTTACCATAGTGATAGGCTGAGTTGTTTATGAATTTTTGCACTGTTCTGTTGGTTCTTGTGCAAATGGTGTTGATTTATTACCATGACTCTTAAAAGATGTTCTCATCATAGAACCCCACTTGAGATTACTTGTAATGGGATAATAGTGTGCATGACCTGCTAGAATCTTAAGTCATGTCTGGAATTATTGGCAGAGAGAATGTGGCCACAGTTTTGATTTCTTCCATGACTTAAAAGATGTCAGGGAAACCCATTGCTATTGGAATTACTCATAACAGATTGGTAGATTCTTGTTATGTCTGGAGTTGGTAGACACAAACTTGAAGTTGCTCTTTAAAATGCTCACTGCGGTTAATTTTCTGGCAATAAGGCACATTTGTTGTGGCCTGTAGTATGAAATTAAGTGTGCAATTTTCAAGTAATTAGTAAGTGACGCTCTGCATCTATGAACACTAGTGTTTGCTGTTAAGAGACAGTTCTTTTATGAATGGTTTCAACCAAGAGATGATGGAGCGATTTCTTGATGGAGCAAACTGCTTTTCTTGCCTTGAGAGACTGGTTTTAAGTCACATTCCATCCCTAGGTGATTGTCTTTCAACATTGTATTAAGTGATCTAGGCAAGTGATCTAGGCGAGTCCACAGCATAATTCTGTATAAGTGTTCTATGCTTAAATTCTGCTAATTAAACTTGCTCTTTAAGACTTTAACGACAAGCAGCATTCGTTTCCCAGTGACTTTTAGTACTCGCTCGTCATTAAATTGTTAAGACATATTCTTAAAAATGAAGGGGAGGAAGACAAGAGGAAGACCAAGACAGATGATGCTGGATTGGATGATGACAAACGGCTACAGGAAACTGAAAGAAGAGGCCCACCAACGAGAGAAGTGGCGACGTCGGACATTTGAACCTGCCTAAGAGGCAGAGAACCACAAGAAGATTCTTAAGTAGCTAAAATTTATAAATTATGAGGCATCACTTGCAAGTACAGTATTCATTCTATTGAGAATTACTTCTTTTCCTGAAAATTACATCTTGTTTGTGGTAGATATTCTGGCTCACAATGAAATTGGATTTGAACTCGGCTTATAACGGTGTGCTTTAGGCATAGTAGTGTGGCTAGAACTACTGGTTTTCTCTACATTTAGGATGTGTTTCGGTTTACAGTGCATAATGTATTCAATTTCATGTATTTGTTTCAATTATGAGAGGTAAATTATACAGTTTTTATATTAAATATGTTTACTCAGCTGACTTTTGCACAAGGTTGTGAACACTAGATACTAAAATACATGATGAAATTATACCTTGTATAATATATTACTCTGTTGATGTTTTACTTTGTAGTTTGTGGATATTTGACTTAACTATTGCTTTACTATTTTAGGTTTTTCTTTATTTAATTAAGCAACTACTTAACATCTATATCAAACAGTTTGTCCAACTGCATGTATAATGACCAGACTTAATGTATGAATTGAAGCTACTCGAAAGTATTACAATTTTTATACAAACTTCTTTGATGATTCCACATTGAATGACATTAAACAATGAATATAAAAATTACTGAACATGTAACTCCTATTGCAGTACAATGTTTTTAGTTGAAGATGATACCCTAAATGTTTTACATTTAAATTGAATATATCTCACAAGACAATGTTAATCTAAACCGGATGTCTAATGTTACCTGTTCCAGGCAACATTGTGAGATTGACTGTAATGCTTTTTGAGCCATTGCAATATATATATAAACCTAGTCTTAGTAGCGATGTAGTGTGTCGTGTGGTAGCAAACTAGTATGTAGATTGTTTTATATGTATTCCAGGTGTGCTAAAGTTATCTATTGTTGTATATTTACTGTGCAATAAATGCACAAAACAGATTTCCACTTTTGAACTGTTTCCAGGTTATTCGCCAATTATGCCGATAATTTATATATAGTAAATTGTAGCCAATAATTTATGTATAATAAAAATTGCTAATTTTATTGTGTCAGGTTCACATATTTTTGATTTTACCGATTTTCTTGTGCACCACTTAAGATAAAGTTTGGTATATGTCTGTGCCCTTCAGCGTTTAAAGTGGTGTTGGAACTGTGGGAACAACGTTCCCACTGCTCTGGAAATTTTTTGCTTGCGTTCCCACTGCTCACCATGCAATGGGACCATGATAGCACATACATTCCAATAAAACTCTTCTTTGGAGTTCCCACTGCTCACCCAAACCACTTTAGCCACTGGCACCCTTACAAATTTATTTTCAAGTTTTTTTTTGCATTAAAAACTTCATTAGGACTAGTTACTTTCATCTGTGTTTGCAGTACTTGATAATGTTGGAGTTTTGCAGATACCATTTGGCTTTAGTCCAAAAGTTTTTGCAAGTTTTTTTGCAAGTTTTTGTACATTTTGACACAGCATAACAATGAAGATTTAAATCATGTTTCACTGGATGTGCCATAAAATCCATAAACTTTGAATGTTTATTCAAATTTTTGTAGGACTACTGAAATTTGTAATATAAGCTTAAAAATAAAAGGAATTAATCAATTTCTAATATTTAGTGGCAGATTGTTTTTATTCTGTGATCTCATTCCCCTATGTAACAAACTGATCAATGTGAAAATCAAGTGACAGTAATAAAACTGTAATAGTTTTCCGTGTTTTGTTTTAAGGGGTAATTCGAGTAGGCCTACTGGTATGGTGGGATATGTATGTATGTATGTATGTATGAGCACTTGTTATAGCACCCCTTCAAGATTTCTACTCGGGCACTCCTGACTACAGTGCGGACACTGAATCGGAGTTTCACGCCGAAGCGCATGAGCAATTGCGAGTGAAGGACTTGCCCAGGGTCCCTATGCGGCGGCTTGAGGTGGATTCGAACCCGCAACACTCCGGCTGCAAGGCACCGAACATACCCGTAGGCTACACCACCACGCCCCACATATGGGCAATACATTTATACTGACGAGTTACAACCAACCTGATGAGAAAATGTTACAGTTGCCTTGAACTTAAACAGCCGTTTGCTAAGGTTCGCCCTGTAGGATTTCAGGAGGACATGTGCCAAGATTAAGGGGTCATCGTAACGCGATTGAGGGGAAAGTTAATTATTCTATCCAATGCTGCTGTCTGCTTCTAAAGTTGGTACATGCCTGTGTAGTAGGCCTAGAGACCTTGCCATAAAGACCAACAGGACAGTCTACGCCATTATAGGCCCCTACACTACTAAATAATTGTTTTTGGCAATAATAAATTTTGATAACTTGCATATTTGCTTCTACAATTATTATTCTCTAATTTGCCACGTTTAAAAACGGTACCAGCAATTGCTTGACTTTTCAGCAAGTGGATGTCCTTTTCTCACAACCTGTGTTCAGAAAAGCGACTTGCCATTCCGTCGTCGAATTCGAGTCATGAAAGTTTTTAGTCAAAAACCGCAATTTTTTATTTTTTCACTTTCCGCTAGGCCAAGTACAGCTGCCGTTCAATGTGATTCTTCTAGGATGATACGTTATCTGCTGTGGGTTAGTCCGTGCCTTGTGCGAAAAGCAGTAGAGCGTCTCCTATTAAAATGGCCGTGCTTCGATGGCTTTAGTAGGAAACGCCCACCGTCTGTCGCTCTATCGTACAACTGTCTTGATTGACAGTGGGCGAGCCGAACAGTGTTGAACTGCAGTAGAGCGTTTAAAGATGGCGGCTTTGCGTTGGCGTATGCGAGCAGGATGTCGCTCTACTGTATAACTGTCTCTGCCGGACCTTAATAATTCTAGGACACAGAACAGCAGCAGTGAGAGGTGAAGGAAGTCTCGCTTTACGGGGATAATTTTTCTCTCGAAGGTAATAAAATCATAAAAGGACTGGGCACAGAGAAATCAGGTGTCGTTTTTATGTACAATCCGTCTGACAGTATTCATTGATTACGATCGGTCGGTAGCGATGAGAAATATCATGTGTTACTTGGGTGTGGATCTTTCTGTCGAAAAACTTCTATAGCGCCTTCGTTTTAACATGGCGATTCAGTGGAAATTGCTAAAGACGACGTTAGCGTATCGTACGGTTTAGCTTCTGCTACTAGGTCCGTTCTTTGTGTCTGGTTTTACATTTCTCCCGTTTATTTAACGGGGTTTAGATTTTGCGAACTTGTTATGTGTGTTGGGATATATTCGAACTCGGTCTTTCGGGATCTAGCGATCGTTGGCTTAAAGGATTATTTTAGTCGATATTTTGTCATTTCAGCAATTCTGTGCAACCCGGACGTCTAATTTAGACGCTCGTTTATCATCAGATTAGCTTCCGGGTGGGTGCGACTGATAATAGTCTGACAATCCAGTTTGTCAACTATGGCGTGCATTCTCTCTGATATAATCTGATCTAATGATTCCTGTGGCTTTTTTTCATAATTCCCAAAACATCAGTCGATGGTCACTTCGGGAAAAATCGTAATTAATAATAATCCATTTGAAAAGCCTGGTTGAAATTGAATAGATCATGGAAACCAGAAACAGGCTATGACAGGTTGAAATTTTAAATTAATTTGCTTTGTTTGCATTGAATTTAAACAACCCTTATGCAAGCAACATGAATGTATGGAATAAAATATCCAGTTTTCTTTCAGAATTTATCAGTTGTATTTTTGCTTCCTTGTTAGTTTTGTTAGTATTATTATGATTAATGAGTTTTTATATAGCACCCTTCAAAGTAATCTACTCAGAAGTGCTTCCAGTCCAACCATGGCTAAATAAGACAGTGTTTAAGTTAGCAAAGACTGTAGTGATGTGACCTAGGTCCTTTAGGCACTAGGCAGAGCGCAACAGGAGCCCATCCCAGGTCCTATTGCCAGCAACCGAAAACAGACCGTCGCATACCATTTTTTAAAAAGAGTGCTATCTACCTTACACCACTTAAATGACATATGCCATCTCATTCTGACTAGATTTAGCCTTTCTGCCTGCCATGCACCTGACTGGCGACCACTGTGTGACTGCATAATTATTATCATGATTGATATTATTTTATGCTGACTAGAACATTAAAACCTGCATCAAATTTCAGTTGTACTAATGATGGCAATTTGATCTGCCATTCATTCTAAATGCTGACTCCTGCCAAGCGGATGTCCCTGCCTCTTGGCTCATATGGCTCAGAGTTTGGCGGCTGTAACTAAATGCTCGCTAATTTCTGAATTTGAAATTTTTTGGACAGCGATCTGGAATGTGTCCTGTTTTGCATATATATGTTTCTATCAGGAGATCTTTGATACGGTCGGATGATTGGCTGGTGAATAATATATGTTGTCCTTGGAAATCTGATGTTCAGGAGCAAAGTTCAAAGCTTTAGATCAAATTAGCGACTGTTTATATATATTACTTACAGGGATCGGTTGGGACCGGAACTGCATTCCGGTTCTTTTTTGGCAGGAACATTTCATGTCATTATTTTCATCCAGTATTTAGCCTAAAATTTCGAGATTAACATGACCCCTGAAGCCGGCATTCTGGTTCCTTTTTGTTTAGGATGGGATCACTGATTACATATGTCTTTGAAGAATATTTCTGTATTATAATTCTTGATATTGTGGTTATTATTGTCGTGATTGTGTATTTAATACTTTGCGATTCCTGTAATTGTCATCATCATCATCATCATGTCAATCGCAATTGCAAATTTATGTAGCACCATTTCAAGAGAAACTCATTTGAGGCCTCCCAACTAAGAAACCACGATCAGACAAAATGGTCTTCATCATACATGATCACCAATTTCATCATTGTATAAATTGTAATTGTAATCTTTTTCATCCATCAGTTATCATCATCATTCATCCGTGTGACCACCACTGCCAGCATCATGAGGTTATGTCCATCCTCACCCCATCATAGTCTTCATCCTCATCTTCTTTTTGATTTATGCCTGCTAGTACCAGACACTAATGTGGCAAGAAAACTCTAGGCAATAAGCTACTTCAGCTTTATCAGTGCGCATGCGCAGCCAGTTTACTTTTACTTCCGGTGATAGTTCACCTTTCATAAACAAACTGAATGGTGCCGGTAGCGATGTTGCTATGATCTACTTTGACGCAAATATTAGAAGGTATTTGATTGCCACGAGTTCATGTTTAACTCGATGAAGTTGTCTTGTGGCATCTTTCTGTTATAAATTTCTTCAAATCATCTACATTCCATCGATTAAAGTCGTCCACTTTGAACGATTCGTCTAAGCTATCCGCCATGTTTCGCTTTGTTTATGAACGGGGAACATAGACATCTTACATTTAATATATGATGTCTATGGCAGGAACTATCACTTTTCCCGTCATGCCTTGCGGGAAAAATAAAGCTGAAATAGCTTATTGTCCATTTATCAGAGAACATTCATGCAGCTTAAAGTTAGACACAGCTTCATCTGATTGCCTAAAAAGGACACATTAATGTGTGGCTTTTGGCCACTGATTGTTTTGATGCTAGATAAATGATTTACGATGTGGTATTAGTGTCTGTTGTTTTTAGACATTACTTTTATAAGTGTAGTACAGCTAGTTGAGAATCCAGATAGCAGTCTTTTTGGCATGAATGGATACTGCATACTTCTGAGTGGAGAATTGTGCCACTGACTTTTTCCCTTTGAAGACACCAAAGCTGCAGCCACACTTTCAGAGATTTTTATCCACGGTCTTTGAATCTATGTCTCATTACATTAGAAACCAAAGTGACTAGAATAGAATTGTTTAGTTGTGATGGATTGCCTAGCCTTTGACTGTGCCCTACTGCTTGACAGTTACTGTTGTGTTTCATGGTAATTTGACAGAAATGTCTGACTTTAGGCACCATGCATGTTGTGCATGTTCATAGACAGTTACGTCAGTAAGGCTATTGGCCTCAATGAGCAGTTGAGTTAAGAATTGCTGGGAAAGTATGTTGTCTCATTCTGGATCCCTGTATGTGCATAGCTATTTTTGGTTTGACCTTGCACGCTTCTGCCTCCCTCCATTCCTCAGATTTATGTACTAGCATGTGTGTTTTGATGTTTATGTGTGTTTTGGTATTTGTTGGGAAATAGAAGGGAAGGGGTGGATGACTTGTGCGTTCATAGCATCGTACACCTTGCTGACTGACGGGTGTTCTAGGAAGGCACCTCCAATTTGGTATTATTTTCTCATAGGCCTGATTGATTGACCCATAGTGTGTGGATGCAGAGCTTAAGGGTATCATTCAAGCTGTTTCCTCAGGGATGGAAACAGCAGATCACAAATTCTTCTCTATATTAAGCCTATGTGACCTTGGCTCTGATATGAAGGCAGGCCTTACTGATAAGCTACTCGTCTGAATTGCTCACTCATACCTGCAGCACTACTGCTCTAGAGATAGATTTAAGTTGTGTTACTTGAAGGTTCTCTTATACTAGAACCTCTTTATAATGTGCTTTCCTATAACATAGATTGTGTATGGTTTGGTTGGGCTTAGGGATCTCTGCCAGGGCAGAAACATACATGAGAATTCTGTGCCCTCTAACGAACTCGGTATGATATGAATACACTGACCATACAGTGTCAGTGGAAGAACAGATGGTGAGGGAGAGGACAGGTTGCAAACCCTCACCTGCGGAGGCAAGAAAATTTAAGTTCCTTATGCTTCATACCCCATAGCAGCCTCCCTTTAGCTAAAGGGACTGCTCTTTTCTTCAAAGGGATCCAAAGTTTTATTCAGTGATAGAACATAATATTATCCCAACAGCCTTGTTATAACAAGGTGCGACTGTCAAGGGCAGCACTATAAGGTGATTCCAGTGTCCTTTAAGATGACTTGTCGTTTGATGCAGAGGCCCATGTTTAAGAGCTACTATTGTTCACTGTTTCTTCTGTCCTACAAATGTATTTTCTGCCATGCTTCGACATGTGTGACATGATAGCCAGTTGGTAGGAGTGCTTGCCTTGTAACTTGGAGTGTGCATGTAGGTGCAAGTCTTCCCGGAGATGGTTTACTGTGTAAGGCTTGAGCAAATCCTTCATGCACAATTGCTCTGCACAGTCAACTGCATTATGCTTGATAGTGACACTTAATGAATACAGAAATAATAATAATTGTCATAATAATAATTATCGTCTGATGATAAGCATAATTATAGTAATAATCATAATGATTGTAACTGTTCTGTCTTCATTCCACATTAATAAGGCCACCTGACCTGGATAAGATGACCTTAAATAGAAGTCTTCTGATTGGCTAGCATTGAAGTCTTCAAAATGTGCTATATGAACAATTTATGTAGTGCTTTCTAAGAACCTCTCAAAGGTGCTGTTTGCCAGCCTAGATGATTTAGTTAAAAACAACAGACATACATGTAAATGGTGTTAAAACAGTTGGAAAATTACCACGCAATTAAGACCTGACTAACCGATTCCGCTACAACATATTAACAGTGAGAATCCGGTTTACTAGAAAACAGTTTTATTCAGACCACCAACATCAGTTATGAAGTTTGTGACATTGTTCTTGTAGATATTACTGTGGAAATTAGTGCTCGACAAATTGGGGGGGGCCCGATAGCACATTGGATAACATCTGGCACAGAGACCGAGAGGTACCGAGTTCGAGCCCCCGTTGGGCGGATATGCTTTGTAGGCTGCTATTAGCGCCGTTGTATTGCAGGCTGTCTGTTCTGTTAGTAGTTAAGATTGTTTCAATTGCATAACATGTAAATGTACAGCGCAGTGCGTTTGTCAGGCGCTTATTAAAGAAAAGATATTATTATTAGTATTTATTTGATTAAATTAGTTATTTGACAGTTTTATGCCCTTGGGATGAGGCATAATGCAAGATGTGATTGACTATGTAGCTATGTTGGAAACGGTTGAGCCATAGCAGTTCTAAAGCAGCTTATTGTCAGTCTCTGGAGCCAGAGGAAATATGATCTGATGAACAAATGGAATCTTAACAGTGCTGTTATGTAACAGCGTATAAAAATGTATATCCTCTCCTCTGTATCAGAGGAGAGAATATACAAAAAGTCTGCATCTCAGACTTCTGGAGGTTATGTGGTGTAACTCAGTAGCATCCAGTTACACAGCGTAACCTGTAGACTGAGGTTTTTACCTAAAATAACCGTGATCTTTTGAAATGTTATTGTAATTAGTATTATTATTCTTGCTATTGCTATTATTATTGTAATTGTTGCTATTATTATTGTAGGCATTTGCAATGTAGTGTTTGTTTTGTTAAAATTATCTTGTGACCAACACTTGTTCTGTTCATTGTGTCACAGACTTTCATAGATAGAAATTGTGTTCTTCTCCGTGGAAAAGTCCTCAACTTCAGACTGTAAAATGGCATCAGACGAACAGACCCGTAAGAATTTGATCAGTTATTGTTTTAAAATGACGCATTGAATGTCAGGTTAGGCCAAAACAAAATAATGGTGTGTTTCCGGTAACGCGACCGAGTCAATTTTTTGCCGCGACTCGGAAAATTTTAAAAAAATTTTTTACGGAAAATTTTGTAAAAAAAAATTTTTTTTTCACAAAATTTTTTAAACAAAATTTTTTTTTTGCTTCACATACGATACATTAAGCTCATCCTCGGCCCCTTTGCATGCCGGAGATGCAGAATCGCGACATTATAGGTGCATTCACTAAAGCAGAGACGTTCGGAAACTAGCGGTCTTTCAATGGAAATAATGGTGGCGAAATTTTGGGAAATCACTGCATAAAATTATTTTACCAAAATAAAATTATTTTCCGACCTACCTACCCAGTTTTTTTTAACTCTGTTACCGGAAACACACCATTATTTTTTTTTGGCCTTATGGTACATGCACAATGATTCACATCTGATGGTCAGGCAATGTAGTTATGATGCATGACGATTTATGGTTCAAAACAAAGAATTCTTTAGAAGCAAATCAGCTGATATGAAACCCTCAGACAGAGATAGTGTCTGTAATAACAGATTTATGTAGGTGCAGTATAAATCTGTGACGGTGGCAAACAAAGACTCACGGTGGCACATAATATGTTGTTGAGAAGAATTTTCTGCATGTTTCATGGTGTGACAAAATATCGAATAAAGTTATGAGAGCGGACGGGAGAAGGGGATATAGAGAACACTATCAGATTGCGAAGATTAAAATAGATGGAACATGTAGTTCGTATGGACAAGGATAGAAGAGCCAAACAAGCGATGAGCTGTACAGCAGGCAACTGGTATGGGTCTTCCTAGCAATTCTTATAGATGCCGACCAGTCCTAGATTTCTGTTGAGGAGTATGGATATGTTGGAGATGATTATCCAATGGTTCTTTGCATTACAGTGAAACTATAGAATCACTCAGATAAAGTTACATGAATTCAGTTGCAGATTATTGATGTTGGTTGCACAATGTAATGTATGTCTTTACTGGCATTTCTATGGCACCTTTTAAGGACCTCTAGGAGACAAGTTCATCTATATACCATCCTTGTGAGGCTGGAGAAGGTCTCCACTGTCAATCACATGCAGACATGCATAGAAGACCATCCACAGTTGACTTTTGATTTACATGCTGTGTTCCTTTACTTCCTTATTACGTTAATGTTACGAAACATTTATATGGGGCCGATCTGTAACTACTCTAACAATGCTGATCTTGACTGGGTAACATGAGTCAAATATTGTCAATGGATCCACTTGAGTCTCTGTAAATAATTGTTAATGTTACTGGATGAAGTTTTGACAGAGTTCACAGAAAACTCAACAGCTGGGGCTAATCAGAAACAGTGCAATGAATAGTTGATCATTTCATAAGGCAGAAGGAAAAGTCCTTAAACTCTATCACTACAGTAATGAAACTCTGTTTTGCTTTTCTTTTCAGTGGCCAGTGATGGAGTGACTGAAAAACGAGCGAGCCGATTTACTGTGGTGAGTCACTTTGGATGTAGTGACTGGTTGTTTAGAGATGCTTCTGCCATCACCCACTGTGGCTAAGGTTCGAATCCTGGTGCGTTGTACAACATTGGCTGTTGGTTGTGAGGCCGTGCAACCAGTAAGGACAGGTTGTAGGAACGTTGTTCATTTTCTTGTGGCTGAGCCTCATTGTCCTTCGTCTTGAGGACAACACCCTGATTGGCACAGGCATGTTACAGATGAGTGATTTGAGCAGACTATGTGTTACTTAACGATGGTTGTAGTTTAGTGTAATGTGAGCATAAATTGAAACGACAGCTAATTAGGAGTATCTCAGAGGCATTTTAACAATTGAGATAATTTCTAATTTTGGGTTTGTTAGTGATTGCAGTTTTGATTGTTTGTATGGGTGCTTGTATCTGTGCATGTATGTATCTGTGTAAGTGCAGTCGACTATTTGGTAGCACACTTGGTTTGTTATCGGACGTTTGTGGGTTTGAACCTGCTGACCAGACTTTATCGACCTTTGAGAAGAGTGGGAAACTGAGTGTCTAACCTATGTTCTGCTCGGGACTTGGGAGCTTTACTTTTCCGTTGTGTATGTATGTACCAGTATTGATTGGTGTTTATGTACGTGTTTACATATGTTTGTATGTATCGGAACATATTGTAACACCGTTTGAGAACCACTCGTAAAAGAGGTTTAAAGATCTACAAAGGTAATCTCAGGGACCTCACAGATCTCGACAGGTGTGGTGGTCCAGTGGATTGCAATTTTGGAATTTGATATTGCTTAGAAGCAAAGTAAGTAAGTAAGTAAGTAAGTATATCCTTTATTGAAAAACCAACTGCTAACCGCATTTTGGTGTACAAAGATCATCAAATAAAAAAAAATTTAAGTATAAAGCATCCGTGTGACATGTTTTACGAGATAGAGAGTTTGCCTTAGGTATTATTCTATTGTGGGTTCTGGGGCGTAGCGAGTATGAAACAGTTTTCACGGGAGGCAGTAGTTGATGTAATACATGTACAGGGTTGCTGATGATGGTAGAAAAGAGGTTAGCAACCATTGATTGAGGTGTTGCGCATCAGAGATGGGTAACTAATCGATTAGATGCTAATCGATTTGCTAACCAATTCGACAGACAGCTAATTCTAATTGATTAGCAATTTTCAGCTAATTCTAATTGAAAATCGATTAGCTGATCGATTAGATGTTTGAAATTTAAGCTGAAAGCGCGTTCATTAAGAATGAGTTTATTAATATTGAGTTTGAAGAATATACTTACTTATTTATCTGAAGGCTGTTTCAAACTTTCAGTTATCTGTTCATCATTGTAAAACAAAGGATCCAGTACTATTTCTTATTTCTGCACTTAGTTCTCCATGCTAATATCACAATTGCTATGCAGACAACCGACGATAAAAATTATCCAGAATTTGTTAAAATGTTCTTTAAAAGTATTGAGATAAAAGTTATATCTTTTCAATTTATTTTCAATTCAATTAGATGTTTGAAATCTGAAGGAAGAGTTAGTAGGGAAATAAAAATGGAGTAAAATTATCAACGCTAATTGCCAACTTGTTTATCGTCAAACTTTGTCAGTCACGTTAAAGTGAATTCAAGTTGACAAACAAATGGCGCTTCATGCAGATAAACTGCATAGAACCAATTAGGATTAAGTTTCACCACTAGTGGTCTCAACTTTTAACATTTTGCAAGGTTCAAATGCAATAGTGAGGTTATGCAGTAGCAATATCGGTAAACCTGTATTTTAGAGTATTTTTTTGTTTCACTTATCTGGCTGAATAAATGGAAGTTCGATTGATAAAAATAATTCTTTGCGTAAATAAAAGTTGGATCGATGAAAAGAATCTTTGCATTAAAATGGAAGTTGGATTGATGGACAGTTATCATGAAAATCAATTGAAATAATTAAGTACTCTAACGCAGTGCTTCCCAAACTTTTCAGTGTCATGGACCGGCAGGAATTAACTTTCAGAGTCACGGACCGGCAGGAATTTTTCCACTGCAGGAGGACTGGTGCCCAATTTACTAATTATTTCTCTTTTTCGATCACCTAAAATAAATTCCTCAAATAATGTATTAAAATTGATTTAAATGCATGTTTAGCCAATTCTATGACTCTACTGCCCTTTAAATGCTAGCCTAATAAGTGTTTTTGTTATGACTTTTAAAAATATAATAGCCATTTCTTGATTCCGAGACAATTTGACCAGTTTCTTGGCTCACTTTTCGGACCGGCAACTGAGGACTCGCGGACCGGTACCGGTCCGCGGACCACCACTTTGGGAAGCCCTGCTCTAACGTACAGGATATGTTCATATATGTTCAGGATATGGCATAATTAAATACGCTAAAATGCAGTTTCCGCAATGTCAATTACTGCAGCATGTATTGACCGATGTGGTGTTGTTTGCTGGTTTGTGGACTGTTCTCACATATAGCAATTGTAGAGAGTGGCGTGGGGAGACAATCTTGTCCCCATCCCCACCCCGCAACAAGCAGGTCTTCCCAGGCCCGCAGGTTTTCTCCCCATCTACCCATCCCGCAGTACAACATCACATTTTTAGCTTAGAAAGCAATTTGCATTGCTGATGCATTAATCAAACATATGCAAAAAAAAACGATTATCTTATGGACAGTTTGCATTAACCATGCCCTGACTGTCTGACTAAGTAGGCTTCATGAAATAAAAAAATCTCCTCGTGTTCTCAACATCACCTTGGCTCTAAGAATGACATGTGACTACTACACTAAAAAAGTAACTCGTCAACATAGACATGCTAATAAAACAGCCAAATATCACTTTTAGTTGAACTACAAAATTTTACTTTTTAAACAAATTCGGTCGATTTTCGTTTTTTTATTTTAAAACAGTTTCATAAACAGGAAGTACAATTGATGAGCCTGTAACATCAAAAAGTGAATGGAAATGGAATTTTAAGTTAAGTAAGTAGCTGTAACTAAGGAAGTAAGTTAATGTATACTATATAGTCTATATGCTGTATAAACTATAGAACTATAATAGTTACCATTTCTGCAATTTTATCATCTGCTCATTGCCTATTACTGTGGTATTACCTGCGACAGTAAACCTATTACCACGGTAAAACCGCCATTGCTGTCCCCATTACCATGGAATTTGCTGCGGTTTTACTGCGGGGAAATTCCACATGTCACTCTAAGCACCTGTGCAGCTTTAGGCATTGTAATAGGCTACAGCTTTAGGTATTGTAATAAACTACAGCAACTTGCTGTAGTAACTTGCTGTGCTTTGATAAAAATTTGACAAATTCATGAAGCAAATATATAGGTATCAAACTATCGATTATCGAAATCTGATTCTAATTGCTAACTGATTAGCTGCTGCTAATTCTAATTCTAATTGATTAGCTAGAAGAGTGCTAATTCTAATTGATTAGCGAATTTCAGTAGCTTATTCTAATTCTAATCGATTAGTAATTCTAGCTAATCGTACCCTTCTCTGTTGTACATCATGATTGTAGTGCTGTAGGATATTCCCGATTAGATTAGATTAATCTCAGCTGTGAGAATGTTTCCGGAGCAAAATTGGTTCCGTAATTCCTAAGACACAGGCGCCTGACTGTAGAGTTGTTTATGGGTGGACGTTGTTAGACACTTGGGTATTGTGGGCCCTTGTCACAAAAGACAGACTCAATGGATTGATTAATTTATATTTTATAAAGTTCTGGCAACTGGGGATGCATAAGTTCATGGACCAGGCAGAAAACATACTGTAATATATGTTCTGTAAAGTTCTTGGACTAGAATATTCTAAGACTGTTTGTCCGTTTTTATGTAGCCGTCATCCACTTCAGCCAACATGTGCAAGCAATGCAACAAGCGTGTCTACGAGATGGAAAAGATCGTGGCCAATGATATGCTCTACCATAAGACGTGCTTCCGCTGTTCGCACTGCAACGGCGTTCTCAGGTAAAGAACCAGAGTCAACATGAGAGCTGAGGAGATGCTGTCTTTCTAGCAATTCTGAAGCCCTGTGTCTGTGAATCTATGTGTGTTTCTGAACAGAACTTTTAAATGGGGCATACTCTACCACACCAGGGATAATATGACTCTGACTGGACACTTAGATCACGCAGCACAGTTTACAGCACTTAAATTAAGTATATTAAGTAATTCTTGATAAGTGCCACACAATGCATGCAAATACTTGTGTACTTGCAGTATACTTAAACATTAAGCATAGATGGAGCTTGGTCTTGAAGCCTGTAAATTTTGCACTGAATAATTGAGGTGTTAAAGCGTCATACTTCGAATTTAAGTAGGCGTGTAGTAGGTGTTTCTGTAGATTTAATTCTACAGAATCCTGACTGGTTGGGAGGAGAAATGGAGTTATATTCAACGTAGGATGTAATATTTGGGAACAACTAACTAAATTTCAACCATTTTGGAAAGGTGGGATCAATTTGAGATCAGTCGGTAATTAGCCATGATGGAAGGATCAAGCCCAGGGTGTTTCAGAGATGGAAGCAGAATGGCCCGCTTCTGAGAGCTATGGAGTATACCTTCACCAATAGAAGTACAGCATGATAAATGCAGAAATGGCAATAAGTCTTCAATGAAGTCCTTTTTAACAAAAGGTGGTGACGTGTCAAGTTTGCAAGACTCGGCAGGCGACGCCTTCAACTGTCGACGGAGGTCTTCAGCAGAAAACGGCTACCAACACAACAGCCGGCAATCCATTATAGGGAAGGAGGGCAATGGAGATTCACTTTGTCACACGTGATCCATATACAGTAGTCAATGGCAGAGAATGGGGGTTCAGTGGGTAGATCAGAAGTAGAGGAACAGCTGAGAATTCGAGAGAATGAAGACCATAGGTGACCCGGATTCCCACTTGTGGACGCCTATATAGACCTTATATATATACTGCATACATATATAATATATATATATACTATATATATATATATATATATATATATATATATTGAAACTTTTATCAGAAATGGCTTAAGACACATTTACAGCTTAACACACTTAAGTCACTTAAGTTGAGAGAGATAGCAACGTTTCAGCACATCCAAGGGGCCCTTGAAAGTTGGTAGATAATTATTCGAAAGAGGCGCTATAAATGTGCATGTATCTAAGTTGTCTGTATATTTGTATATTGCCTTTTATGGTCCTTTCATTGGACTTCCAGTTACAATTATCATACATGTGTGTGTTTTATGCACAAATTATCTGCATATGTACACTGCATAATTTATGGGGGTTTAAAACATGATTGTAAAAGATGTCATTTTGAATACAGCCTCAGCAACTATGCATCTGGTCCGGCAAGCAAGCTCTATTGCAAGCATCACTTCATTTCCTTGTTCAAGGTCAAAGGTGAGTAAAGACGAGAACATCCCATTTCAATAACTCTAAACACAGCTACAAGTTAGGTCCTTGTTCTTGTCTGCCGGTCTTATTCTGGCGTAGCTCCCAAATACCTCTGTTGCCTCGTTCGCCGACCTATCTCTGCCACCTCTCACCGTCCGCTTCGCTCACTTGATCGCCTTGACCTTCCATTTCCACGAGCGAGGACTACTATGGCTAAATCTCGAGGTTTTGCCTTCATTGGCCCTTTACTATGGAACCAACTCCCTTCATCAACTCGTTCTTTGATACTGTCTGGTAGGCCAGGTGCTTCTTTTCGCTATCTTAAGACCACTCTTTTCGCTCGGAGTCTTTCGCACTGGGAGCGCCTCTGATTGGTGTTCACTGTGAGAGGCGCTTTATAAATTTATAAATACAATACAATACAATACTGTGTTACTGAACTTAGAAAGATTCATGTTTGATTGATGTAATTAAGTATCAATGAGTCTACTGCAGTTTTATTATAATTTGCAGCATTTTGTGGTGTGTCAGAGTAGCTTGTATTTTAATAACAACTCTGCTGTGGCAATAGCCTATTTTTAACTGGAAAAACATCTTTTTAATTGAACAGTTTACTGTATTTGCTGTGGCCGAGTCCTAAAGTTCCTACATTTTACTATATTCTACTAGCATTAATATTTTTTTTAATTCAACTGATGGCCATGTATTCATGGTGTTCCTTTTATACGTACTTCGATAATACAATGTTGTGCCTTTTGGTAATTGGGCCATCTGCCTAGAAGTGCTATCTTCTGGATCATGTCTCCTTCTTATCAGGAACGCTGCTTTCCCTTTCACCAGAACTTGAAAACTATTCTCTTTCTCTGGACTTGCGCTTAGAGCACCTCTGAGTAGCATTTGGAAGAGGTTCTATGTAAATGTTCTGGCTGAATGAATGAATAAATTCGAATAGTCAGTATGGTCTGCCAATATCTTATATGAATTGCTGTGTGGTCATGTTTCATTTGTTTTTCATTTACCTGAATGAATTGGATGGAATATTTGGGCGTTGTTTTGTCATAGTTAACTCAGTGGAATGAAAGCCTGGATGTCAACCATTCATCTGATTTTAAATGAATTGTTTTCCATTTCAGGTAACTATGATGAGGGTTTTGCCATGGACAGGAAAGTGACCCCGCGTGCGGCGGCTGTTGGGGACTCTTCCCACGACAAAGGTTTGCCTACCACTTCCATGGAGAATAGTTAAGTCGTGCTGACGTTAGACAGTCCCCATGACCGACTTAAAGAGTCGCATCTCTATGGTCAACTTTGAGTGTCCCTATGGTCGACTGCCAACGACGTAAAAAAACTCTAGAATGTCCCTATGGCGAGATACATTTTCGTTTCCTGTTAGCTGCTGTACGTTTCAACTGCTTATTGGAACTTACTTTAATTGTTTCTGTTTCCAGTTTTGCACGTGTGTGTTTTCCTTGCATGAGTAATTCGCTCCTGGTAGTCACAAGTGATTTAGGGCTCACCGAGGTTTTAATCTTTGTGATTTAGGCAAAATCTATGTCTGCTTTTTTACGACTGTTTTCCAGCATATTATTGAATTTTATGTTCCTGTAAATTTATGGACTTTAGTCTGCGGTACAAGAACTTTGCGGCATGTTTTTGGACTTTGTTCCATGTGTAAAATTTGGACTCTGTAAAACTGTTTCATTTGAAGAAGTCGCTTGCTAGTCTGTTGTCACGATTGAACATTGGACACAGTGATGAAGAACTGATAATTTACCACTAGGCCATCACTCTTTCTCCACATCATGTTTGTTGTTCGAATCGTTTTTCTCTTGTCCATCGCCAAACAGTGTATGATAGAATTCATGATTCTTGTAACTTCAATTCTAATTTAGGCGATATCTATGGTTGTAGGGCAATCTGATGACCAGTACAGTCATGAGTCAGTGACGGGCAACAGGTAAACATTGCACTTTGTTAAGCAGAGCAGCACTTTACGTCCTATGGGTCTTATGTTATGTTTATGCCTAAACCCTTAAAGAAATGTGACCATACCTGACAAAAACCCAGCCAAGCTCGGAAAAATCAATATGAGAGAAATGCACTCAGAAGGCAATTCAGCAGAAAGTTGGTCCGTAATAGTTATACGCATAATTTTCGCAGAGATGCACAATATATAGCTGAAAAGTTCTTATGCTAAACTTCAAGCTACGTAACAAATTTCTCTTGTAAAAAAGTTTTTAATTTACACTTGCTGGCTATATTTAAGGTAAACTTAAGCTGTGGTATTTTTTAAAACTTTTGAAGCAGGTATGTAAATATTTATAACTTTTGTACTATTTGTGATCAAACATGCAGCTTTCATCAAAATATTCACCATTTTGAACCCAATCAAATGCGATATTAAATTTAGTTTTGAATTTTTCCGACTTTAGCCTGGGTTTTTCAGGCATGATAACATATATGGATACATGACGCATTTATTTTGGTCCTGTATGTTGATGTGTTTATCTAGTTTACAAGGCATTGAAGTCATTGTTGGCAAACGGATAAATGTCCTGTGCTTTGACTTGTTTTACTTAATTCATTGCACGGGTTCCTGAACTTGCAGCACGGGAAAACTGTCTTGGATGAGTTTGTTTTGTTTGACAATTTTTGCAGTGCTCAGTGCCTCTAACTGCTGTGCAGCTTAGAGGGAAAAGTTGGTATGGCTATGTATGTATCAGAGCACTTGTATAGCATCCTTTAACGACGAGCTGCGTAGGATTTCCCATGCATTTTAGTACACGCTCATCGTTAAAGGGTTAAGTAACTCACAAGGGTGCTCCGGCACGGCTATGTAGGAATCACCAAACAAATGTGTCTTTATGCTCCGGCACGGCTATGTAGGAATCACCGAACAAATGTGTCTTAAGATGAGCAGAAAATGTTTTCTGAACTGTTAAAGATGCTAGTGTTCGTATGTCTGGTAGTAAGTGTTCTGTTGAGAGGAAAAGCGCGCCTTATCGCCTATGTATGTCAAGAGCAAATATGAGATTTCGAAAGTGAGAATTGTAGGTGAAGAGCAAATATGAGATTTCGAAAGTGAGAATTGATTTTGTTATAGTATCTATTACCGTATGCACGTTTCAGTATAAACAGGAATGAAGGTAGAATGAAAAGAATCGAGATGAGTTATGGGATGGTCTGCAGCTAACTCAGGAAGGATCAGTGTGGTTAATTAGGATCAGTGCATTTAATTAGGATCAATTCATTTGATTAGGATCAGTGCATTTAATTAGGATCAATTCATTTGATTAGGATCAGTGCATTTAATTAGGATCAATTCATTTTATTAGGATCAGTGCATTTTATTAGGATCAATTCATTTGATTAGGATCAGTGCATTTAACTATGATCAATGCATTTAGTCAGGATAAGTACACTTATTTATAATCAATGCGCTTGAGTAAGCATTTCATCCTGCACACAGATGTACAACGCTGAGGCTTTATCTCATAGGCCTTGGCATCATACGCCTCTGTGCAAGATGTGATTAAACACCATGACTATTTTAGGTTAAATAGATGAACTTGGTTTGCAAAATTTGGGGCTAGGAGCAATGTGTGGCCTTCACCTCTGGGAAATCAGTTGCCAGTCGGCTGTGAGAGAAACTCCATTGCTAAGAAATTTTCTGTTGGTTAATTTTGTTAATTGTTTGAGTGTTTTCCATGTTGTGTTTTACGTGATTGTTTATCGTTGTCTATTTTTCAATAACTTTCTCTGGATTTGTACTCAAAGAACTCTCAGAAATATTGACCATGACTGATATGTTGCACATGGCGCATCTGTCATTTAAAGTTTTCTGGCTGGTTTGAACGAAATTAATGTAGTGTCGTATATATTCAAGTGTCTGAAAAACACTATTCTGCTATTAGCTCATGACTTCCTGTTTTTCTACCTACAAACTGATTGCTGCAGTTAATGAGTTGAATAACTATATTAATCACTTTATCATTTCAGTAACTTGAAAGCTAACTAATTAAACTATTGATTACCTCCATTATTCTTGCAAGTTTCAACATATTTAGGTAGTTAAATTGAAAACCTGCTGACTCGTGTTGTCAAGTTTTTCTGCTATTTAGTGTAGTCATATTTTATTTTAAATCATATTGGCAATTAAGGTTATAAGTAGTTTCTTAAGATTACCTGTTTGCACTTAGTTTAATTGTGCTCATTAGCATTAAATAAGGTTGTATGCTTTGCTTGGTCCATGTCTCAGGTAACATTATCCTTATACATGTAATATCAGTTGATTACAATTAGTTTCTTAACATAAGTTATATATAATTAATCTGCTTCATATTCAAATCAAACATATTTACCTGCATAATCTATTAATTAAGTTAATCGGAAAAGTTATTGGCTTTACCTATTAATTAATTTGAATTTGTTACTGATGTTATCTGTTCTTTCAGCTTCATATTTTCTCGCTTTAAGTTTTAAACATACTCCAGAAATTAATGAATAAAGTTATATTAAATTCACTTCTATTATTTACAAAACTAAAGCTGAGCAGAGCCAAAAACTTGTAGCCATTAATTTGAAGTCCACCAGTCTTATATGCAGTAGATTTTTTAACAAGATTATTATCGATGTAGGTATCTGAGGTTGAATTGTGTAACCTGGTTTTTGGAAATATGTGGGATATATTATATCAGGTTTACACTAGAATTATTAATTTTTATTACTTTCGTCGCTTCTATTGGTTATGCTATGTTAAGTGTTTCAGTATTTTCTGTTTTCTTGGGTTAATTTTTGGCAATTCTGTTCTGATAATTTTTGATTTAAGCTTTTAGTGCAGAAATTTTTGTGTTCACTACCTGTAGGTTTGAATTTTGTCAGAACAAAGCAGTTTTGGCCTCGATCAGTTTGGGGTTTGCTTTCCCTGACACAGAATTGTTAAGTTGTTTTAATTGTGTTCATTCGGTGCCGAAATGTAGTCAGGTTTTGAAGTAGGGTACAGTTGATTTCAAGAGACGTACAATGACATCTTTGTTGGTAATTGATTACATTTGAATGGAGTCATTTTGTAATGCAGTCTGTTGTCTTTTTATTGTCCAATTGTCATTTCTCTATGTCATTTAGCATGGCATTCTTATCAGGCTTTTTCATTCATGGCAGTTTGTTAACGAATTGCTCCTACAGGTTGATTTTTTGGCATTAAATGGCATCGAACATTTCGAGCCATTTAAATGATTTCAAGTCATCTATTTCATTCCATAAAATCACCATTGAAATCATTTGACTTGGCTGATATAATTACCGGTACTGTTAAAGTTCTGTTACATTAATTTTTAAGAACTTTTCAAGAGGTTCTTATAAGGCCCTATGGATATAGTCTGTGTGTTCAGTTGTTCTTCATTGCAACAGTTTTTCGCTACTGTCTCTTAGCTGTGTGGTTACCGAAATCCATTCAATGTGGTTGCTGTGGAGCGCCGTATAAATCTTCGGAAGAGTATTTGGACTTGTTTTTCTGTCTCTCACTCATGGCATAAATTTTAGTGGCTGCTGTTAAATGAATTTAGTTACTGATGTACCTTTTCCATATTAAATTGTGTTTGGACAAGTGCTGGCTTTGTTTGTCACCTGAAGTTTAAATTAGATGACTTCCTCGACACTCCCGCATCTCCACATACATGATTAATGATCTTCACTGGCTCTCGGTTCGGATAAGATACAAGGTCCTGCTCCTAGTTACTAAATCCCAGCAGGGTTTAGCGCTTAAGTATTGATGTGATGTGTAAGCCGCACTCTGCACGATCTTCTCGCCCTCTTCGTTCTGCTGACTGGCTTGATCTCTTTGTACCTCGGTCGTGAACCTCATTAACCCAGCACCGGGCTTTTGCTGCTGTGGGTCCCTCACTATGGAATGACCTTCCCCCTTTAATTCGTAGCAGGATTCTTGAGGGGATCTCACCTGCATCTCTTCGTTGCTTACTTTCCTCTTTTCACGGGCGTGTCACACTGAGAGCACTTCTGAATAGCTCTGTGAGAAGCACTTTACAAGTGTTCGTATTAGATTAGAGTAGATTATATTAGATTACAAAGGGGTGGGAAAAGTGGATGTGGGGCCATAATATCTTGATGACTTGTCCTTTAGTGCCCCAGATCTTTATAGTTTTGCCCTTTATAGTTTTCTTGTGACTGTTTAGTTCATTCCCAGTTTGATCATAAACTTTCCTACTTTACAAGTTTGGCAGTTTATTAGGCGACCTTTGCCCAAATGACTAGTGTGCAAACTCAATGATGTCCCCAGATCACATTGAAGCATGGCTAGGCTGGCCATTCTAGGCCTTTGAAAGAAGTCCTTGTGAAGTTGTTATCTTTGTGATTTGCCACTTCAGTTGTCAAAGTAAGACAAGGCTGTGTTCAAATGAGGTCATAGTCAGAAGTCTCAAACTTGGGAGATATGTCTTCAGCCCCATTTATCAGAATTTATGCTCTAATGTTATAAGAAGCATCTGATATATACTGATCTCTGTATCTAGTTCGACCCAAAAGTCTCCTTCAGATGGGGACACCTCTTGCAACCAAAGATAATGCAGAACAGCAGTGAGACAGTGTACAGGAAATCTTTGAGTTCCATAAATAGAATTCCTAAATAACCAGTATGAGGTCATTGTTTGAATTGCACTTCAGCTGACTATCTTCCTCCCTTAATACTGTGCAATTAGCCGCTGCTTTAGCTGATGAAGGCATGCAATTAATGGCATTTAGCTAATCACTCTTTAATATTAATAACAACATTATTATTTTATTATTATTATTATTATTGGTATATATTATTAATATATATGTGTATATATATATATATATATACATGGTTAATGATAAGGCTAATTATATAGAGCCTTGTGTAAAAAATGCCTTTACTTACAGAGCTTCCCAATTCAATTAATTACAAATACAGTATGTTGCTGTGGAATTCTCATTAATTGATGCATATATATTTCCAGTTGCATTGTGGTGATGGCAACCCATCCACCATTAATAAATGCCCACTGTCTTTGAGAGGTTTTTAATTAAAAAGCTGCCATGTACAGTTACACGCTGACATTATTAAAATGGTGTTGATCAATGCCAGTTGTGATATTTAAATGATTGTTTTGTTTTTTGATCAAAGATGTTACACTGATATAGACGAGCGCCTGAAATGGGAGCAGGAGGTATTTCAGCAGTTTTTATACATTGATCGTCTTACTACTTGTTTTAGGAATCTGTGAAGTGATTTTTCTGCCTTTTATAGTAATTTGATAATTTGATTTTTTTGCCTTTTATACTAATTTGATTAGTTAACGGATGTTGATTGTACTTTTCAGTCGGTTATCTATTGTGTAATAAGTGATGAATTACTTTAACACACCTCTATCAGTTCATAAACTTGTTAATTGATTTCTGAATGTATTTCATAAAGTGCTGCATTTATGTAAAAAATTTAATTTAGGTGAAACTGATTGATTTGATTATCTGGCTGATTTATTGATTTTGCAGGGCTGCCATGTTCCGATAAATTCGGTGAAGAGCATCTTTGAGAATCCACCAGAGTCAGCCCAGTCATCCAGTAAGTCTTCTTCGAAGTGGGAGAAGCCAAAAGGTCCAGTTCCACGTGCTGTAAACCGGACGGAAAGTAGTGAGGATGGCAACAGTCCCTCCGTTCTGGATAGGGAGATGCCTCCGCCTTCCTACACGAAGAACATGCTGGCCAAGTTCCAGTCAATGCAGGGTGACGTGAAGGGTGGAGCAGGCAGAGGTTCTGGGAAAGTGGCAAATGGAGATGGAACGGAGAAGGATGATTTGCCAGTGGAAGGAACAACAAAGTCACTGCTCGCCAAGTTCCAGAACATCCAGCACGAGGCGGTAAGTGCTATTTTGAGAAATTTGTGAATACATGTAGTTGAATGGATGGATGGAGAGATGGATGGAGAGATAGGTTGGTAGGTTGATGGATGGATGGATGGATGGATGGATTGTGGGAACAGGGGAGTGTGGACTTGTAGGTGTAGTGGAAATAGGTGAATTGGATAAACGTATGGGTGAGTTGGTGGGTGGGAAGACTTTGGTGAGTAGGTGGATGAATGATTATATGCTATGCTGAGACTGAATGGATTCAAAGATGGACTGAGGTATGCAGCAATGAATGGAATAGGTCAGTGGTAGGAAGGGAAAGGGAAGGGAGAGATGCACAGATGATGGGTTAATGCTTTTAGTGGTTGGATCAATTGGATGTTGGATGTTTGATTCTGCCTCTTGACTTTGAACAGAAACAGAAGCAACAGTCAGAAGTCGAACCTAAAAAGTCTCCAAAGGAAGGTCAAGAGAAAATGAGTTTCAACACAGAGGAATTTTCTCCAAGTCAAGAAAAGAAGTTTCCAAGCCACGAGGAGATCTCCCCAGATGGTGAGAAGGTCTTCCAAGTGGAGGATATCTCTCCAGAGCATGAAAAGGTCTTCCAGCCAGTGCATGATATCTCTCCAGATGGTGAGAAGGTATTCCAGCCGGAAGAGACATCTCCATATCACGAGACTTCAGAATCTACTGGTAACGCTCCAGTTATGGAAGAAGAGGAGGAAGAGCAACATGAAGAAGAAGAAGTACTCCTAACCTTCGAAAACCAAACGGAATCATTGCTGGAGTTGCACGAGGACCAGGCTGGACCTTCCAATGTTACACCATTGAGCGAGACCGACATTTGCAAGGCTTATCCAGAACAAGTAGAGGTTAAGCTAAATGAAATGGAAATACAAGAGTTTGAATCCAGTGAAGTGGAACAGGAGCAGGAGGGTAATGTTGATGAATCCGCAGAGGGTGATGCTTGCGAGAAGGAAGAGCCAGAACAGAGGGAATATGATGATGAAGAGGAACAGCAGCAGGCGCCAGCTGATGACGACAAGCGGATGCATGAAAGCGCAACTGTTGGTGACGAAAGTTACGAAGATGAAACCAGGGCACCAGCGTCTGATCCAGTTGAGGAAGAAGAGAATGAAGGTGAAGAAGTTGATGACCGGCGTTGCCACGACTCTGAATTCAAAGAAACGGAAAAGGCAGTCATTGAAGAAGAGGATGATTAAACCTTCGACGTTGATATTCGAATTTCCAAGATTTGTGCTAAATCCAAGTGAATACTTAAGGAGCTGTCTGTAAGCTTTCAAACTTTTAGTCTTGCTAAATTATTGTTCTAATGGAGAGAAATTGCTTTACAATTTGCTTCACCTATTTACACAACTGTAAAACCTTGACACAGCACAGAACTTCACAACCTTACTAAAGGTGGTTTTATAATACTTGCCAGTGCAGAAATTTGTTTCCAGATTTTGGTTCCACTTGTGCCCCATAACCAACTTGACCATAATGAGTATGCTGACCATGTGCTGTCAGTGGGAAGATCAGGGAACACAAGAGAGGGCTGGCCACCAGCCCTCCTATGCCAAGACTAAGAATAATGTTGCGAAGACTTTGTACCAATGGCTGCCTCTCAAGGCTGGCTTAAGGGACTGCTCTTCTATTTCAGTCTTCTTCTGTAAATGAGGTAAGCAGTGCTGTGAGTTCGGTAAAGAGGAATATAATTTAGAGAAATCTGGAAATTACCTTGCAGCTGTTCCACTGTTCTCTTGAATTTGCACATCGACTTGTGCATATTTTGCCTTTGTGTGCATCTGCATAAATTTGTTCCAGTACTTTAGAATAGTTACTGATGTGCTTAACACTTGTCAAAATGTACTTTCTGCCTATGTTATGCTTCCCTCAAATAATTTCTTTAGACGTACAAGCATGCAGCATTTCAGAAGAGGTTCACAGCACTGTAAATGTTTTAAAAGACTTAATAATCTATATATCCTATAACCAAATCTCCAATATGATTGTGTGCTATAATGTGGTTTCACCATATGTACACAGATACCGGGGATCTGTCCTGTCTTGTGAAGTTCTGCGGTTTTCTGTGCATTTTGGTGTGGTTTATTAAGTAGACATTGAATTCAATTGAGCTCTAACTGGCTTGAAATGAAGGTATTTCCCTTGTCCTTCTTTGTGCACATTCCGATATTACTGCTTTAGAAATACTCCAGAAAGAGAGAAACGTGTAATCAGAAAATTTTATCAGATCTTATCAAAGTATGAATCTCGGCTGCAAGCTACTTCTGTAATGTTTGCGTGTTTTGACTTATGCACAGTTATAGTTTCAAATTTGTGTCCCACCTATGATCTCTAGTCGACTGGGCGATGAGCAATTGAATCTGCGTTCAAAGGGAGATACATTAGTGAAGGATGGACTGGCGTTGTATTATGAGAAAATGTTGTCCTCAAAGCCTATGATAGCAGTGGTGCCACCTTTCAATCGACAGAAGCTTTCTCAAATCATTATGCAATGGTAGCTATCTCTCACTCAGCCATCCTTCAAATCAGTTAATTGTGATTAATATTCATTTCTGATTTTTAATATTCATTTTTATGGAGTCACACTGATTGTCTAGGCACCAATTCATTATTTATTCATAAAATTCAACTGTTGTTCTTAGATTACACAATGGTTTTATCACTTCTTAAATTTGAACAAAGTAATATAAAGAAACTACTAACTAGCATTAATTATGAATTCAGTGAATACTAAATGAGGGTTTATTTTAGCATTGTAATTATTAATTAGTATTCACTGCTAATTAGTAATTAACTATGAGTAATAACTGCTGCCTTAGTCTTTGCCCAGCATCTAAATGCCCTTGTCGTAGTTTGCCTAACGCTTCACAAAAATTTGTGTAACCATGTAGAATTACAGTTAACTGTTGCAGTGAATTTATCTGAATCTGTTTTGTGATTTAGTTTTATATTTTATACTTTTAAATTTGGTGTAATCTTTACTCTTGTGTAGGTTTACAGGTAGAGTTTTGATGCGAATTTGGTAGAAGAGTCTGAAGTTACAGTTAAGATTTAGAGTAGAATTTACTGGATTTGTATTACTGTTTGTCTTTGTAGTAGTTGCTTGCAGTTCAAGTTTTATGCTTTGCATTCCGGTAAAATTCTGGTAGATTTTCACGGAGGTGTCCCTTTACAGGAGAAAATTTTTACATATTTATAGATGAGCCTTACATATGCAAAGTCCTCGTCACTGATTTGATATGGTATTCTGTGGGGGTTGGGTGTAGTTTGGAGTTGGATACACTGAGCGGTGGCCGAGGGGAAATAGTGAAAATGTATGCAGAAATTGCATTAAGCTGGAGGTGTGAATAAGCGAGGGGAAATTTGCCTTCGTGATACAAATTGCTCCTTGTGTTCTGTGTTTGTGTATGGAAAAATCTGGATTGTTAATCTGTTCATTGGGTCATCAACTCGAGTTCCAAATGCCATTTGTAAAAATGACTAATCACTACTGTGTCCATTCATGGCACTATTTTTTTTGTCTTTTGTTATGATTGCAACTTTTTTGTTACTGTTGTTATTAATTGTAACAGTGTGCTTTGTTTAACTGTTTACATTGCTGTACATATTCTTCAACTTACTTCCAGAATTGCTATTCCCCCCATTTTATTTTTGCAGTTTTACTTGTGTAGTCAATGTGAGGCTTTTAAAGTTTCCTTTTAGATTTTACAACACAACAGAAAATATGGTCAGTCATAGGAGAATGATGGAATTGGTGTGCTCCCTGTAGCATCAATATTAGGAGAATAATAGTCATTAGGAAAATTTGATCATAGGCAGTTATGATCATTCTTTGGTGAATGCTATGGAATTTCTGAGATCGTTGTGATTGCTTATGGTGTTGTCAAGTGACTTTTTGTTTCCCATTGGGAAACAATCTGTTGCTCTTCTGGTGATCCATCGGAGAAGGAACCCCACTGTGACTGGTTGAAGGACTGCTAGTTTCATGAGTGCAATCCGATTGTAAGGTATTTGAAATGAATTGATCTGATTGGGTGCTCTGCTATATTGACTATTTTATCTATTTGTTCATGAGCTCAAGAACTAAACTGGCAGTTTAAAAATCATTCCGATAATTAAATAAAACATACGTTATGTATTTTGAAGTTGTTTGTGTTTTTGACTCAATTTCTAAAGATTGCTTTTAACTCATTCCTAGAGAAACAGTATTTTGGAC
The DNA here is from genome assembly GCA_020284085.1 of Aporrectodea caliginosa. Lineage (NCBI taxonomy): Eukaryota > Metazoa > Annelida > Clitellata > Crassiclitellata > Lumbricidae > Aporrectodea > Aporrectodea caliginosa. The sequence continues at coordinate 543,615 of JACEVL010000899.1, forward strand.
TATCAAATTTTATGAGAAAATGTATTATGTCTACCTTTTTTGCATTTGAATGTTTGTTTATAGCCAGTGTTTCATACTCATGTTAACCTTGAAAAATCAATCTGTATAGTTTGGCTTGCCATGCATTATGTAGTTGCATGAATTTGCTCTTTTCTTTGCCATATACAGTTGTGCTTTTCTAGCCTGCTCAAGTCTTGAAACTTCCAGTATCTAGTATGTATGTGTGGCATAGGTTAAACATGTACTATTAACTTTTTCTGATTCACTTGGGGTTGTATTAAATGTAATCTGAACATATGTAATGTATTGTAGCAATATGTTGTAGTCAGAAGCTTTTTTTACTAAGACATGGATAGTGCAAAATGCCAAACATTTGTAGTGAACAAACTGTTTAAAAAATGAACTTCGGTAATCAGAAACAAACAAATCTTGGCATTATGGCTTTTGCATGAGACCAGGTTGACAAGATATTGCTGAAATGCTGAAGTGTATTAGTACTCATCCAAAACATTTCACCCAACACATTTTCACGAACTCCACCGAGTTAGTCTTTGCCAGACTTTACTTTTGTGTTTATAGAATAGCATTTACATCCATTTTGGGGGAAAAGTTTTGCAACTTATTGCTTGCTGCAGGATCTATTCCTTTGCTTGTTTGCTTAACGATTACATTCGCCAGATTGGTTATTAAATAATCATCTGATAAAGTGAAATCATGTGTACACATTTTTAGATACATTTAGCTACTGTCTGCAAACTGACCTGGACTGTAGTAATGTGGATAGAATTTATTGCACATGAAAAGTCAGTCTGCATTAAGGATTTTCCTTTTGCTAATTGGTTTGTAACAACTTAAAGGCTTCTTATAAGAATGCAGGCATTTCAGTTTGATGTTGTCAGTTTGATATTGCTTTGGTGCAGAGCTCAAAGGATTCCTGTATTGTGATAAGTCTTGTTTTGATTCAAGAAATTCCAATGATTTTGGCCTAAAATTTAACAAACATGTGGTATGTTTGCTTTAAATGTTGATACAAATTTTTGTTGTTATATTTTGTATTTTATATAAATCAAAGTATTGAGAAGTTGACAATAATTTAACGTACAAATCTTGCAATTTCTCAGCTCCACGCAAAACCTGGGGCAAAGATCAGATCAAGTTTTGAATGCATGTTAAGGAAGTTGATAAATAAGTAATTTAAAAAATTTTCATGCTTGGACTTTTAAATCATAAAATGAAACAATGTAATCATCAATACATAATGATATTATGAAACAAAATATTTACATGTTGTATTGTCCGAATTCTTTGATTCAAGTGTTTAGAGTTTTAGTTTTGCTATTGTATTTGTCGGTTTCTAACATTACCATTGTGATATAATTAAACAAATTTACCAACAAATGCCAGGTGAATGACATGCAATAAGCTGGGTGGCTGTTTAAGGGTTGGTTCTTCTGACGTGGGTTCATGGTCAAACTGAGACCTAAACCATTTGTTGGCTTGCCAAGAAAGCGTTGGTAAAGGTTTGGATGATGTCGAATCATAGAACAAGGAAAGATGGCCCAGTTGTTGGATTGCTGTCTGCCTGTACTTAGGCCAAAAGACCCTTAACCAATAGGACCATTGCTCTTGAAGACTCTGGTCTATGGGGGCATCCCCAGGCATGTAGCAATCAAAAAGTCTACCTGTGCTTTGTTTTTGTCATTTTGCACTTCAGCCAAAGGAGCTGAACACCTCACCGCACATTTTGCATCGTTTAACACTTTACTGTGTCTTAAATACATTGTAATAATTTTCGTGTTAGTGCTTTTCTAGTGGAAAACCCATTCTTCTTGCCAATTTTGCACAGTATGCTAGGGGCCTGCATGTACGCTGTCAAAATTCTCATTTAAATATATGTCACATAACCAAATTTTGACTTTATAAACGACGAGCTGCTTTGGTTTCCCAGTCGCTTTTAGTACACTCCCAGCGTTAAGTGTTAAAGAAAACTTTGATAAACTGTCTGTCTTGCACTAACACTTTGAATGTTCACATAATGAACATTTCTACAGCACCCTTCAACCGTAAAAGTGTTGTCCAAGACTTCTCATGACATTCCACATTTAAGCAGTTTGTCACCAAACTAACGTAGTTGTATCTTGGAACACAGCTTACGTGTATATGCATTTGTTTTATCTTATTGTGTTACTTGGATATACGTCAACATGTACTTCATTGTGTAAAATCTAATATGGCATCTACATAAAAATGTAAAATCACAAAATGGTTGTATGTTCAGTTTCTTCTTTTAAACACGTGATCCCTATTTAGATGTTTCTTGTGCTGGTGAAAACTAAACTCAACTGTGCTAGTTAGGGGTACCCACACTTAATTGCAAGATGGGGTGCATGCCCTTTTTGCCTCTTCTGCCTAAGTTTCTGTTGGTGCACATAGTACTATTAGTATGATCTTAATAACTCATTTAGAACGAAGGCCAACACTGACTAAAGTAGAAAAACACAATCTATTCCCAAGACTGAGTCAATATCATTTCTATAGTACATGTACTTGACTTTACCTGAGACGATTATTACAATCGTCTCAGACTTTACACATCATGCACTTTGATACAATAGTAAACTTGAAAATTCATGAATCGCTCTTTAAAAGCTAAGCACCTCTGTGAATCCGTTTATTCACGAGCGCTACATCAAGTCTGGGGGTTGGCCAAGATATGTGACAAAAATGTTTAGAAACATCCCAAGATTGCTATTAAAAACAGTGCAAATTTTAACTATAACTACTGGGACAAATGTCCCAGTAGTTTTAGGATTTGTCCCAGTAGCTTTCGTAATATGTCCCAAGTAATTTACTCTCAATGTCAGTTTCCAGTAACATTGAAAGTAGAGTAGCAGACTTTGTCCCAGTAGTCCAAATCCGTTAAAATAATGCACTGATTCAAAATCCCCAGACCCCAAATCGGACCCTTAAATCCCAAGATTTTGGGAAACTTCCCAAGGAGTGGTCACAAGGTGAGTACAGCAAAAATTATCGGACTAATCAGACTAATTTATCGTTTTTGCCGTCTAAGTAATTTTATATACATGGCATTTCAATACCAATGTCCAGGATAACTGTCATTAATCCATCTTATACTTACGCAAGAAATATTTTTCATCAATCCAGCTTCTATTTAAGCAAGAATCATTTCTTCTTCAATCCATCCAATGCAAGAATTATTTTAATCAATCCAACTTCTCCTGCAGCAAGAACTTCTCCTGCAGCAAGAGTTATTGTCATCAATCCAACTTCTATTTAAAATTATCCTATATAAAATAATTTAAAGTGCAAAAACGATAAATTACCCTGATTAGTCCGATAATTTTTGCTGTACTCACCTTGGATCGGCGAAAATTCGGCCGGGGCGTGATTACCAGTGCGACCACTCTCAATTTTCTGAAATCCCAAGCTCTTGCCAGAAAAATCCCAAGATTGGCCAAAAGTGTAAAAAAAATCCCAAGTTACCAAAAAGGAAAAAGTTGTGATGAAATATAAAAATAATGCGTTTTAACTTTTAACAGTCACAATTATTCACAAATATGCATAGCTAAAAACTGGTGAAGAAAAAAACCGGAGCATAACATTGAATTAACAATTTATAAGTTGCAATAATAATAAACGTCTTTCAGACTGAGCGAGTTTTTCTAATCTCATTCCCTGCCACTGTTGCAAAGTACGGTAAAAACTAGTCACTAGACCTTAGAAAAATTCCCAAGGGCCGTCCATAAATGACGTCACGCACCTAGGGGGAGGGGGTCGGAAATTTGTGACGATGTGTGACGTGGGGGAGGGGGTCAGCCAAGTGTGACGTCACATCACGTCTGTGTAATTAAATTTAACAATTAACAACAATTTAATCTTAAAATAACAGCTCTAATTTTGAGTATTAAAATTTTCATAATTTTTGATTATTTTTATGTATACGGGCACCATTATTAATAATTTTCTAATTATTTAAATATTTGTCACCATAAGATTTTTAAATACTTATTACAATGACAATAAATGGGCATTGAAACATGTTTTATTATCATGTTGAAGTTTCGTTTTAGGGGGGTCAGAGCTTTGTGACATCATTTTTCAGGGGGTGTGACTTTTTGTGACGAAGTGTGACGAGGGGGAGGGGTCAAAAATTGGCCAAAATAGCGTGACGTCATTTATGGACGGCCCCCAAGATTGGCAGGCAAAATCCCCAGATCCCCAGTCGGACCCCCAAATCCCAAGATCTTGGGAAAAATCCCAAGCAGTGGTCACACTGGTGATTACGATAGAATGAGAGAGCTATCTGGCACCGAAAACGAACAGAGGAGTTTGGCTATTGCGGACTTGATTTGATATAGCGCCGGTATTAAGCTGGTCTCCCTGGCGTGGCTTTTGTGGGCGCTGAGAAATTTTCGAAGATTTACATTACATTACATTAAATACTGGGGCGCGGTGGTTTAGGGGTATGTTCGGTGCCTTGCAGCTGGAGGGTTGCGGTTTTCGAATCCACCTCAAAGTCGCCGCGTAGGGACCCTGGGCAAGTCCTTCACTCGCAATTGCTCATGCGCTTCGGCGTGAAACTCCGATTCAGTGTTCGCGCAGTAGTCGGGAGCGCCTCTGAATGGGAAATCTGGTAGGGGCGCTATAACAAGTGTTCAAATACAATACAATACAATGCATCTATTACCGATAATATATAGCTCTGGAATGAAGCTACGCCATGACTTCAATGCCCAAGCCTGCAAACAAAATTTTGTCCAAGCGTAAACTAGACCAATACAGAGATTTTAACTAAAGTCTATTTATCTTATATATTTTATTTGAGATCGTCTTATTATCTTATTTTATTAACACAACTGCTTATTTAGGATAATTTTTGAGTTCCGCCAACTGCTAGCTGGCGCTACTGAGTAGCACAATAGTAATGAATCTGTGTGTAATATATAGTACTGTGTGTGGTTTAATACGTTTCAGCGAAATGGATGATAAACACCGCAACTTCCATTTAGCTTTTATTAGGTAAATATTATAAAGTACTCGAACATTTTGTACAAAATATAAAACGAGGAGTCGACTTAAAATATGATAAATGCTATGTGATTTTTTTTATAAATTTAAAAACCAGAACTGCGTATGTGTATATGATGATGAAAATCCGTTTCTGGTCCACAGGAATGTTAAAAAGACAACAAATACTTGGTTTTGAATAAAAAATCTAGTTGTTTATGTAGCGCATGAAATTTCTGTTAGGCTGTTAAAGTTATTTATAGCCGAGTTTTGATTGTCTACAGCGTTATGTCTGTTGTTAACACATTAAACGAATATATGATGATGATGATGTCTTAAGATGTCACTTTACGTACCTCGAAAGGGTTAATTGGCCTCTACGCAGTACTTAGCGGAAAGACGACTAGCATTAATTTTACGAACTGGCTACGGTACCGTCCGAACGGTACCGTTATTTCTTTTCTACGGTACCGTCCGCAAATAATCTATGGGCGATTGCACATATCTATGGCGTGTACATCCGGTTGAAATAAATATTGGCAAAAGCCTGTCACGTTAAGTTGTTGTCTTCGCGTCGAATTTTTATATGGCCGACAACTTGCGGGTCGGTTAGGGCCAGGTTAGTATTCGTGTGGTCGTTTAGTGTCAAATTAGGCGTCGTGAGGGTCGGTCAGGGTCAGGGTTAGGGTTAGTTTCGTTCATCTCTTAACTACTGCGCTATTGATGGTTAGGCTTTCACGCCATAGATATGTGCAATCGGCCATAGATTATTTGCGGACGGTACGGTAGAAAAGAAATAACGGTACCGTCCGGACGGTACCGTAGCCAGTGCGTTAATTTTAACGATGTTTTTTTTTTTATTATATTCGTTTTATTGGTAACAAAAACTGATAGACACACCGCCATCAGGTACATTGCAATTTAACAAAAGTTATAAATGAATGCTAAGCAAGATGTTAATCAATTCTTAAATGATGTATAATTTATGTTTACCTCTCTACAGCAGGTAAAACTCTTGAAGAATGCTTCAACCTGAGATGCAGCGAAAGTAAAGATCCTGGCTGGGAGAAGAGTAACCAATCTGATGGTATCGTGAGTCTTCAAACAGGCAGGGTTCTGAGTGCAAAATGAACCCAGGTAAGCGTGGATCCTCTGAGCGAGGCAGTGGCCAGAAAGGATCAGACAGCCGGCGATCTCCTGCCATGCACGAACGAACGTCTGGAAAACGCAGCCCCGCTTCAAGCCACAGCCCTGCCAACAAGTGTGGCTCCATTCCTCCGCTGCTGCAGAATGAAATGAACCGGGCGGCAGCAGCTAGTTTTTTGGGCAACTTTGCTGGTGCGGCTGGATTTCCCCCTTCTGTCTGGCAAGATCTGCCGTACCTCCTCAACCTGAACCAACTTCAACCTTCGTTTATGCCGCGGCTTCCGCTTGGACTCGATATGTTCTCAGCACCATTTCTCCACCCTATGCCCACTTCAGCTCCGGGATTGTTTCCACCAGGACTGCCCCTGCTGCGACCTCCTGGAAGCACTGCTGGACTTCTCCACTCACCATACTCAGCTCTGTTCCCTAATGTCAACGATGTACCAGTGCATCTGCTGCCAAAAAACGATCAGAGCGGATCACGTCCACGGTCTGCTAAGAAGACCTCCAGTCTGGCAAGCTCTTCAAGTGAAAGCGACATTGCATCACGCACAGGAGCCCCTAATCTCTCAACCAAACATGACCCGAAACCTTCGCACAGCAGGAAAGAATTCTGGCATGGTCCGGCAGAAATGGCAAAAGTCGACATGAGAAAGCGTTTGTCTGGCTCTCCTATAGTCTCAAAACCAAAGCTGGAGGAAGTGGTTGATGTTTTGAATTACTCAGATTGCAATCATGACTCCCCGCTTGAACTGACTGTCAAGAAAAGTAGCGTGGTACCAGCAACTGAAGTTGGACCACCAAAGCGCAGCAGTAGTGCTGTTGACGAACTCACAAGTCACGACGACGTGATTTCTCGTGCAAGCCTGGATCTGCACCGAGTTACGCCGTGTGAGAAATATCCACCAGTGCCACAAGAAGACGAAATTGAATGTCTGTCTTTAAGAAAAACGATGTCTGACGTTTCTCTGAGTCTTGCTGATCAGCCGACCATCTTTTCCACTCATTCTGCTCGCACAGGAAATATTTGTGATAGTGTCCTTGAAGAATTGAAGGACAAGGCAGATGAGGACCGGCGTCATTTGCTTGAGACCATGAATGAAGCCAGAGACCTGTCTAAAACTTCGTGTGGTACTGGAACAGACTTTGAGGTGTCACAGATTTCTGGAGCCGCACCAGCACGCCAGAACATAGCGTTGCCCCCGCGGAAAAGATTAACACGTAATCCAGAAGAACTGGGACTTGGAGTCCCAAACCAGTCGAGTGGTTCAGACAGTCCTTCATCTGCGTCAAATTTCAGGTTATACTGGAAAAAGTTTGCTGCAAAGACGAACCTTAACGGCCAGCCATCACACCGTGCGTTCATCAGCGGAGGTAAACCAGTTCACGATTGTCGGACTTACTTCCAGAAAATGGCAGCTAAGGATGCTTGCAAGAGTGGACTTCTCATTGGAAAGACGTTCATTGCTGGAAAAGGCAAAGGCTTTTTCCACCGTGCTGTCTCCAGGTCCAGTCCAAGGTTCAGTCGAACAGAGGGTGGAATTGGAGCACCACCGGATGGCTCTACTTCACCAAGAGTCACAAGGAGTCAGTCAAAGTTAAAGCAGAAAAAGTCCGGGGGTTCTCCAAAGAGCAGTCCCTCAGAACCACCGTTGCCCGTGAGGAAATCTCTTAGAAAGAAAACCGCCAACAGCAAATACGAAACTGAAGACATGATCATGGTGGGGGGCAAGGGTTCGACAAAGAAAGAGACACCCCCAAAAGGTGGAACTAAATCTTTGGGAAAGAATGGAGAGAAAGAACTGGGAAAATCTACTAAATCTACAGGCGAACTGTCAGATAGCGTGGATGATGAAGACCTCAAGAAACAAGCCAAGCCATACAGCCTAAGGGATCGTGAAGAAAAGGCCAAGGGTCGGGGGTCAAAGGGGACAGGAAAGGACGGAGTTCAGAAACCAGGCGATGCATCTTCAGGCCTTCCACAGTCCATGCAACCTGTGCTGGGTGGAATTTCCAAGCCATCAGAAAGCTGTCTTGAAACGCCAGAAAGGAAGAAGGGACCAGATGACTCATTCGAAGAAAAAGGAATGAGCTCCGGTTCCAAGCACACGGAACATGATGGAAAATCCATTTCATCTGGCGTTTCCACGTGCTCCGCTGACGTCGCGTTCGATCCTGAAGTCCTCAGTCTTCCTCCGAAGTTTCGCCGTTCAAAAGGCAAGACAATCTCGACAAGCCAATCCGTGTCTTCGATCGAAGATGATCGTTGTGCTGAGGGCATGCACAAGGACATCAAGGTCGATCTTTGTCGAGTATTTCTCGATCATGATCACTCGCTGCATTCCGGATGCGGCAAGATCGACCCAGCCATGAAGCACAGCGAAGCTTCAGTAGAGAGTTGTTGCGAGGAATTGCGGCTCGAGTCAAAGTCTTCAAAAAGCCATCCAGATTTGGCAGAAGCAGGGGAACTTGAAGAACCTGGACAGACTGGTTCAAATCAGGAGCAGAAATCTTCACAGAAAATGCCGAATCTTGTGGAAGTGGACAAGAAGGCCGAGGCAGATAAGAAACTGGAGGTTGAAAAGAATTTGGAGATGGAAAAGAAGTCAGAGGTGGAAAAGGCACCCGAGCCAAAAGTGGATAAACCATATCGTTCCACAGGCGGGAAGAAGAGTCTTCTGTATAGATCGTCTTTAAGTGCTACATTCGATGAAAGCGAACCAACTGTGGTTTCAAAAGCCGAGATTACAGTGGTGCCTCCTAGTGTCACCCATCGAGAAGCAGTTTCTTTATCTGCAGAGAAGACACCATGCAGGGAAAAACCCGAGGAGCCAACGAGCGAAATTGACAAACCGCACGAAGGTCACAAAACATGTCGGTCTCAAGCAGCTTCAGTTACAAAGGGAAGTGAGAAAACTCATGATGAAGAGTCAAAAGGTGTGAATAGAGAGGACCTTGGAGATGGCACAAAGTTGGATTCTGTTGAAGCACCTCAAGCAAAGTCCATTTCGATATTTCCAGAGCTTCATGGCTCTTCTCACCCCACTGCCATTGGTGGGCCAATCTTCCATGGTCCAGTGTCACAAACTGACCCAGCTAAGTGTAACACTGAGAAGACTTCCAAGGCGCCTCCTTCTGTGGATGATTCAGACACATTTATTGCTTCAAAAAGACAGGGGACTCCTGTAACAAGACTAGGAACAGAGCTTGAGACTTCTGATGTCATCCACGACCTGTCACACCAGGACATACCCAAGTCAACAGAAGTAAAACCGCAGCCCATGGAGGTCGTTGCTTCGGATACAAAGGTTTGCATTTCAGACCGAGGCCTTTCTCGCTCTGAAATGGCTTCATCAGACCCAGTTCAACTCTCAACTGTTCTTCCAAGTTCGGCTCAGACTCCTGATGACAATTCTGCAAAGTGCATCCGAAGTTTGGGAGAAGTATCCATGAGGAAAGACGAGTTTCTTGTAGGAATTCAGCAGCGAGGGGTAACTGAACGGAGGCTGACATCAGAGGCACAGAGAGCATCGAAGAAAAGGTCATTGGAAGATACACTGTCCATTGTACGAAACAAAAAGCTGAAGAAAGGAGAGAATTTGGGTTTGGATCAGGCAGGAAAGGTTGTTGTAGATGAAACCCACCAACAGATGTCGGTACAGGTTTACGATGTGCAGGATGTCCAAGCAAAAGAACAGGATACAGGAGTTGGTGGGGTTCCAGCCGGTGGCAAGGGCTCCAACATCAACCCACTGCATTTCTACAGTCATCGCAAGCCCCTTCCTTCTTCATCTTTCCAGACATTGCCACCTATCACGACCACTTCCCATTCAGATGATGGGCCTAGCGAGGTCACTCCAACTGGCACTAAAAAGGTCACTCCAACTGGCACTAAAAAGGTCACTCCAACTGGCACTAAAAAGGCGCAAGCGGCACCTGGAGACGTCTCTGCACCAAAGCAAAGCTCTCGTTCTGGTGGCAGAGCTAAGCCGGACGTTTCAAGCGATCTGTTGTCCTCTGCTCTCGATTCGGAACCACCGGTCCTTGAAAAGACGGATTTCACTTACATGGAACAGTTCTCGGACATTTCAGACTCGGACGAAGGGGAAAACCGCGGTCCACCGATGCTCGAGGCTACGAGTGATTGTGGAGTGGCAAAAGCAAAGCCCTGCTCTGGGCTGGCACTTGACAAGCACATCCTCTTTGCAAAAATTGCAAGCTCAGCCCTCGAGAATGGTGGCACTTCATCAGGGTCACGATCTGAAAAACTGGGAACTGGTGACGTTGCAAAAGAAACTGTTCCAGATTGTGGGCCCTTAGCTAATCTGACGTCACTTGCACTGATTGGCAATGCCAGTCATCTGTCACTTCATCAGGCTGTCAGTAATTCATCGGCTTCTCCTTCTGTCAGTCATTCACCAGCTCCATCCTCTGGCAGTCGTCCATTGGCTCCTCCACCTGCCAGTCATTCTCTCCGGCCTTCTGCCTCTCCCTCTGTCAATCAATCATCGTCTCCTGGCCCTGTCTATCAATCGTCGGCTCCCCCATCTGCCAGTCGTCAGAAAAAATCCGCTGCTCGACAAAACAAGGGCACCTCGAAAAATACAAAGCAACAAAGTTCCTTTGCAGCAGAGGAACGCACAATACCCAGTCCATCAGCTGCGGAATTCTCCAGCAAAGACCTTCCCATCTGTAAGGAAGGTCATCGCTATACCAACAGCACTTTGAGTGCTGATGACCTCGAGTCGTGTGGCATCGTGGCACCGTTGCCAGGCGTTACCAAGGAGACGGTTGCCAAGAAGAAGACGCTATTCAAGAACAGAGATACTTCACGTCCAGCGACCTCTGGTGCCAAGAAGACGAATGACCTCAGTTCACTGCTGCAGCATTGCAAGTCCCTTTCAGTTGTCGTACAAAAGATCGACGAAAAAGGACGCAAGCGCCAGCGCCGCAACAATCCGGTTCTCAACCCGAATCTCAATCAGGAGGAACTTGATCCGGATGTGCAGTCTCACGAAGCTACAGATGCAAAGAAAAGGACTAGCTCCGAGGACAGGAAAGAGGCCACTCTGGAGAGGACAGTGGCTGGACCTCCGAGTGCAGCTGCCAATAGGATTCCAGCAGTGGGTCGCCCCGCTAAAGTTGTTGGGGAAAAGACTGTGTCTCGCAAGCAGAAACCAAAAGCCAGAAAAGAAGCGGATAAGGTGACAGAAGCCAGACAGAAGTCTAGCGCTAAAATTCAGAACAGGATAGAGAAGGATGAAGTTAAAGCTGAAACGAAGGATGAAAGTTTGAATCTAAGCATTTACGACTTTGACAAAGATTCAAATGACGAAGTCGAGTTTGAAACTCCTCTCAGCTCCTCCCGTAAGGAATCATCCAAGAAACGTCTTTCACTGGAGGATTCGACAAAACCTCGACGACCAATACGACTTAAACTTCATGTTGCCGAGCACAGTCCAGTTCCCACGTCAACAACTAGAGGAAGACCGGTGGGCGACGAAAAGCCGGAGGTAAAGGCATTGAAAGAAGTTCAGCCGTCAACGCCTCACAGTGAAAAGAGTTTGGATTCGAATGAGAAGTTGGCAGTTGGCCCAACAGATGCCTCGGTTGGCCACGTCAAGTGTCGGTTGGTCAAAGTTGGTCGACATCAGTGGATGTCGGTTGGCGACTCTAACCCACAGGAGTCATCATCACGTGGTGGCGCTTCCGATGCCAGAAGTACTTCTTCCACACATGACGGATTGGACATTGACGAAAGTTTGCCAGAAACTAAAGTGTCAAAGGTCACTGGGAAAGCTTCGTCGAAGCAATCGCAGGGTAAAACCAATGGCGTTGTCATGGCGAAGGCGAGCAGAAGTCGAACGAAGAATCAGAATGAGCCAAAAAAGAAGCGGGGTAAACGAGCGACAAGAGCAACTGCTGTGGCCAAAGAATTCTCAGTTTCCGACAACTCAGTTCCGAGTTTCAGTCGAGCGGAAAGCAGTGGTGCTTTATCACCGAATTCTGCGATGGACCAAGCAAGCAGATGCTCAGAAAGCGAGTCTTTGGCAGTCTCTGTGTCTGGGCAGTCTGCAAATGCAAATGACTCCAAGATTCCCGACTTTCTTGACTTGCTATTCGGGGATGACTTGGAGGGATTCGCTTTGGATGAGGTCAGTGAGACTAAAGTTCTGGACACTGAGGCAATTGTTCGCTGTGCCATCGAACGAGCGAACTGTAGCAACGTTTACGACTCTGAACTGGAGGACTATCATGAAACGCTATCGCCTGCATCAACTTTCTTCGTTCCCTCAGAAATTGAAACGCAGCTAGCCAAAATGACGCTCTCAGATCACCCGCACGACTTCATCCACGGCACAAATTCAGCATTGCTTTCGCCGTCAAAGCATCTGACCACAACTTTGCAGCCAGAAGTGCGTGGTACAGTGCCAGTATCGCCAACACCAAGGACTTTGGCACAAGATGACTTTACATCGCAACATAACAAAGAGAACCATTTCGAAGTCGATCGTCTTTTAACTCAAACTTTGACCAACGAGGATGATGGCGAGGACTGCTTGAAGAATCAGTTCGGTGATGACCTCATGGAGGAATTTGTGTCGTGGATGTCTCCAAAATGGGACGACATGAGTCTGCATGATTTAGACGATCCGTTGAATTCGCTGAACTTGTTCTCGCCATTCATCGATTCGCCAAAGACGAGACAGAAGCTGTACATCTGAAGCTGTACATTTGCACGTGGAACATTGGTTGCCTTGAACAGTGTTTCAGCAACAACGGTTGCACTGAGCAACTGTTTTGTTCAGCAGTGGTTGCATTAAGCGATGTTTTTCTGCAACAGCAGTTGCATGTAGCATTTTTTTGGCTTGTCAGTCTGTGGTTGTTGCTGCGACTACAAATTTGTTTAATATCTGCCAACAGCTGCAGTTTACATCTCAGATGCCGCCATTTGATCGACTTGATGCAGAATTATGCAATTATGGTCAGACACGAAAGTTCGCTGAAAAGAATTGGATCGAGTTTACACTTTGAACTTTACAACAGATCAACTTTTAAGCGTTGGAAGACCACCACTGCAAGCGTAGAAGTATTTGACAGCTTTGGACATTGCAGCTTTTAAGAGAATAGTTGGCCAGGTTGCTTCTCTTCTGCATTGGATTCTGCTTTTAAGAAACTCTCGCCATGCTGTTTTCTCTGCATAGTGATACAGCCAAAGATGCCACTTGAAGTGGCACAGTGAGTGTAGATTGAACGGGAGTCTTAGAGGCTGTGGCAGGCATAGAACTTGAATTTGTGTTTAATTGCATCTATTCAAAGAATCTAAGCTAATGACTTCTACTTCACTGTTATCATCATGATGCCCGAGGCATCGGTCAACAAAACAACAGTCAAAATCATGACATGTTGGAGAAGCCTTGTCGAATCTGACGGGTCAAATATGTCTCCTTGTCGCGACATCCTATCTGTTGCCCAATTCAAGAAGTTGCAGTCGTCGGTCAAGTTCACTCGAATGATAGAACCCTTAAAGGCGCTATATAAATGTTCAGATGCATTATGCCAAAGACTAGTTTTTATATTCATTTTTGTTTCTCACCTTTAGAAGTTTCAGACATGTACATGTGTAGGGTTATGTAATTTATTACAACATTGCTCTCATAAATCATGTATTAAGGCCAGTGGCACATCCAGGGGCTTTATTGGGTTTGTACAGACTGTTCAGTCTTGGACGACAAGCACTTGGTACTCGTTTACGTGCAATTATGGTTATGAAATTCTTAATCTCTGTAGATACTGTTTACTGTGTGTTGTTAATGAAGTACTTTTGCACTCTGTCTTCTGCCTGAAGTTTTTATACATTTTGAAACTTTCCTTACTAAACTCAAAACTGTTCTTTTTTGGGTGCGTTGGAGTCGGGAGCGCCTCTGAGTAGTTTCCTTGAAGGGGCGCTATATAAATTCCCGAATGAATGAATGAATGAATTTTGGGTAAGGCATAAACTACAAAACTAAGTCCCGACTGATTTGTGGCTCCAACATAATAGTTTCATGTTTATTGGTCTCTTGATTTATTTATTTGGTTTATTGAAAAATCAGACTTTCACATTCTTTATCTGAAGAATAGGTCATGTTGTGTGAACTGTGAGTCTGTCTGTCTGTCCATCTTGGTTTCTTGTAGTCCTGCTGGTGTTTGTTCATGCATGACCCTGCTCCCTCGCCTGCATTGGCTTCCTGTAGAATTCATAATAAGATTTAAACTGGCATATCTGACCTATAAAACTCTTATAATGAGCACTGCTACCTACCTTCAACCACTGCTATCTCCATGCACCTCTCCCTAGTCTAGTCTGCTATCTTTGGATCATGGTCTTTTTACCATGATCTAGCACTGTCATGGGATCTCGTGAATTCCATGATGCTGCCCCCAGGGAATGGAACTGACTACCAATGTTTCCCGGAGGCTCAACTCCTCTTTCCAGAAGCGCTTTGAAACTTCCCGGTTCTCACTTGCTATAAAATCGACATCTGACTGTTCCTCACTTGGAGTCTGACTAGCCGCGCCTCAGATTCACATTTCTGTGTGACTGCAAATGTATGCCTTGATAATAATCTTCCTTTCATCCTGCTGCATCCGACTAGGCATGATGATGATGACGATGATAATAATACATGTAATAATAATCTTCATTTATTGATTCAAACTTACATGAATGCAGTCATAGTATGAATCGATGATCACAATTAAGTTATTACAGAAGTCGAATTTAACTATTATGGCAGCCATGCAAGGTGCCCATCGTTCCTGCGCTCCTAATGTCGTGTTGACATGTTGAAGATGCAAACTTACGTACGCATAATTATAATATGCATATATTATGATTTATATATATATATGTACATGTATAATGTTATATATATATATATATATATACATATATATATATATATCAGAACTGGACAAGAATACAACAGTCGAAAACGAGGTTAAATGGGTATCTAGGGTATAAATCGGCAGTAGTCCAATTAAGGCAACGGTCCATTTGGGGCAACTTTCCCCTACCAGTAAAGGCTAATTTTGTGCCCCCTTGTGCTGCGCGCGGGGGCGATTGCCCCTATGTCCCTCCCCCTTCGTTACGCCACTGTCTGGATGCTATAGGCCTATTGCGTTAAAGATCTCTCAATGAGGCCAAGGCCTTCACTTGACTCGAGCCGCCTTCTTTTCAACACTAGGCCCACCGAATTTACCCCGTTTTACGCGTGCGTCATGGACGAGTCTAAGGTAGGCTCTATCGGACGACAAGAACTAGAATTATACCACGTGATCGAGCGCTTTCTATGTCCTTAACCCGACCATAACATTGACACGTGCTCTGAACCAGGCGCTTAGTGTCTAATTTTAGAGGCGAAATGTCAATCAAACTGCGGAGCTCCCTTGAGGTGTACGTATAACTGGACCAATGATGACGTAAGTGGTCGGCTCTCGGCGATACATGATAGTTTGTATTAGGAAACGAGCCCACACTACACTGGGCCAGATTAAACCGCTTTGTGCCACTAGTGACAATAGTGGCCCGCTGTAGGCACACTATAGGACTTGTACAGCATTGCTGCTAAAATTCAATCAAACTTGACTTATAGTCTAACAATTTTCGGCAAGAATTAAAGATTTTTGAGTTATATAAGGTGAAATAGTTTGGGGACAATCCAAACATGAAGAGCTATCTGGTATCATCCTTGTGTAAAGAAGCCATTATTTTATGAATAAAATAACACGGGTCTTTAAAAGAACTGATTTTGGTGCAATGTAACCCTGATTCAATCTCTGCGTCGGTTTTAACCTCTAGTAAATACTAGCGCCATATAAACTGGAACTGCGCTAGGCGATCGTTCGTCTTGGTTTTCTTCTGCGGGACCTTCAAAAAGTGACGTCAGACGGCGAGGGATTTCCTGACGACGACGTGATGGTCGTCACGTCGTCTTCGCTCGTGTCGGCCGTCATTTTTCTCAGGTGGCCTAGTATAGTAGGCGATCTTCAGTCCAACTGGCTTTCGTTTCTGAGTTTATTCGTCGAGTTGAACATCAACCGTCGTTCGTGTTGCTCTGGACGGAGGGCCCCGATTGATTCCCAAAGACCTTCCCAGGTCTCCAGCCGCCTAGGAGACGCCCGCGATCGCTCTCCGTTCAGACGGACGAACTCCGGAGCAGGAAGCGACCGTCGCTCGTGGCTGCTCGCTCGACCTTTGGAAGGCTGATTTGATGGAAGATTAGTTGTACGCATTTGCTCGACAGATTCCGACTCGTCGAATCTGCGAAGGCTTGGCACACTCGCTTGAGGGTAAGCCTGATAGTAGGCCTACGTGATGATGATAACCGGTCTGTACAGTTGTTTACGAAGTATTAAGTTACATCTCTGTGGAAACGGCATAACGCTGTTTTCAGTAGGTTGAAAAGTGGTTCAGTGGTTTTATGATAAGTTACATATTTGTAGATAGTATTAGTAGATACGTTGTAAATTTCTTTACAATAACAGTGCGCTCGGATAGATAAAGGAAACACAGTTGTTTTACCAGTTTACAACAGAGGCGGCGCCAGACATTTTTTTAACCAAGGCACACAAGTAACCAGTGCAGGGGCGATTTATGCTCAAAATAAATTCTCGATGGGGCAAAATTCTGGCAGCTTTGAGGCAGGGCAACGACCAGGCTTTTTTTACCAGGACATTTACCATGGCTTGCCCTTCTGTAGTGCCGCCACTGGTTTACACACATATAATATTCATGTTGGGTAGTTTAGTACTGCGAATTGATAGAAAAGCTCTTTCTGTGTGTAAGAAAAGTTAAACTGTAAGGCATAAGGATAAGGATTCTGCTACCACTTAAATTCGTATGTGGCAAAATCATTTACTATACAGCATGTTAGGCCTATTGAATTTTGACAAATTTAGATAATCGGATTCATCTTCTTACTGATACAACTTGATTCGTCATTCATTCACTCTCACTCATGCAAACTCAGTTTCCTATTAACCCACCTTCACACCAACTTTTTACTAACTTTCTCGGACTGCTATCCGACAGCGCCGCGCCTTCTCTGTGGCTGGCCCGGTGACCTGGAATGGGCTTCCGGTGGCACTGCGTCTGACCTCAATAGGACACTCTGCTCAGTCAGTGTTTTAGTTGTCAAAAACTAACTGGGGGGGTCGAAAATTTTGCAGATTTTGAAAGTACACGATCACACGTCTAAATTAAATTTTAATGTTGTTAATATGAAACAACTGACGACTCATGAGATATCTTAGTTTCTTCTTGAAATTTATCTATGCGACATAACAAAGAAATTACATAATCATAGGGGCGTAGCCAGGAAAAAAATTTCAGAGGGGGTTTTAACTTTTAAGTTTTCGGGGTTTTCCATTGGAAATGGTCGTATTTTTCTACATATTTAGTTTTTAATAACAATGCATTTATTTGGGGATGGGGTTGAACCTGTAAAACCACCCTCTAAAAACGCCAATGCATGATCACATAGACAAAACACCTGGTTTTTGGAAAGTAATTCAATAACACAAACCATAATGCATAGATTCTTACACTAGGCTATACCCGGTAGTTTACAAAAATAATTTTGGACTATGTTTTGTAATTTCTTTTTTCTTTGGTAACCCAGTGGCTTTGTCCAAAGCACCATGTCTGCCAGCTTTAAGACAAGAAATAACATATTTTTCTACATTCCATGCAGTAAGAGGTGGACCATTCGTCAGGGCCGTAAATCTGTTTCAAGATGTGGGGAGGGAAAACTGCCTCTTCGGAAGTGTGTATAGTTCCGTTAAGAAGCCCTCTACTGAGTTCAGTTACACACTAGGTTAAAAATTAGTTATTGGAAACATTTGTATCATCTGCACCCTTAATTTTAAAGAAATTTATAAATCATCTGCACCCTACATTTTAATGTTTAAATGGTAGCCTATATGTAAGTTAAGACAGCGCCTATGTCCGCAAATGCTTGAAGACCACTTTGTGGTTTCATTGTTTTAGGTCGGGAGCGAATCTGATGAACCTGCCTTACGTTGGCGCTATATAAATTTGCAGTTACCATTACCATTATCAAAAGAACCAATTGAGCCAATGATAAACTTCAGTCTCACTGTTTACAAACCTATCAAGTTTCAACTCTGTGAACTGACCCTCTGTCTCTCTGTCCCTCCGTCGCTCCCTCCGTCGCTCCCTGCACCTGTCCCGTCTAATCGTCCTTTCACTTTAATGAAGAAGAAAACCTATAATTATTTCAGCACTCAGATTTACATCTGTTACACTGTTCTCAACTGAAAGTGTCAGTCGCCTTGATGACCTCTCGCTTACGGTGGGCACATAGACCTAGGGCTTTCTATACGTAAGAGAGATTCCTTAACCCTAGGGCTACCAAGCTTTTTTTGTAACACGGACTACCAAGGGGGGGTGGTTACCACCCCCTGGATTTCGTGTTTGGTTTCACATATCATAACTTGTAATATATCAATGGATTCAGCATTCATTTCTGCACAGAATGGTATATTTAGTTGTACATTATGTGAATGCACCTCGAAATTACATCACTTTTGACAACGGAACCCATTAATTAGCAATATTGTATATTATTGCGTACATTTTGTACTTTTTGGATAAACAAATATAAGATTATGTGTGTTTTGAAACTAATCTATGTATAAAAGATACACAAAATCATCCCTACACATGTTTATATAGTATAAATGTACATCCATACATATATATATCCATACATATATATCGGTTTACGTTGTAATGCTGTATTCGGCCATTTTCACACAGATTACGCGTATTATTATTTATTTTGATCACTTCCGGTATTCAAAAGACAAAGATGTAGGTATGGAAATGAAGCCCTTCATTCCCTCTAAAGAATGGTATCTTTGTTTCTCTTCCAGGAAGACAAATGAATACGCTACAGACAAAAAACTAAGGGGGAGTCCTTCCATTCAGCCATTTTTCACGCATATTACGCGTATTATTATTTATTTTGAGCCCTTCCGGTTGCCTCAGGTCAACTCAGTGACCATAGAAATGTAGCCCCACATTCCCTCTATAGAATGGTATAATTTGTGTCTCTTAATATTAAATGACGGATAAGATATAGTCGAAAATCTAGGGGGGGGTGGTATCCCCCCCCCTGGTGCCTCGGGTATATTGGGTATAACTTTTGAACGGTGTGAGATATCATCTCACATTTTACCTCAAAACGTGTGTAAATGAACCCCCTACAGCTACCTAAAAGGTCAAATTTTTATTCCATACGGAAAAAGTTTGAGATGAAAAAAACCTAGGGGGGTGGCAACCACCCCGCCCCCCTTGGTAGCCCGAGGGTTAATTCGTGGCAAGAAATTCTAAATAGGCTACCATGGCAGTCACCATCGGTATTATAACGAAACATAACAATTACAGTAGATTTTGGCCGAAAAGATCACTTTAAAAGAATTTTGTGTCTTCTGAGAAAAACTTGCCGACAAACAATAGCATCCACACTAACAGGAGAAAACAAGCAAAAACGTTTGGGGCGCAGAAGTCGGTAACGCTGCTCGGGGTAACCTCAGAACAAATTCAAGCATTTGTTGTGGTCCTTTCTAGTCTAGCGGCATTATAATAAGTCTGACGGTCTGACCTGTAGTCGCTTCCCGACTCCTCGGCGCGTCGTCTCGGGAACTGATCCATTGTCGTATGATATTCCGACCGGTTATGAGTTGGACCCCGTGTCCCGGTCATCTTTCCAGTCCCGACTCCCGAGCAAAGCATTCACCCTCCAGTTCTCCATAAAAGCTCAATCTTCTACTCTACTGCCCCCCGTTGTTCACTGTCAATTTTCAACTCCCCAACTCTTGCAGTCTACCCACTCATCTTGTCCTTGTCCTGTGCGACCTTATTGACCCGGGAGGTCGCCGGGGTTGTGGGAATGGCGAAAAGCGATACCTCTTCGCTCAGAGGTGGTGAGGAAAGATGTACTCCGCTGTCGTGTGGTCGCAGAAGCGATATATATATATATATTTATATATATATATAACTTTAGAACTAATTGCATCTAAATAGACAAAGAATGTAAATTCCAATACTCTCCCAAGGAACAGTTTGCGGCGATTGGGGCTGGCGCCATAATATTTATGACACGCCTTAGAAAAATGACACAGCTTAGACAAATTTGTGGGGAGGGAATTACTTCACGTTCCCTCCCCAGGCTTAAAAGTGGGGAGGGAATTCCCTTCCTTCCCTCCCCGTGATTTACGGCCCTGCCATTCGTTGATGCCAATCATCAACAGATCATTCACTGAACTCACCAGAAGCCTGTTTCTTCCACTAGTGTGACATAAATTCATCTGACTGAATCCTCTTTCACACTCAACAGGTAGAACTTCCAACAAAGTAATAAGTGGCTGTAATTTCTGCCCAAGCATTAAACCATCGCTCTTTTTAAGCATAGAATATTCAAGCAAAACATCAGCTGCGTCAGAATTACTCATTCCAAACTCTACTCAATGCAATATGTCTTTCTCCACACACTAAATAGCCTCAACCATGTGCTCGAACTATAGCATAAGAGGAAAAGGAATTAAACGTGTTACAGAAATTGGCTTTCACCTTAATTCTGTAGACTGGTTCTCCGCTCTCAGTCACAAACCATAACACTAAGTAAGTAACTAATTTACTTAAAAGTAAAGGAATTGGGCTATATATATTCTTTTGTACTTGATGACAGAACAGCCAGGGGGGGTCAAGACCTAACCCCCCCCAGCATCTTTTCAGTTACTTAGCTGAGGGGGTTAGAAAAAGAACTGGGTTGAACCCCCGACCCCCCCCGACAACTAAAACACTGTGCTCAGTTCTTCTCTAGCCTTAAGACTGTCCTGTTTGACCGAGGTTGGGCTGGGAGCGCTCCTTAGTAGACTGTCTTGAAGGGACGCTATATAAAACTACTGTAATAATAATAATAATAACTCACCGTACAAACATGTTTTGGTACCAGCTCAATTTCTTACTTATTCATTTTCTTGTTAACTTACTTTCTTACTAACTCTCTTTACTACTAACTCAATTTATTACTAACACATCATTACTAACTCGCTTTCTCACTAATTCATTGTGTAGTTGACCTTTCTTACTTGCTCATTTTTTTAGGGCTCTTTCTCACTAACTCACTTTCTCATTTGCTTTAATAGTTGGGAGTTACATCACTGTGTGGAGAAACTTTGTCATCATTCTATTAAACTTTCTTTGATTTCATAAGCTTCTTTCCTTCCCTTATTCTGGAGTTTTCCTATTCTTTTTTGTTTAAGTTTATCATGTTTGTTTTGCTTTGTCACTTTGGTTGTAGCAGTGGCCTCTAAGTGGCTGAATGTGTGCATGGCCAAGTGTGAAAATCAGGTAGTGTGACGGTGTCACGGTGACCATCAGCGTAGAAGGTGACATTTGTCATGTCATGGTAAGAAATGGTCTTATGTGATGTATGAATCTTTTAGTGTACTTTATTGACTCGTGTGGGTGAACATGGGGATTGACTGGCCTTAGGCAAAGGCTTAGTAATCCATCTAAACATTTGACAGCAAACGACTTTGGACAAATATGCCCTCTATTTATATGGAATTTCTGTTTGGCATGATCTATGTGTATATATATATATATGTATGTATATGTATATGTGTGTGTGTATATATATATATATATATATATGTGTGTGTGTGTGTGTGTGTGTAACACTGTATATATATAGTGCCTTTTAAGTACCTGTCAGCAGTGATATTTTCATTAACGAAAACTAAAATTAGAAGTAAAAATAAAGGATTTCGTTAACGAAAATTAGAAGTAAAAGTAGGAATTATTTTGGCTTCAAAAACTAAATTAGGAATTGAATTATGAATTATTTGCAGAAGTAAAATTATGAATGAAATTAGGAATTATTTTCAGAAGTAAAATCATTTTACTTCTTGTGGCGCTTAAGCTGAGATGAAGGCGAATAAATCACATGCGATCCAAACACATAATCCATTGAAAACTTCTGCTTGAGATGAAGGCGCTGCGCATAACATTCTCTATGTAATATACTATCTTTGGTCTTCGTTGTCTAAAAAATGTCCCGCCTGCGTACCAACCTAACAACGACCTCCTGGATATTATTTATACTGTATTATATACGATCAGCTAAAATGGACACGATCATAAGACAAGCAGTTTCTGTCAAAGTCAGAAAAATTGAAGATCTTGTCAATTTTTAGTTGGCCGAAGTAAGGGAGAAAGATACTATGAATCCTCTTGCTTTCTGGAAGGAAAGGTGAGCTTCATACAGCAAAATTGCACCCATTGCAGAGGATCTTTTATCAGCTCCAGCCTCACAGGCCTTTGTGGAAAGAATTTTTTCTGTATGTGGAATTTTTACTGATGGACGAAGAAATCGCATGAAAAATCTCCGGAAATGAGAGTGTTCTTGAAATTGAACAAATTTAAGATATCTTATAATACCATTAAAAAACTTTTTACTGCACTGAAATTAATAATTATTTGGAAAACTAAAATAAGAAGTAAAATTAATTGAGAACTAAAATAGGAATGATAAGTAAAATTATTTGAGAAGTAAAATTAGAATTAGAAGTAAAATTCAAGGACACAGAACTGAATTAGAACTGAATTAGGAATTATTTTGAGAAGTAAAATATCACTGCCTGTCAGAAGTATTGGATTTGCTAGCCTATAAATGGTGTTAAAGTTACTTAAACACAGGCAGTTAATCTCTTAGCAAATAATGAGTAATGCCCGGAGCAGTCACCATTTGTGAGCCTGGCACACACATAGGACCCAATCAATTGAGATATACATGTATGTAGTTAGGAGTACTATCATTTTGGCCAATAGTTATTCACTTGTAGTCTAGTCTAATTATGGGACTACTGTCACAACCCAGGAGCTGTCTGGTGAAATTGCAGGCTGTAATGTAGAGGCTATTGGATGGCTGTTGCTGTATTGTGCTTAAGCCAAACTTCATTTCTAGAACTATGCTTCTGAGGACTTTTTTTCAAAGAGGCATCTCATGAATAGCCAATTACTCAACTTAGCCTCAGTAGGCTAGTTTAACGAATGTAATTTCCACGTCACTTAACTGTCCATTACCTTGCCTTACCTGAACAAATCCTGTCAGGTATGTAATTTTCTGATTAGACTAGAATTTCAAACTGTTAAATAATGAAATCTAATGGTAGGTAATTAAAGTTTTTCTGCTTCTGTTTTGTTTCCAGTTTAAATTGGTTTTATATTATAGAAATCAAGGAGCTTTTCTCTGAGTGCTGCCAAAAGGCGGTTGCTTGCATCATGAATTCAACAGGTGCTGTAAAGTTCTATGGTGCTAACGTAGGTTACTGTTTTATGTCACATCATCGTAAACGTAATGTTGTGCGTAAGACAGCGACTAACGTAACACTGTCTCCAGCATTTACCATGTGACACACATGCGACAGACATATTTATATTTAGCATCGAGAGAAAAACAGTTGTGCTTTGCAAACCATGTGAGTTTCAATGCTCGGCCACTGAGTAGTTTACAGTTTACCGAAGAGCAGCGTTTAAAGTGATTCCTGATCGGTAGGATGAAACAGACGTGCACCATTGAACCCGACTTGCACACTTGTGGAGGTTGTGAAAGTGAAAGATGTCTGAGAACATCTGACAAAATGCAATGCTTGTATTTTTGTCACAACACTCACTTGGATCAAAAGTGTGACGATGTTTTGAGTTTCGTAAAAAAAACACAGAACCTAGACTAGTCAGTTGTTATCAGAGGTTCAAAAAACCAAACTTTTTTCAAAATGAAAAGTTGTTTTTTTTGTTTTATTTGTTTTTTTTGTTTTATTTGGTTTTTTTGGTTTTTTATTTTTGAGATTTTCCTATTTCGGATCATAAAACTCATAAAAATGGCATAATACCATTCAAATTAATCAGATGCATATAAATGATATTAACTAGAACAGTAGAACCGTAGAATGTCATAAACCGAAGTTAACAAAGACCATACAACAATTGCCAAGAGAGTTGAAGAGACGACATTTTGGCATTTATAATTTTGAAATGTGTAAAAACCCATAAAACCAAAATTTGCAGTTTTTTGTTTTTTTGTTTTTTTTAAACCAAAACAAAAAACCAAGCCTTTAACAGCCCTGGTTGTTATACACCTGTAATGAGTAGCTAATACAATGATGCGCCGTAGACGAACCAACTGGCGAATAGAACTGCCTAGTGTCCGGCCTCCTGTCGAGTATAACTGAATAATACGGCGAGAACTTTGTACATTGTACTTGTTTTGTGGTATTAGTTTTGTCTCTTATGTTTCATCAAGAAACACCATATAAAAATTGTTTGAAATAAGTCACTGAGTGCTACAATCAACATGCCAATATTTTCTTGTTTCTGGTAGCAGTGTGGCTTTTTATATATACTGTAAAAGCAATTTTCGTAAAATAGACATGAAATGAAGCTTCGCAATGAACAAAACTCGGTTACCTCGTATAGGGTCTAGGCCTATAGCTCTACGACACGCTGCTGAATTTCGGAGAAGCGAGGTTACGGCTGAAGTAGAGGATGCTTGAGAAGCGTTTGACATCCCTAGTCTAATATGGTAGTCTTTGTCTGTAAGTTTAGGTATGCATGTATAAATATTTACTGGTTTTGCTGATAATAGTAGGCCTAATGTATGTAATGTTGGCCTATTGAGCTTGCCGATGTGGTGCTTGTTTTACGTATATGTTTGTGTATAGGCGTGTGTTTGCCGTGCGTGTGCATAGCAATGTGTATACTGTATAGGCCCCTTACCTTGTTACCTTGTGCTGTCAGTTCCTGGAACTCTAGCGACCTTCATGATCAAGCCTCTCCATTTCCTTCTGTCCGCCGTCGCATCTCTCAGTTCTGCCAAATTCATTCCAGTTGTTTCATGTATCTCGTCCATCCACTTTTTCCTTGGTCGTCCTTGTTTTCTCCTTCCCTCTCCATATGCTAACATCATTTCCTTTTCCAATCCATCTGATCGCATGACATGACCAAAGAACCTCAACTTTGCTCTTAGCACTGTTTGTTGTAGTGTCTCTTCATTCTCAATTCCGATACTCATGCGCACCCAATCGTTGGTCCTTTTCTCTTTCCATGATATTCTCTGCATCTTCCTCCATATCCACATTTCGCATGCGTTAATCTTTTTTTTCATTTTCTTGGTCATTGTCCATGTCTCACTGCCGTATGTTACTGTTGGTATGATCAGAGCCTTCACCAATCTTTTTTCGTGTCTATACTCACATGTTTGTCCTTCCATATTTTTTCCAGACCATTCATTGCAGTTTTTCCTATCGCTACTCTACGATTTATTTCCATATCACACTTTCCCTCTTTTTCTATTACTGATCCCAAAAACGTGAAGCTAGTTACCGTTTCTATTTATAGGCCCCTACGTTAGCTAAAGTTGAGTAGATATAAATGTGGTACAATTAAGCACCGCAGTTTTGTGGAGTGAACTTTGAGCTACATTGCGAATTCTTGAAGGTCTATTCAAATCAACTGTATGGAGTATAGGCCTAATTTATGGAGATATTGGAATGTTCGACGACGGTTTTGTGCAGTTTGTCAGTTTGTGTAGGCAGATACTTTGACGTATACATGTTATGTTAAAGGTTTAGGCCTTATTAGGCCTACTTGATATACGCTAAGCTTATTTAAGTCGTAGGCTGTAGGCTACCATGAACAGTTTCGATGTTAACTACGTTTGTGCATTCCGCTGGTGGAGAAGACGATCGGAGCTGGAGATATGCCGGATGCCCGAGTCTAACAGAGCTTCCGTATGACAATGCTTTATTTGGTAAGAAGGTAACAGACGCAGACGAGTATTATGAAAGCAATTAAACAAACGACTAAGTCCGAGGCTTCTCTGCTCTGCTTATTCAGCTGTAATCCATTCCATATGGATCATTCCAGTAGTTCCAAAACCTTTTCCAGAGCATGCAGGGCACCCTTACTGAAAGTCGCTCAATCACTGGCACCTGGCCTTAATTTAATTAACTTTCTTCCAGTTAGGCCTAGTTCATCATCTTAATGATGAGCAACGTCCCTTGTATTCAACCGGTGTTGCGACTATTTCTACATTAAGCGTGCTTCATGTTTTAAAACAGTAAAAGGCCTGGCCTGTATGTCAGCAATGATCAAATCAAATCAAATTTATTGTTCCCAGGGAAAATGTACATGTTAAATAATAAGTCCAGAGAGAGACAGAGACAGACCAGAGAGACAGAGACAGAGAGAGAGAGCGACAGAGAGAGAGAGAGAGAGAGAGAGACAGTGGCGGCGCCAGGATTTCAGGTTGGGGCTAAAGCTCAAAAAGCCATGGTAAGTTATTCCTATTGGGATGCGACGACCTTTTTTTGCTTAAAACCTTTCTTTTGGGGGGCTGAACCGCAGTTAGGGGGCTAAGCACCCCTAGCCCCCCCGGCGCCGCCACTGGAGAGAGAGAGAGAGAGAGAGAGAGAGAGAGAGAGAGAGAGAGAGAGCGGAAACAATGGGCACAGCTGAAGGGAATAATCCCGCTGGGTAGGGGCCTGATGTTCAGTAGTTTTAACGTTTTTTTTACCCATTCTGTTATTCAGCCGCGATGCCCCTATAAAGAACAGATTTATGGCACTCTTGGGTGCCACGTACTGCACTCAAGATGGGAAACACTGAGGTTAGCAATCAACATCAGTTGAGCAGTTTAAGGAATCTGACCTTTCACTGCAGAGAACTGGATTAACGTAAAAACTAAAAGTAACGAAACCAGTTTCAGGGGGCCTGTAGCCTAGACTAGAGCGTTTGACAAGCCACAATTACATGTACATGCTGCTGGTTATATAGATGTATTAAGATAGGATAGTGTGTAATTGTCGCCACTCAGCAAAGTCATGCAACGTGGCAGACACCAGTCAGGCACATAGTAGGCCTAAGCAAGACCAGAGAAGGCTTGGAAGGCGGAGGATCGGCTGGGTTAAAGTAGGGATTCTTGGGGTAGGAAACTTGTTATGAGCTTTGAAACTTAACCTAATAATAATAATCTTCGTTTAATTTCAAACTGACACAGCGCAGGATGATTAAGCTACAATTCATAGTATGAACGGATGATCACAAGTTAATACAGGAGTCGAATTTAACTGTTTGGCAGCCATGCAAGGCGCCCATCACGTCCTACATCTCATTTTACCAACGCTATCTGTCGAATGAAAGGCTGAGTCGACCCTAAGCTTCAACATAACGCGGTCAACGTCGTCAGATTAATTAAGTTATATTTTTCTACCGCCTACAGATCTGAAAATTATCTACGGAAGTCTAGCTGTTTGATCGTAGGCCACAATAGTTGCCGCGTTTAGAGAGTCGTATCGTGTCTGGAAGAGTAGCCTAATTCTAATGTCTGGTTTGTGCAAACTAAACAGGCTATTGGCTCAAAACTCAAAACTGCAACTGAAGACAATTCTAAAGGCAACGAAATTTCTATTCAGAAAGAGTCTAGCCTACATGTAGCTAACACATGTTTAAGCTGATCATTAAAATCGCGTCATTCGCCGATCCGTCGACTAAAAGATGATCGTCTTTTATGAACGTAATATTTTCGATGAGTAGGCCCTGTGAGCAAGTTGTAAGCTCGCGTTTGTTTTGGAGATTTCTTGACATCACACCGATGAGTCATCGAGTTGTTTACATCTTTGTCCTAGCGTTGATCATGCCACAGCGCTTGTTCGGTGAACCTAGCTGACACGCACTGATCATGTGCTTCGGCTTGTTGGACGCGTCTAGCGATCACAATCGAGTGCCTGCGGGGTGCGCAATCTGTGACGTGGCGCAACGCTGGAAACGTCCAGACTCTGATGAGTTAAGCACTGGTTTAGACCAGTCTGATCTGGTCTGCTGTGTTGGTAAGAAAGAGCCTATAACAGGAAGTCCCAAATGCTTTCCTAGGAGAGCGTGAAAAGAATTTAGAGCGATTCTCTATCGTGCAGTCCGTTTAAAGTCCGAGTTGCACATTTCGTTGGTAGATTCTTGCATGTAGAGAATTTTATGTCGAATTCTGAGGTAGGCTACTGTTGTCGTTGAACTGTTGGTTTCATTAAGCAATTGAGAATCAAACACCGTAGCCTATGTCTTATCTCAAGTGAAAGTTACTTCATAAATCGGGCGAATGCATGGGCTGTACGTCACCCGATCGATCGAAAACCTCGCAAGTTGTCGGCATCTTTCAGCGCGGAATGTAACAAATTAGCTTATACAAATCAAACTGCGTAATCGGTTATGCCACACACACCTATCCAATCAGAAATCTTGTCACGTTAAGAGGAAGCCAATCGGATTACTATCGCAGTGTCACCCAGCCAATCCGATGACTCCTTTCAGCAAACAACTTCATGGAATGCACAAAAATTCTCCTATCAAATGCACACAGAAGTTACAGACCAGAGCAGCAGACACTCAGAAATCTCTCCTTCACTTCGATAACCTGCAGCCAATCAGAAAGAATGATTTCCACTAAGATAGTCAAGCACTGTTGTGCAAAGGCTGCAACCAATTAAAAACTCAACATTCCGCAAACCAGCCAATCAGAGCAATTCATTCCGCAAACCAGCCAATCAGTACAATTCACTCAGAACGTCACCTACCAATGAATGGTGTTTCCATGTTGGTGATGTCATGCCATACCCCGGTGAATTTCAAGTATAAACAGTAATATTCAACCGCATTCTCTACAACCTATGACGCTATCATAGACTTAACTAACACGTCTCGCTTGAGTGAAACCCAGGTTGAAAACAAAAGATAACTGACGGTAGCAACCAAAATCAAATGCAGTCGAAACTCATCCGTGTCTCTTTTCCCCCAGTAGATGACGCTCAAACCGGCGTTTCCAGGCATTTCTTCCCTTTTTCCGGAAGTGGCCGGGGCCTCGTGAAACTTGACCCGTTCCACCTGGGCGACCTTAATGATCGACAGTTCTGCATCGTTGACTATTGCACTGTTGCGCGAGTTGATCAGGTTGGAAAGCATCTTAGTGGGATACATACAAGACTAAAATAGCAAAATGCATATATTCATATACTTTATTTATATTTACTTTTAGGCCTATTGCTTACCAGGAGAAGTGATCATGCAGGAAGCTAAGCATTATGCTAGATAGAATTAATAGGAAAGATCGATCTAAGAAAGATCAGGTCCTTTAATTTGTCTAACATCTTTTAAAGTGTACTTTTAAACGGTAGTAATGATATTGATGCTAGATAGAATGGTGGTGGTGGTAGTGATAATGATGATATCGAAAGTGATGATGAATGATAATATAAAAGATGAAGTGACAAACAGGCATTGAAACTTTAGTAATAATATTGGACTTTGAATTTGGATGCAATGGATGCATGACGACGGGTCACTTATTCCAGTATAACTGCTCCTCAGTACGGCCGGCGCTACATAATCCAATCCCGTAAATATATATATATATATATATATATATATATATATATATATATATATATATATATATATATATATAAGATGGGGGGTCGCTTGGTTGTGTTCATAAGGCGCTTGCACACGCAGCAAGGTTAAGCAAGATTGAGCTTGAGCTGGATTATAGAGTATTTGGATGAGTGACAGCTCTTCGAATACGACGCCATCTGGCGCCTGCTTAGCCATCCATTCTTTGTCGGTCGGTAATGAAATACCAGTGCAAGCTGGGAGATGAAACAGGTGTGCAGTCGTCGGATTGCTGCGGTCATAGTTGCGCCTCAGCCGAAATATCCTTCGACCTAAAAATGACGCTTTTGTGTGCTAGCTTAACCTATTACCTTGACCACGTAAATATGCAGATGATAGGCCAGAAAGTTTAGATATAGGCTACCTCGACGTTATTCGACTGTTTTGGACTGAACTTGGAGACGTTGACGAGAAAGACCAGATTTCCCTCGAACGCCCGGTGCAACGACAGACTGCAAAACTACAAAATACACACAGAGCGCCTATATATGTTGTCAAAAGAACATTCTCAGTGCATCGACTTGTTGATCGACACATCAATGAATCCATCTAAGAAGTAGGCCTATAATTAATCGGTCAGAATATACGACTACAATGTAGTCTTATATTCTGACCGATTAATTAGGCTACTTAGTCACCGTAGGCGTAGCTACATTGAGGCACGAGGAGGCATTTGCCTCCTCTTGCTTTTTTATACAGTGGAACTTCGATTGACTAATGACCCCATGCAGTGACCAGGATTTTTGCCAATGGTAGCCTATGTGAAGTCGCCTCCTCTTGAATTTAAGTCACGCTACGCGCCTGTTAGTCGCTACTTGTTTTCCATGGTTCCTATACAGAGTCCGTTTAGCAGTTAGACGGACGAACTCTTAACGTCTTCGTAAAGTAGAGATAGACATTGGACAAACTCTGCAGTGCACATTTGTTCTGAGCGATATGGGTTATAGTTTTGTAATAGGAGGCATAGACGTCGCCGTGGTCTATAGTGCATTTAGTACATTTAGAACAGACGAGGTAACTCCTGCGCATGGGGTGGGGGCTATGAGGGTGGAGCGGAAAGGAAGGAGGTGGGAGAGGAATAGAAAGCCGAGAGGGGTCAGAGACAGGAAAAGGGCCATGGGGCATACCAGAGAGGACATATTATTCCCGAACTAGCGAGCAGATGCTCGGCCCCGCGGAATAGATAAGAAGAAAGGACTGACCTGTTCGGCTGAGTCTTCGTTGAGCAGTGTGCCGAGTTTAGTCGTTATACTTTCGGAACGGAACCGAACTTCAGTGTTGGCTTCTATCAGGTACTGATCCGAGATACTGTATCCGGTGTGAAGAAACAGACCTATGCGTCCAACCAACCACACTTACAGACTCACACAGGTAAGTACCCATGAAATCAGTCCACGTAGAGTAATGTAAGGTCAGATCTTGTTATACAGGTCAGGTTGTGCTAGATAATTTTATAATATTATGTTGTGTAATTAAGGTCAGGTGAGATATAAGGTAGGTTGCTGAGTGTCTTGAGAGATGGAAAGAAATTACAAGTGCAGCGATTCATTCATTGAGCATTTCTTTGTAATTATGTCTTATTCATCAATACATTTACATTGAATTTATATTTACCTATTTTTATTTATATCTGTATTTTCTGCCTTTATTTTTAGCTGTTCATATATATTCTTTTTTAAATGTATCTATCAGTTTGGTCGGAATGAGTATAGGGCGGTGCTGACATCTACCCTGTGCTGGTTCGGTGCTGATGTGAGACTTGGTGCAGACCATTTCACCCTTGATGCACCGACATTGCCCTCTGTCGTCGAACAGAAACGATGCACCATGCACTGAAAACAAAATGCACTCATTTATTGACCCATTGACTGACTGACTGACTGACTGACTGACTGACTGACTGACTGACTGACTGGCCGGCCGACTTAATGGCTGACTCACTTATTAAAACTGTTTTAGAAAGAATGCTTTGTTTGAATGTCATGCAAACCAAAGTGCGGTTTAAACAGTTGGTCGTAATAAAGAATGTACTTACTTACTTACATACTTACTTACTTATTAATGATGATGGCGATGACTAAATTGATGATGATGAAGATGATGGCGTTGTGACGACGACAACGAAATTTATGATGGTGGTGGTGGTTTTGGTGGTGATGGTGTATTGTTGTTGGTGATGGTATAGTGGTGGTTTTGGTGTTGGCGGTGATGTTGGTGATGCGGAATGGGAATTGTACCGTAGACGACGTCACGGTGTTTGCACGACTGATTGGGAGCACAGGGCAGAGTGCGACAAGTGACGGACCGATTGCGCAGGCACTGGCAAACCTCCGAACAGTCCGTGTCGTTCGTATAGATCTAGGGACAAATCAGGCCACAAGGGACAGACACCAGTTAACACCAGAGGACACATCTAACGAATACTAAAACGCACTCATTTGTTCCGTTGGCCGTTGCTCATTCATTCATTCGAGCGTTCATTCATTAATTCATTTGCTCATTCATTCATTCGTTCGTTCATTCGTTCGTTCATACATTCACTTATTCATACGTTCGTTCGTTCACTCATTCGTTCTTTCATGCACTTATTCATGGTTTAGTTTGTTCATACTGAACTTGATAATCCTGTATAGCCTAATTACATATGGAATATTATATAAAAACGAACAAATGAACATATATATATATATAGGCCTGCATACTGTTCTTCGTCATACACCGTAGACGACGTATAGAGGCGCTATAGCGAGAGGCGCTATATAAATTGATAGATACAATACAATACATCATTTCGACAATAATATAGCGCCTTCAAAAAATCTGTAGAAGCCGCTCAATGTCGTTTGCACTCTTTGACGACGAGACTGCACTTAAAGCGACTGGGAAACCAATGCAGGTCTTCGTTAACATGTGAGACAAGACTTCCTTCATAATAGGCTTCAATCTCGTCGGGACATGACCCCCCCCCCCCCCGAGGACCCAGCTGTAACTGGCCTGCAGTAGCAAAAGAGTGACAGCCTTACCATATTATGCATGAGATACGAGAGATGGATCAGTTTGCCTACCCTGAGCACTGTCGGCATAGACATGAACGATGGGATCTTCTGGCCAATATGTCTTCCGCAATCTGACAACGATACACACAGCGTTCTATTCACAGTAAGCAGATGCAAATCGAAACCGAAACCAGCAAAGCGAAACCGAACCACAGCGCT
The DNA here is from genome assembly GCA_020284085.1 of Aporrectodea caliginosa. Taxonomy (NCBI): domain Eukaryota; kingdom Metazoa; phylum Annelida; class Clitellata; order Crassiclitellata; family Lumbricidae; genus Aporrectodea; species Aporrectodea caliginosa. Next base: position 576,576 of record JACEVL010000899.1, read on the forward strand.
GTTGTTACTGGCGGAAGTCCTCGTTTCCAACGCCATTGGGTCTTGACTATACGGCTTCCGTAGAATGCTAAATCTCTAATTTCACGAACAGCATTAACGACTACGGCGGACGGAAGGACAAACGAAACATTATATTTAAAGATAAAGCCCACCTGGAAAGTGGCTTTATACTATATTAAATGGCGTGGTACCCATTCAAAGGGGCCGCGTTGATAAATTCACTGCATATGTGCAGGCACAATAGGATCGAGAACTTACAGTCGCTATAGAAATACGTGCATTTAGATGTATATTATTAAATATTAAAACGTAACGCTCTACTTGGAAAGACATGGTCTGTATGGGATGAACAGATTTTTATATTGATCATAATAAAAATCGTTTAACCATCTGTAACTGCATTAATGGAAAACGAACAGCCCTGCACTAGCGGATTTGCTGTATTGTATTGTATTGTTTATCCTTTAGGGTTGTCCTGTTGACGACATCAGCAAATAAACTTTTGAAATTTCTTCTGGATCATTAATGGGTTTGTTTTCCTGTAAGAGTTATGTTGTTGTTGAGTCAAAAAGACCTGCTGATTGATTGATTGATTTGATATTACATTTAGAGATTAATCTTCACCTGGGAGTGCGTGGCTTGTGTCCGATTGGCTGGCTCCATCTGATGAATATTCAGCGACGATCCGTTGCGTTGTGGTGGTGGCATGGACAAAGTGGAAATTGTCAATGGCCATTTCTAGTAAGAGACAGAAACACTCCTTCACCGGCAAATTCAATAAATGGCCGATAATGTGGGGGGAGAGGGAATCAGTCATGGCCACTCTAAGATTCCCATTGATTCGACTCCCCCAACTGTTAAATCACCATGACACCCTCTGGCCAATTCAGACTAGTGCAATACATGATAATCGTATATCCATGTTGAGTCTTGGACCCGTCATTACATTCCTGTTAGTACGTAATCACGGCAATATTCATTTGGTAAAGAATGTCATGATTTGCCAATTCTATATCACAGCAGGAATCAAGAGACTTATTTAAATTCCGTCCATCTCGAAGCCAAAATACAACCGTGAAATTCCTATGTAATCCCACGGTTGTATTTTGGGTTTTAAACATGGTGTATGTACATTGTACAATATCGGTAAAATAATATAAAAAAGCTTCAAATCCTAGAGGACTCAGATCGGTCACGCGAGGAGACTTTGCCGTTCTTCGCACCAAGAGGACGTTTGGAAATCGTTCTTTTGCTGTCTCGGGACCTTGGGAATGGAACAGTCTCCCAGCTACAATCCGTCAATGTTCATCTGCTACTCAATTTAAATCAAAATGAAAAACTCATCTATCCTCATACACTACGACTAAGAACACCGCGCAACGCGCTCTCGTGCAAGACTTGTCTTGTTAAATTGCGTTATAAATTTCTAATTGTATTGTATTGTATTGTAACATAAAATTGACGATTGGTCGTAGGACTGAAACATCTCATAATCTTTTTTATATTATATCTACCCTACCCTGTTCTAAACTACCCTAATCAACTGCACCTTACCTAATTTCATCAACCAAACATGTTCTGATGCGCATTTATCAGCTTATACATCAGTGCATCTCTAAGTAAGTAGGCCTAGGGCTGGCTGCGCACAATAAAATGCAATGCAGCCTACATGTAATTCGCTGTAAACTTGTTATTACCCCACTAGTCTGAATAACATCGGAGGTCATAATAAAAGCGGTAAGTAACCGTAGGCCTAAGTTCATCTTCAGGCAAAAGACGCTCTAACACCGTGGAAACATAACTAAATTTGAACTGCACACCTGCATTACGTTAACAATCATATAGCGCCTGCAATGAACAGTATAAATTAGGGGTGGGCAACGATTAAAAATGTTAATCGAAATTAATCGCACGATTAAAATATTTAACGACGCGATTAATGTTTAACGCATGTCACAATAGATAACAATTAAGTACAACTACTCTACCGACTCTGAGTAGTTACTTTAATATGCGCTATATAAATGATTGCAGACAATAAACAAAAAGCACACATGCTTCACTACTTGTTTTTACTTTTTAGCTTTTACTTTAAAGTTTAAAGTTTAAACTCAGCGGTTTTATGAAGAATTGTTTTAGGGATAATTGGGCGCAGTGACAATCGCGTTAACTGCGTTAAAAAATTTAATCGCGTTAATTAATTGACGCATTAATCGCGTTAATAACGCGTTAAATGCCCAGCCCTAGTATAAATGGATCGACGTCTCACCTGTGCAAGTATTGGTCAATTTAAGTCTGTTCCTGACTTCTAGGCAGCTGCTCTGCTTGTCTGGATCGGTGTAGGAACAGGTGCAGTTGATCCTTAGATCGGAGCCAGCGATGGCGATCAGAGAACTTCGACACAACTCAGGACCAGCGATACATCCGCCGATCGTAGACCGACCGTAGGCACAGTAGTCCTCGAAATTCTTCCAACGCAACCTAAACCAATATTTTAAATAATATTACTAGTCAGCGTGAGGAGAGAGAAAGTGAGAGACAGAGGGGGAGAGCGAGAGCGAGATAGACAGACAGAGACAGAGACAGAGAGAGACAGAGAAAGAGAGACAGAGACAGAGACAGAGACAGAGAAAGAGAGACAGAGAAAGAGAGACAGAGACAGAGAAAGAGACAGAGAGAGAAAGAGAGACAGAGAAAGAGAGACAGAGAGAAAGAGAGAAAGACAGAGACAGAGACAGAGAGAGTCAGAGAGAGACAGACACACACACACACATAGAGAGATAGAAAGACATACGGGAGAGGGGAGAGAGAGAGAGAGAGAGAGAGAGAGAGAGAGAGAGAGAGAGAGAGAGAGAGAGAGAGAGAAGGAGGGCGTGCTGAATGCGCATTAGTTGATTGCAGGCTATAGCAACTTTGTTGGATTCGCATGTCTGCATGTTCGTGTGTGTATAATTATGACTTTGAAGCTGAATCGTTGGATTCATTTTACCGTTACCTTATTAACCTTCTAATGTTGTCTGTATACCTGCATTCGGTGCTGTTGAGACATCTGTCGATGAGGTCGAGACAAGTGGGCGGCGGTATTTCAACGAGTGCACAAGGGGGCGACAGGGCCCTTCGGACGGTCTCACAGCGCTCGTTCCCCCCTCCAGGAGGGTCCTTGGGGCAGCGACAGAACAGCAGGTCCTGCGTCCGCTCCGGCCGAACGAGAAGGAAGAAGGAGCGAAACGCATCCTGGCAGGCCCGTCGGTCGCATCGGGTGGCGTTCCGCTGCTGCTGCTGCTGCAGGGGACCCCCATGGAAGGGCGAGGAAGCAGAAGGGGGTCCGATGGACAGACCGAAACTACACTCAGACAACAGGTGCGAGAGCCGAGAACGACAGTTGGAGTCCGAGTTACAGTTTCTGAAGGCAGCTACGCAGTTTCCAGCTGTCAATCAACGATTCAACAAATGAATGAATAAAATAAATCATTAAATAATTCGTTCAGTCATTGACAGTCAGTCAAAATATGAGTTAATCAATCTACTAATTAATCGATAGCCTATCTATTAATCCGTTGAGGCTGCTGCAGGGGACCCCGTGGAAGGACGAGGAAGCAGGAGGACCAGCGGACAGACTTAATAATAATAATTGGGCAAGCCCTGCGATGTTCAGACCCCGTGTCTAGGACCTAGGGTTATGTTTCCTGTGCAGTTTAAAGGCCACAGAACGGGAAATGAGAGCTTCCTCCACGTTTCACAACTGGACGTGGTTATAACTACTTTATTGCATACTATTAATAAAAATTAAATCTCTCTCTCCCACTCCCATTCCCTCTGTCTCTGTCTCTGTATAAAAGGCATATCCCGGATCATCGCATTCTATCGACACATCTATCCGCGTCTGTCCATCTGTCAGACTGTGACATAATTGCCTGTATGCGTACTTACATCAATAAACAACTGCAAACATACATAACATACATGCGTATACGTACATAATAATAATAATAATAATAATAATAATAATAATAATAATAATAATAATAATAATAATGATGATGATGATGATGATGATGATGATGATGATGATGATGATGATGATGATGATGATGATGATGACGATGACGATGACGATGACGATGATGATGACAACAACAACAACAATAAATAATAATAATGATGATAATAATACGTAGGTATACGCCATCACTGACTTCAGACAACAATACAACAACTTCTCGCCCAATCATTGTTTCGGCCAATCGGATCGACCGATTCCAAGCAGGCATAGGTCGTATCAATACATTAGGTGTAGCCTATGCTTGGCATTTGTCTCTGTGCATATGCCCACGTGGCTGTCTGCCTGTCCGTCCGCCTGCCATGCTCCTTTTCACGCATCGATCACACACGCCTACATATCGAAATGACGGCGCTATCGTTCGAACGAGATCTAGCGTAATATATAATCCGTTGTCACTGCGTCCGACAATCGACCGCCAATCGAGAGCCGACCCCGCGTCCTTATCTCCGCCGCCGCACGTCCGTCCGGAGCCGGGTCCGGAGCCGCTTTCGATCCGGTCCGATCGGCTGGATATGACAAATATTCGAGGCAAGATGGCGGCAGGCAGTCGCCATGACGACGTAGCGGAGAGTTCGATGTGCGCAAGACTGGTTGGAGAGTCCCAGGAGAGAGGTCGTTCCAGTCGAAGTTTTCGCTTCGTTGGAGTAGAATCACCGGAGTCCAATATATGAATATGCAAGTTTAGAGGACGCCAGGAACAGCGACGCCGTCGTTCTAACGACGCCCTCTGGTGCCTCTGCTGGAGAACATACGACGCTGGCGCACCCTTGCGACTGCCGTCTGGAATCTTCCATGCCAGAGAAATACTGTTATCAACCAGCCATCGACATCGCAACACCTAGATAGTTACCCCTGGGGCGGCGACAGATATTCCGGGCCCTTATAGGAAGAGCAGCCACGGGCCTCTAAACTAGCTTTAGGCGTCATGAGAATTTCTTTTTAAAAGAAATTTGAAATAATAAAAGTCCGGGTACGACCGTATGATGTTATATTTATATAGTCTATACAACTATGGTTTTATTCAGTTGTTAATTTAAAAAATTTAATTTTCAAATGTATGCTAATCAAAATGCAACTTTTCTAGATTTAGCTGCAGCAAAATCGTTTACAATATCCTCGTAATTCAATGATTTTGCCAGATCATATTCATTTCGAGCCCAGTCCGGGCCCCTTAAAGATTCATTTCGAGCCCAGCCCGAACCACTAAAAGTCGCCGAGCCATTGGGCATTTGCCCCTCTGGCAGTCTGCCCCCTCTCGGCGGGCTTGGTTACCCCCGAACAACCAGCCAGATCCCTAGATGCGACCATAGTGGCCTAGTGGCCATGGCCTAGTCTCCTTTCAGTTCCAGTTGAGTCTATTTAAGTTGACTCAGCTGGGATTTCAAACTGAAACTCCGGTTTAAATTTCAGTAGAGAGGTGAAGTTCGAAGGAAGAGCCAGGTGTTGCGATTGTGGGAAGTACGATGACGGCATCTCTCAGATCTAAGTCTTTGGTCATATTGTTTGAGAACAGGTACACTGCATAAGAAACGTCTGAATACTTTACCATACGTATTCTTAATACCTCATAACTTGCCTTATTTACCTTAACAGTTATAAAACTTTAAGAGGTTGAAACCCGGTCTGGTTCTTCTCCACAGGTCTTTCACTCAAAAATGAAAACACTGCTCTTTCGCATATTCTATCCTGATTCGTCCTCTTCCCCTCACCTCCCTCGCCGCTTTAATTCTAAACAGTTAGTAAACACCATCCACCTTAGCCGTCTGCCTGCCTCATCAATTTGGATCTTGATCTGGAGCCGATTTCACCCCCAGCCCGCCTATAAGCTGGTTCTTGCGAATTCGCTTTTTGGGCGCTGTATAAATTTCATGCGAGAATGAATGGCAGCATGTCGTCAAATGTGTAATTCCGTCACATTTGGCGAGCCAGCCGAAATTCGTACGTACGACAGTCAACCGTTCTGCGAGGTCAGACAAGCGTTCTGCGAGGACAGTCAACCAGTCTGTCTGCGAGGCCAGTCAACCGTTCTGCGAGGTCAGACAAGCGTTCTGCGAGCCCAGTCAAACAGTCTGTGAGGTCATTCAGCCGTTCTGCGAGGTCAGTCAACCAGTGTTTAATCTAGTCCCCTTGCTGTCGGGGGGGAATTGAGGATTCTGGGGGTATCCAGCTTATTGTAAAAGTTGTCGACCGGGGGAAGGGGGTAGTAACGAGTATTTCCAAGAACAAGAGCTCAAAAATTTTCCGAACAATTTTCGAGGGGGTAGTAACGAGAGTTTTCCAAGGATTTTCTTTCGAGGGGTAGTAACAACAATTAATTTTCCACCAACATTTTCGAGCGGGGTAGTATCGAGAGTTTTCCAAGACAATATTCTACATACAAAATTACATGTCTTTAATTTTTCTTGGGGCTAAAATTTCATCTCTTTAATTTTTCTGGAGGGGGAAAACTCGATCCTGGGGGGGAACTTTACCCCCCCCAGAGACGTCTAGATTAAACACTGTCAGTCAACCAGTCTGCGAGGCGAGTCAGTCTGCGAGGTCAGCCAACCAGTCTGCGAGGTCAGTCAACCTGTCTGCGAGGTCAGCCAACCAGTCTGCGAGGTCAGTCAACCAGTCTGCGAGGTCGGTCAACTGGTCTGTGAGGCCAGTCCACCAGTCTGCCGGCTACAAAATCATTCTGCCGGTGTACAAAGTCAGTCTACAGGCTACGAACTTACCTCAGTCGCGCATCTACCTGTCAGCTTAGAAGCTACGGACTTCTGCTCATCTCTGAGTCACTGTGGTTCATTACAGAGGTTTTCATTCTCTTTTTGGTTATTTCTGATAGAGGTGTTCTTCAGATTTGAATTCATATATATAGGACTTGTTGTTGTGTGTGTGACTAAGGGTAACCATGATTTCGTTAGCGCAACTGAAGGAGGTAGGTGAAGTTATGGGGCTTACTGGAGAGTCCCTCCTGGATTTTGTACGCCAGCAACAAGCTGCAGAGAGGGAAGAACGGGCTAGAGAGAGAGACGCTGTGAGGGAGAGAGAGGAGAAGGAGAGAGAGGCTGCGAGGGAGAGGGAGGAGAAGGAAAGAGAGGCTAAGAATGAGAGGGCGGAGAAAGACAGGATTTTGGAGGCGGCACGTTTACGAAGAGATCAGAGAGAGTTGGAAGTAAGGGAGGCAGAAGTGAGATTAAAAGAGCTGGATAAGAAAACAGAATTGGAGAAATTTAAAGTGGAAAAGGAACTTGAACGATTAGAATTGGAAAACAAACGTTTGCAGATGGATAAACACATGGATGGTCAGGAGATAGTATTTTCTCAGGAAGCCTCTTTTGGAAAACAGTACAGGGTAAAAGGGCCCAAGATGCCTTCTTTTGAGGAGGGGAAAGATAACATGGATTCGTATCTACAGCGTTTTGAGCGATATGCTGAAGTTCAAAAATGGGAGCGAAAGGAATGGGCGATTTTCCTTTCTGCTTTATTGAAGGGGAGGGCATTAGATGTTTACTCTAGATTGCCTGCAGAGAAAGCAACGGATTATGAATTTATGATTATTTGAAAGATGCTTTGCTTAAAAGATTTCAATTAACGGAGTAGGGATTTCGGTTAAAGTTTAGATCGGTTCGGGTGGATTCTGGAGAAACACCTGCACAATTTTTGGCAAGATTAGAATCGTATCTTCTTCGATTACGAATTTCGTGCTAATTCGATTCGAAATAATTGAAATGAATATCGAACACTTGCAATAGCTCAATTCATAGCTCCGTTCAACGCGTATACCTCGAATATTCGTAATAAGAAAAGGCTAGCCCACTCTTGACGCTTTCGCTACATATTATGCCAGTTGGCCACCTCATTCCTCCGTAGGGAAAACGACGGGCACATGATGGTCACCCAATACCGTAGCGTAACTTATAGATTTATAGAGCGCCTTTAGCCTCTAGCAGAAGAACTATTCGGAGCCTCGGAGGCGCTCCGTAACCCGTCCATGGCCACAAACGAAGGTCACCGCCCTTGTCTCCTGGCGTGTCCACCACGAATCAAGGTCGCAAGAAGCTGGCTTTTAAGTTGAATTTTTGTTTAGTTCTTTTTAAAAGCCTAAAGTAATAAACACTTAGTTTTTCTCTTCGAACGAGTTCTGCGTCATTGCCGTGACGAGCCTCCAATGGTCACTCACGACACCGTTCCATGGCCAATGACGAGTGATACCACCCCGCCATTCCCAACGGCCACCGAGGACGATCACTCCCCCTCCCTCCCTGTGGCCAGCCATGAGTGCTGATTAAAGGCGCCTGCCTCGGGGACGCTTTAAGCCGGTCCATCATTGCGGATTAGCTGTCTAATCGAACGCATCCGATACTACCGACCGACGTCCCCTCCAATCTACGTCCCATCAGCCACCGTGACACTCCCCTGGCTCCCACCCCTCGCTCCCAACCGCTGGCACCACCCTTCCTTCCTCTGCCGCCGTCAACCCTTCCTCGATCTCGCCCTTCCTCGTCCTCCTTCGTGATCCGTTTATTCGCTATTAATTCGCGTCGAACGGACGCTTCATTTAGTGCACCAATCCGAAGGAATTTGGACGACGAGTAACAGCCCCAGCAGTCACACTGCATTGCATCGGCAACATCAGGCAGGCAGACAGGCAGACAGGCAAACAGGCAGGCAGACAGGCAGACAGACAGACAGAGAGGCAGAAAGGCAGGCAGGCAGGCAGGCAAACAGGCAGGCAGGCAGGCAGGCACAAAGACAGAAGTCAAGCATGCAGACAGGCAGGCAGACAAGCAAGGAGACAGGCAGATAGGCATACAGGCAGGCAGGCAGGCAGACAAGTAGACTGACAGGTAGGCAGATAAACAGGCAGGCAGGCCCAAATACAGAAGGTAGGCAGGCAAGCAGACAGGCAGGTAGGCAAACAAACAGGCAGACAGGCAGGCAGGCAGAATGACAGAGAGGCCAGCAGGCAGACAGACAAGCAGGCGGGCAGTCTGACGATAGGATGATAGGACGGAAGGAGGAACAATGGGCCAAAGAAAAGGATGAGCGATGGGACAAACGGAGGAACGGTAGGACACTGGACAGACACCTGGACGGACAGAGAGAGAGACAGAAGCAGAGAGAAACGCTGGGGACGAAGAAGAATTGGAGGAGAGGCGGTTGAGGAGGAGAGAAGAGAGACGAAATGTTGTCTGTGGATCGATGCCCTGTTTGGCTCCTGTTTAATATCTATGCAAATGACACACAGCGCCATCTGGTCGCCGACATACAGACACAGAGACACAGAGACAGAGAGAGAGAGATAGACAGAGAGACAGACAATGAGACCGCCGCGTCCAACGAACACCGTCCATCCGTCATATCACCCTTCGCCAACCCCGCACATCAGAACCAGCAACAGCAGCCGATGATGACGAGAAAGAGGAAAGGAAGAGGAGGAGGAGGAGGAGGAGGAGGAAGAAGAAGAGAGAAGAATGATGATGAGGACGCACAGAAGGAACAGCCCTAGGTTGAGGATAAAGAAGGAGACTGGGAGAAGTATAGGAGAATGAGGAGCAGGAGGAGCAGGAGAAGGAAGGGGAGGAGGAAGAGGAGGACGAGGACGAGGAGGAGAAGGAGGATGAGGGAAGGAGCAGTGGGAACACGAGGACGTAGAGGAGGAGGCAGATGAGGAAGAAAAGGAAGAGAAGGAGGGATGTTGTTAATGTTCGTGTCGACAGCTGGAGCTGCTAGACTCGCGAAGACGCGATGCATGGGTCGACTGCAAAGCAAGAAAAGTCCGTCGCCTGCAATTAGAAAAGCAAAATCACTGTTGCCCCTCTTCCTGCTCAGCTCTCCTAACTAACCGAACAGCCAATCACGTCTCAGCACGTCTGCGCTGTCCCTCTCTTATGCATGTTTACACCAGCTGCAGTCCCTTAAGCTAATCCTGAGAAGCGACCATGGGTATGAAGTGTTAGCGATTTCATTTCTTAGCCTCGGCATATATAGGCCCGTGGTTAGTTTCTCCCTCGCCGCCTGTTCTTTACACCGACACTGTACGGTCAGTGTACTCATCTGTAGCTGAGTTCGCTAGGGGGCGATGGTGAAAAAGAAATCTCGAAACATTCTCCAGACACTATAGACATCTGTCCAGCATGCAAACAATCAATCAATCAATCAATCAATCAATATACTTTTATTGTTCACCATAACATTTCAAACATAAAGGTAGACAGTCTTGTACAATCAGTGACAATGGGTAAACCCAAAAGAACCAAAGGTTCCGCTAACAGGGTCACCTAATACAAGTAGTCATTAGACAAACATACTTTCCAGTTCATCATCTTATACTATACATGTTAATTTTTTTTTAAACGCAAGTTTTGTGTTCATTATAAGAAGTCCGAGGTTATTCATTCAAGACAAACAAACAAAACAAACAAAATCGCGCATCCGTTACTTAATTTGATAATTTGAATGAATGACAGAATCATTATCAGTCAAAATGGTCAATAAACCCGCATTTATGTTTACACTCTGTCGACAGAAACTCATTTGAATGACAGATTTGAAAGAGATCCGAGGCGCAACATGAACCAAAGGTTCCGCTAACAGGGTCACCTAATACAAGTAGTCATTAGACAAACATACTTTCCAGTTCATCATCTTATACTATACATGTTAATTTTTTTAAACGCAAGTTTTGTGTTCATTATAAGAAGTCCGAGGTTATTCATTCAAGACAAACAAACAAAACAAACAAAATCGCGCATCCGTTACTTAATTTGATAATTTGAATGAATGACAGAATCATTATCAGTCAAAATGGTCAATAAACCCGCATTTATGTTTACACTCTGTCGACAGAAACTCATTTGAATGACAGATTTGAAAGAGATCCGAGGCGCAACATGTCTACGCATTACATTAGTCCAAGGACTGGACACCACTGCACACCTCCCGACTTCCATATATAGGTACTCAAAGAGATGAATGAGACTAACTAAACGAGCGAAAATAAAGAATGAACAAATGAATGAATAGGCGACTGAATGAACGAATGAACGAAGGAATGAATGACTAAATGACTGAATGAACGAATCACTGAATGAATCAACGAATGAATGAATGAACGAGCGAATGAATGAATGAATACATGAACGAACGAATGAATGAATGAATGAATGAATTAATTAATTGATTAATTAATTAATTAATTAACCTTTACTGTATGACTCCTTGTCTTTGTTGGCTGCCGTCAGAATCTCCTCATACGACAATTCGGGGAACTTCAACGTATGGACAAGATAAGGAATCGTCACTAAACAAACACACAGCCAGGCACAGACACACATACAAACAGAGGTCACAGTAAACATCATCTAATAGTACTTCCAGGGATGGGCAGTAATTTCAATTACGTAATTGAAATTACGTAATTGAAATTACTTGAAATTACGTAATTGAAATTACTTGAAATTGCGCAATTTGTAATTGGTTATTTTGTAATTGAATTACATTTCCCATGTATTTTGTAGTTTGAAATTACATTTCATGTCCCAAAGTAATTTGTAATTTGTAATTAAATTACATTTTTCCAAGCAATTTGTCCATCCCTGTAGTACTCAGTTAATGTTCAGTAACTGTCAGCAATGCAGTGAAGAATTACAGAGTTTTATTTCTATATAATCTCTACAGCAATTGTTTGATCGCATTATTCTTCCTCGTGCGACGCAGTCATGATCTTCAGCTGAAAGGCTATCAATATTCTACCCAATCAATTATTTTTATACAATGTATACGCTATATTACTGAACATCTGTTATAGGGTCTTACGTGGGCTCACCTAGGCAGGTGTTGTTGGCAAGTCGCCACTGAATCCGCTCGCATCTCTCCTTTGTTTTACGTTTCTTCATAGGACATGCGCAGTCGAACAGTTCCGGTTTAACTTCTCGGAGGGAATTTATGGCGCCAAAGCATCTGCGCCTTCGACCAGACGACAAACACAACTTAGAAATAGCTGATCATTCCCATGTGTATATAAATATATCATAGTATGATAGAATTATGCATACATATAGTTCTATTATTGCTGTGTTAATTTTATGTCAATGTATTTATGTGTAGACATCTATTTAGGTAAATGGTCAATTATACGTGAATACCCTATATGGGATTTATGCTTAAATATCAGGATGTAAGTAACTAAGTATACTTAATAAGTCTTTTAAAGCCTGTCATCAGTCAATGTATATACAGGGTGGGCCAGTAAAAATCGCGTTCAATCTGTTTAATACAATATCAAAAGTCTACATTTGTCGTAAATTTACAACAATAGAACAACTGAAGTTGAGGAGTGGCGAAAATGTCCCAGCGATTTATATATACAGAAGCATTAAAGAGTGGCGCAGACGTTTAGAAAAAAATCGTCAGAACCGAGGCGGACACATAAAAATATAACATTTAACAACAAAGTACTTGCATTTTGACAAGAAAAAATACTAATTAAATAAATAATTCAGATTGAACGCGATTTTCTCTCGTTTAATGGTCCACCCTGTATATTGTCTATTTATACAACTGGACGGATGGATGGATTGATTTGGATGGGTGGAAATATGGAGGAATGAAGAGATGGAAATGCGTATGGATGGACAGACAGATGTATGTGGAAAGATGTGATGATAAGTAGAGAATGAATGGAGAATGATGGATGAATAAATCAACGGATTGACCGATTGTTTGATTGATTGACTGACTGACTAATTGATCGAATGATCGATCAACTGATCTATCGATACCCTATACCCTATATCTATATACCCTACCATATATATGTATGTGTGCGTATATATATAATATATATAATATATATAATATCCTATATATATGTGTGTGTATATATGTATGTATGTGTGTGTATAATATATATTATATATATATATATATATATATGTACCTTTCGCTGGCGACGCATTCGTTCTGTTTCTTCTTCTCTGGGCAGAGATTGCGGTACTCTGAGAGCAGGTGCCCGCAATGGTTATCATGCAGACATTGCCTTCTGACCCCGATGCATGACGGGAGGAAGTCGTCGTCAATGGCGCCATCTGACGGGTCTTCCTCTTCGTCGTCTTCTTCGTCGTCGTCGTCCTGTGCCTCCGTCTGCGACTGCTGCTGCTGGCGCGGTTCCAGCCAGGACACGTTGCTATGGATACCTGGTGAGAACATAAAGGTAGCCGACTCCATCACCAGCACTCAACGGAAATGCACGTAACAAACAGTAATCCAACGAACTGTAATGCCGTAATGTAACTACAGTGTAAGGTATCTGATGACTTATATAGAGCTATTATCATAACGCACAAGGCATCAGTAGTCAAACATCAGAATCCATGACTCAGAGAATAACGCTATGCATGACGCAGCATAATGTAAGGTAAGAGAAATGCAATGCCAAACAATGCAACACGATGTAAAACAGTGCAGTGCCTTAGTGGCTGCTGTCACCTTCCGCAACACTTCAATTCCAGATGCTATTCCTTAATCTCGAGATATTTCCAAATTCCCAAGAGATCCGAACTACCTTGGACGATGATGATGATGATGATGATGATGATGATGATGATGATGATGATGATGATGATGATGATGATGATGATGATGATGATAATAATAATAATAATAATAATAATAATGATAATAATAATAATAATAATAATTTGTAATTATAAAATTAATAATAATAATAATTAATAATAGGTGATTCAAAGTCATTTTAAATTCAGAAAAACGAAATCTTCTAAAAATCAGAGAAAATGGCCAGACTCGACTAAATAATTGTTCAAATCAACTAATTCTTTCTTTTGTTTCTCGTCTTGATAAGGGCTACCTGTTGTAAGAAATAAGGCTACTAAATGTAAGACACTCGATGGTTATGTTAAGGTCAAGAAGGTCAATTTCAGAGGAAAATCTGGAAAATGATCATAACTCAGCCAAATATGGCCTCTTCGCTTCTACTTTTTTTTATAAAAAGAGTAAATAGACAATGAACCCAAGTTCCAAATCTAGAGGTTGAGCACATCTAGTCTGTCGTGGTAATTGAAGGGGTCTATGGGTGTAGCTGACCGTCCTGAGTGATGCAATCGTGTAGGAAGATGGTCTTGAAAACGACGAAGCATTGGTCGGCCTTCGCTTCCGTTCGATTGCACATACAGCTGCCGATGAAGGGATGAGTCTGAAGGGAGACGAGAAGACGACGACACTCCGACCGACTGACCAACGGACACGAATAGACTACGAAAGAAAAACAACAACGACATCATGTACTACGACATCATATACTACGACACCATATACAACAACATCATATATAACAACATCATATACAGCAATATCATATACAACATCATATACAACAGCATCATATACAACATCATATACAACAACATCATATACAACATCATATACAACAACATCATATACAACAGCATCATATACAACAACATCATATACAGCAACATAATGCAACGACATCATATACAACGACATCATATACAACAGCATCATATACAACGACATCATATACAACAACATCATATACAACAACATCATATACGCAATCACAGGCAACACAACACTATGAATGCAAGCAACGTAGCGTAACGTAACTTAAAATCAGTTCTTATTATTCCCCAGACCTCTAATTTATTCAACGAGGTCATTTGATTATCTTTGTCTGGTCATATCGAAATCAAGAACTGTTCTTTGTGAACGAGCATTTTCGATTGCTGGACCTACTGTTTGGAACTCTCTTCCAGTGTCTGTCCGCTCTGTCCAGTCGCTTATATATATAATTTCGATCTCAACTAAAAGCTTTACTCTTTCAAATCGCTTATAAATCATGTATAGACTGCCCCTTTATCTTACGGACTAATCTTCTGGATGTTGACCTGATCACAGCTTGGTTTTGGTGTGCCATCGGTTGATGCCTTGTGCATTAAACACTGGCGCAATAGAAGTTTCTAATTACAATTACGTAATGACTGTTCAGTTCAAAGTCTGAGATACCCACAAATACCGAATTAGCATAATCAAGGCGAGAGGAGACAAGGGAACAGCTATGGTTTGCGACATAATCCAGTCAGAGCCGACCTGATGTCACGTATTGTTCTGATGCAATGCTATGCACGTGCGCTTGTCAGATGCAAATAAGGGCTGCTTGCTTACTTACCAAAACACTGCATTTTTTTAGCCACTTCTTCCCATAGTAAACAACAGCACATTATAGTAACCAACTTCTCAGTTATCAGCGGCACTTTATAATAGCCAACAGCTGTGTGGCGCGGTGGTGTAGGGGTATGTTCGGTGCCTTGCAGACGGAGGGTTGCGGGTTCGAATCCACCTCAAGCCGCCGCGTAGAGACACTGGGCAAGTCCTTCACTCGCAATTGCTCATGCGCTTCGGCGTGAAACTCCGATTCAGTGTCCGCGCTGTAGTCGGGAGCGCCTCTGAGTAGAAATCTTGAAGGGTCGCTATAACAAGTGCTCATACATACATACATACATACATACACTGTACTGACCAAAGCACATCATATAGACTGATATAGTAACCAATGGCACATTGTAGGAACCAATGGACAGCCATTGCTCAACGCCGCGCCTTTGCAAATGTGTGTCCTTCTTTGTGGACTAACCTTCACCCAAAAAATTCGGGCTGAGGTTTTTGGCAGGGGGTTTATCCACGTCGGTCAGTTGCTTGAAAACCTTTCTGTTTCTTCGGAGTGCTCACGCTTGGAGCGCCTTTGTATAGACATTACTGCTAAAGGCGCTTTATAAATGCCCAGATACAATACAATACTATAGTAACCGACGGCACATCACTGTAACCAAAGGCCTATCAGAGTAACCAACGGGAAATTAGAGTAACCAACGGCGCTTCATAGTAATCAACAGCATATGATTCCGCTGTCATTGCGCTAAGCCGTGATGCGAAAGAAGTAATTGCTCTGCAGCGGCTGGCATTTCAACGATTCAACGACTGTTTCTGTCCGTACTTCCTGTCATCCCTTCGTCCGTCCGCCCGTCCGTTCGTCTATCCATTCACTGAGTCTATTTACTCAGACTCGCTCACGAATATCCCATCAGTAGGACTGCCATTGATAGCCCCTATGTCCACTTCGAGCTCCAGGCGAGGCTCCACCACCAAGGACTTCTTGTACGTAGCAAATGGACGCAAAAACTCGGTCGCGTGTTAAAGGCATTGCCCTTTCCCCTCTGGGCTCAAATACCCACACTCCTAGTTCGGTGCGCCGTTAAAAAACTGCGATTCTTCGGTGAAAAATTCGGCCCATTAAAGGAAGGTTGATCAAGCACGCAATTGGTGGATTACAGCGGTCTGTAGTGTCCAGGCTATGTGTCAGTCTATGCTCTAATCAACATCCTTCCATCGTAATCGTAATCGTAAGCTCCAGACTTCTAAAATGCAACTCGAAAGCCAAGCTCAGAGAACCAACTTATTCAAGAGCGCTGCGATAGCCAGAGGCGTTGTCCATATACTATTAGGTCTACTCCTTCCATTTACTATTAATAAGGAATCTGCGGTTGCAAGTATGGCGTGCGCATGCATGCGTAAATCATGCGAATACAAACGACCAACTACACCTAGATGTATATGTAATACACATATGTATACGTGTTCTTTATATATATATATATATATATATATATATATATATATATATATATATATATATATATAATTATATATATTTATTTAAATAGAAGATACTTATATGTATATACATACACAGATACATATGTACCTCTTGCTCGTACATCTATTGAGTGGAGCGATTCCAGAGTACAGGTCTAGCGACAGTGAGCGTCTGCTTCATCGCCTGCAGGCTGAAGACAATTGTCACTCCAAGACAAACACTTGGACGAGAGGCATCGACGGACGGACGGAAGGATGGACGAAAGGACGGACGGACGGAAGGACAAACGGATGAACGGACGCATGGACGGACGGACGGAAGGACGGACAAAAGGACGGACGGACGGACGGAAGGACACACGGATGAACGGACGGATGGACGGACGGACGGATGAACGGACGATACGGAAGTAATGACTAATCAACGATGTTTTGCAGGCGACATTTCAATCGTATATGCAACAATCAGACAACAATCAGACACATTCATAATTGCAATCATAATTGTGATTGTTTTTACTTCCTCCTGACCTACACCGGATTTCCACAGGGCTTCTGAAACGAATTATGATTCTGCAGGACTATAATCTTAATCAACCGACACGTTGTACGTTATGAAAACGGCGCTATAAGAGATAACGGCGCTATATGAAGTCAGTAGATCAGGATTAGAGTTAATTGCCATATGAAATTTATATAGTGTCGCTTCAAGAAAATTATTAACAACAGCAAACTAGTGACTAATAAATACATACATACAGTAAAAATACGGACGGACGGACGGACGGACGGATGGACGGACGGACGGAAGGACGGATGGACGGATGGACGGATGGACGGACGGACGGATGGACGGATGGACGGATGGACGGAAGGACGGAGGGAGGGTGGCGGTTTTTGTGGTGGTGGATATATATAGTGGAGAGACGGGAACTCTCATCTGAAGGCGTGTTGGCTGTCGGTGCACAGCTCTCTATTTAAACCCTTCGCCACTGTTCGTCTAATAACTCTAATTGATGAACAAACAGCCGAGCGTAAAGTGACGTATACTGCAGCGTATGGAAACGACGGAGGCATGGGCGTATTTAGAGGGGGGTTACGGGTTCAAACCCCCCAAATAAGTTTCAAATATTTTTTTACATGCTTTTACATGCAAAATTTAAAAAAAACTGAACTTTTGCGAGCATTTCCAATGGAAAACCCCCTGAAATCTTAAAATCCCCGAATTTTTTTTCTGGCTACGCCCATGGACGGAGGATGTGCAGGAGTGTCCAAAGACCCAGAAAACAGTTCGTAAGGTAATCGTAATCGTAAGCTCCAACAATTTTCTAAAGCGCTACTTATAAGGCTAAGCACAGGGCACCAGCTTATTCACGAGCGCTACAAGCCAACCACCTGCGAGGCTTCGGAAGGAAGCGTGCTTTGGAGTGAGTGAGTCATAGGTGGGTGGAGATTCTAACTGCCAAGGGCGTATTATTTTGCCTTAAAACGATGGTTACCAATCCTTTCCTCCGCTGTCAAATGGAACAACAAGATGGATGATTTCACCAATGTATGCAGCTGAGAGCAATAAGTAAGTAAGTTACCGTGAAAGTATCTATCAGCACTGCGATAATGATACAAGTATTGCCTATATGCAAGAACTAGCATTTTTTACCCGGCGTTCGCCCGGGTTTCCCCAGGCGTAATTTTGAACGGCTGCAAATAAAGGCTACTTACTTACTATATTTGCTGATGGGCTTCAAATATTTAAAAAATGTCCATTTATCTCAATGGAAACGATATTTAGAGGTGAACATCACTGAACATAGTTGCTTTGCCCGTGTACTGCACGGCTTATCTCTACCTTATATATATAGGCAATATTATTTGTTTTCCGTACTACACGGGTTATCTCTACCTTAAATAGGCGTATTATTTGTTCCCCGTACTACACGGGTTATCTCTAAATTATAATAGGCGTAGGCCTATTATTTGCTAAATAATAGACGAAGTTCTGCCGTTAGCCAGCGTGACGTAAGATTGCATATTAGCCGCGTGACGTAATTTAAGATTGCATATTTAGCCAGTGTGACGTGGACAAATGGCCAAACTGTGGCCGGTATTCAGATAGCCTCGTCGAAACAGTTGGAAATTTAAAATGTCCATATTTCGGCGTTTAAATAAAATTGCGAGCTGAAAATAGTCGCGTTGATCATGACGTGGCGTAATAATGTTTTGTAAAATTTTGTAAATCGCTAAAGCGTTCCGTTTCGGAGCCTTTAGATGCGGACAAACAAACATACAAACAAACAAACAAACGGAAGGAAAACGTAAACAGACTTCGCCTTATATTATAAGATACAACGTCGTTGCGTGTCGTTGCTTGAACTTGTTTCAAACTAAAATGACGCTGTTACGTCGCAAAAAAATAGTTCAGCACAAGGCCAAAAGTGGTGGACCAAGTGGTGGACACCACCGTCACAACACAAAGCTCTGCCTATGCTACCAACTGACCAATAACTTGCGGATCCAGACCTTCATAAAATGGTGGCATAATTTTACCAATTTGTTTTAAAAGTGTATATTACAACTGCAGCATCTTCGGCTGGTGTTGACCCATGGGCGTAGTCAGAAAAAATTTCGGAGGGGTTTTAAGATTTCGGGAGTTTTCCATTGAAAATCGTCGCAAAAGTCCAGGTTTTTTGTATTTTGCGTGGTAAAGCGTATAAAAAATTTTTGGGAAACTTTTTGGGGGTTTGAACCCGTAAAAACACCCCCTAAATACGCCCATGTGTTGACCAGTCTACGACGCTATTATTACAAGTGTGGGTTTTCTCAATTTCACATTCGTTGGCCCTTTCCAAACTTTTGGATATTATATGCGCAAGCACTGGCCGTTCCAAAAAAGTTCCCGCTTATCCATCGCCCTAAATTCCCCTAATAGAGCGTCGGATAAATTAGTACACACTGACATTACCTTCATTCCCTTCTGAAGTTTACAACTCAACTTCGCTCTTGTTCAAAATGTTGTTTTTGCAAATCAATTTGCTGCGTTTTAATTTCTAACTCGACCAATTTCGTTTTCTCTGCGACTTCTGTTCCTGTTCTATGGAATATACCTCAGCAACAGTTACTGCAATTTAGCACACCTTGTTCTTTCCAGCTCTACGTATTTATATGAAATTATTTGTTCCGTCCTTTCTCTCTTTTCCAACTTCATATTCTCTTGTAGTTTACGGTTGGTTTCATTGCCACTCAATCCCCGTGTTCATTCCACACTGGCTTCCACAGCACACCATGCAGGTAAAACTGGTTTCGACCATTTTATAACGCTCGCTGTTGCGCATCCACCGGTTTTTTCCAAGCCTTCCACCGTTTCACAATCGTTAGCCGTTCCAATTTGTACGCTATCATACACAGACAGCTTGTCCAAAGTTTCCACTAACCCATCACCACTATAGAACGTCAGCCAAAGCACTCTTGCAATGTTTATATGTTTCCTACGCATTCATATGTGAACCCATCAATCTTGCGGCTGAGCTTTGAAAACAGAGGACTTTGGATCGATTCCAATTAGCTAGGCTAATACCAGTTACAAAGCCGCTCATCGAATACATTCATACATGTATACATGTATACATTTGATTATACGCAGAATGCCCTTATCAGCTGCAGGCGATGCTTCATTATAATTGTGACGCATTCTGTCTGATGGAAAACGCTCTACATGTGAATACGAATCCAAAGATTCAGCTTTATGGGACATCATGACCTCATTACTGCGAGCGGCATATGCCTCATGTTGCTCCCAACGGCATACCATAACGAGTTTCTCTGTCTCTGTCTGTCTGTCTCTGTCTCTATCTATCTCTGTCTGTCTGTCTGTCTCTCTCTGTCTCTCTGTCTGTCTCTGTTCCTGTTTCTGTCTCTGTCTCTCTATGTCTCTCTCTATCTGTCTTTCTCTCTTTGTCTCTCTGTCTGTCTCTCTCTGTCTCTCTCTGTGTCTCTGTCTGTCTGTCTCTCACTCTTTCTATATATCTATATATATATATATATATATATATATATAATTATATATGTAGAGAAAGCCTCATTTTGTGCTATTTTATGAAAATACTGTGCATTGCATTTTTAACGATCCGATTTATGATCATATGTCAACTTATGCAGATACGGTTTCACAAGAGAAGACCAATGACCAATGTCGTATTCATTACCTGCACTGCAGAAGAGTCATCTAATTAGATTATAATTATATCTTGCCTTATACATACTTATGCATTCTGCATATACTGGAGATTGCATTGTATACCCGTATTTGCATATATCTATATTTGGATATATAATCTTATTCATATAGAGTTTGCATATGAAGAAAACTGTATTTTTATTGTATAAAATGATTCATAATCATATAATTATACCCGATTCATGTAGGCCTATGTACATCACACACATATATATATGCATGTACATATACATATACATGCATATTATATATGCATATATATATATACAACTTTCCTTTGTGCTGCATAAATTTGCAATTGCAAAAAGATCGTATAATTTATATAAGCAGTGAGCTATGTAACGTGAGCGATAATATTGTATTTAACGTGTATTATACGGTGCACCAGAATGCATACAATTGTGTTTGTATTGTAGCATGTTTTCCTTTCTATACATAGTATTTTTATGCATGCAGAGCCGACGGCCGGACGTATACAGGACAAACTGCAGATCGCGCACGTTGGTCGCCCGTCGATTTATTGTGCGCCAGTCTTTCTTATGACAGACAGACAGACGCCCGACTGCAGCAGAAGATATGACGAATGCTCGCTTATTGTGGACGACAGAAAGAACCCGCAACAAGAACGATCTGCCCGTTTCATTTCCGGTAAGACCCTTCCGATCCTTCCCGAAATGCACCGACGCCCTGAAACCGGATATGTAATCGCTGTGCTCTGTGGACGGCTTCCATGTCATTGGGATTCCGATAGGGAGCGCTGCAGGGCAGAAACAAAGCGGCGTGCTGACTATACCCCGTTGGAAATATAGGCCTAGGCCTACTTAGTCCCGTGTTCTTAGCCTCGGGTTTCCAACAGATAGGAAAACCGCACGGAGTATACTGCAAGGGATGAAATTTCCACAGCGGGGTTTCAGTATACCGGAAAGATGACAAAGTGTGATTGGCAGAAGTCTCTGTCTTTTACTGATTTTGATATCTCCTACTGCAGGGGATTATGTTTCGACGCATATATACGTTGTGCGCCTGTCCATTGCTCTACCTCAGTTGATGAAACGGATTGGGAGGAATAAGCGGTTTACTGATGCCGAGAAAGCCAGCCATAACACTTTATTGTTAGCGCTCACAGGAACCATGTTATGTGCGTATGCATGCATGTATACATGCATATTCATGTCTGTATATATATGTATGTAGGTATGTATGCACGTTGTACGTACGCACGTATGCATACGCTATGTACGTGTATATGTATGTACATGTGTTTATATATGTACATGTGTGCATGTATTGTACGCATGTATAGGTCTTATATAATATGACTGTATATACCATATATATCTGCAGGGTAGACAGTGTAAGAAGCGGATTATATTGTTTGTATTGATCCTTTGCGGTCGTGAGACTGGCTTTCCGACATCCCCAAGAAGCCAGGATCAAGAGGAAGGAAGGAAGGAGGGATCGAGTTCTGTCGGACCGGTCGGTCGGTCGGTCGGTCGGGCACCAGAGGGAGCCCTGGACCGAGGCCCCGGCGGAGACAGCGGCCGTGGCGGCGGCGCCGAAGCCAGCAGAGACCTTGCCATGGGCGGCGGTCGATAGCGTCTCGTCGATCCATTGATTCGGCGGCGAGGAGTATTTATGATTGGTAGGAATATAAGGAGGATATGGCGAATGTACGCGTCAGACTCAATGTCGACGCAGTGTACACTAGTATTGTTGTGTAATACTTAACGTATGAAAACAATGCGCACTATAATAGACGACCATAATGTACAACCTGTAATGAACCAGGCGACGGATCGACAAAACGAGGCGAATGAGGGGACCTGGTTTCCCTCGCTCCCGTACATCGATTTTGACATAGGCCTATAGTCTGGGACCTAATCCTTTCTCTGACGTTGGACCATCCTCATAATAATAATAACCTTCGTTTATTATTTCAAACTGACACGAACGCAGTATGATTGCAAGTCATAGTATGAACAGATGCTCACAAGTTATTACAGGAGTCGAATTTAACTGTTTGGCAGCCATGCAAGGCGCCCATCCGTCCAATTAGTCATTTTACCAACGCCATCTGGAGAATGACAGGCTGAGTCGACCTTTTGGAGGGTAGCGGGAATCGATCCCGCGTCCATGCTGATCTTCTGCTCTTCTTGCTGGAGTGTTGACCACTCATCTAAACCGCCATCCCAAGAGTCTTCCACCACAAGTTTTAACTCTACTGACACAAATTGTTCAAGAGATATTTACGGTTTATTTTAAAAGCACATTTTCAAATCTGGTCGACAGTCATGCCTCGGAGCTTCTGAGAGGCTCTTAAATCGATCTATAATTAATTATATATACAAATACTGTGTGTTTACACACACACATATTATTAATTTATACGCATTCACTAAGCGCAACTATCTAATGACAAAGTATCAATCGATGGCGCTGAGCAATTGTGAGTGAAAGACAATTAGACATGCATGCTCAAGGTCCCTTCAGAGCAGACGCCACAGACGAACCTCGAACCGTACTCTTCGCATTACAAGGCGAGCGGTCTAATCCAATTGGCCACCATGTCTCACAGACATACATGGCGGACGCTGTATACTCGATAACCTTCCGATTGGCTACATCCAAAAGTTACCGACATCTTATGACATCAAAGGCCATTTACGGCGATATATAAAACATAATTTGAACAGTATACGCCTATACTCACCGTTCGCATGGAATAATACAGCTCTCGGTTTAAAGGACCGATCCAGCTCAGTGATTATTTATTTAAATATGCTTAAGCAGAAGTATGATGTTATGGTATTTAGCGTCGGATGGCAATTATTTAAAGACATGACTCTAAGCAGAAGTGAAGCGGAGTGTGGTATAAGTTGAGGTAACTATATGGAGGGAGAAGGAAGAGAGGAAGACCACGGAAGAACTAACCGGGAACCCTCAGGGACGACTTGAGATACCTGGAGATGTCGTGGGAGGAGACGGAGCAGCTGGCGATGAACAGAGACGAGTGGAGGAGATACGATGCCCGATGTGCAGACCTACTGCACGGGATGGACTAATTTCTAAGTAAGTAAATAATGTGATGGTACCTACTATAATTGTAATTGTAATCGAACATTTATATAGCGCCGCTCAAAAATCAGCAGCGCTCTCGATCTGCGTCAGTGCATGCCTGCATCAGAGGACAAGAAAGTCTTAAGACGTCTACGGAACTGGGAAGGAGAGAGGGCTAGTAACTCAAGGTGAAGAGACTGGGAAGAGAGTTCCAAGCTGATGGGCCAACACGGGCAAAGCACCTAGAGTGGGCCGTAGCAGAGCGCATGCGAAGGACAACCATGAGGCCACGGGTTGCAGCTCGCATATAGAATAAGCTAATTAGATACGTGTAAGAAAAAGTAGTGTAAGCGAACAGTGGCTCCTACCAATGGGGTAAGGGGGTTGGTATAGAACGATCTCACAATGTTGCCAGAAGTGGGGGGGGGGCTAACGTACGTTTTCGACATAAACTGAGGGGTCGCTGATTTCCGATATTGGCGTGCAATACAGTTCTGAGTGATTTCTGAGTCCATTATTTATAAGTCGGCCAGAGTAGGGTTTGTTCTCCCATTCCAGTTGGGGGTTAGATGCCAATGTAAGTGAAGGTGATCTATGGTGGAAGCATAAATTCATTCATTATGTTGCTAATTCTTTTGTTCAGTTGTATGCGATCTCTCAGTTGGTGACTATGTATGAAGCCATGTATGGATGCATGCATGCATGCATGTACGTTTGCATGCCTGTATGTATGTATGCACCAGTCTGTCTGTCTGTCTGTCTGTCTGCCTGCCTGTCTGTCTGTCTGTCTATCGATCTTTATCAACCTTTCAACAACACTTAATATAAAGCCTTTCATGTAGGCTAACCATTACAGAGGCGACACACACAAACACACACAAACACACACAAACACACACACACATACACACACACACACACACACACACACACACACACACACGACTAATTAAGTAATCTAAACATCTGCGTTTTACGTTCGTTCATCCGTTAATTCAAATTCATTGATTTACATCGAGTGTCTTCGATAAATCAATTGAACGACTCTCCCATGGTCCAGCCACAGAGAAAAAAGAGAACAGTTTTCTTGGACTGGGGTCATTTGCCCCCCCCCCCCCAACACCCGCAGCTGAAGCACCGACTGAATGACCTGCTTACTCACTTGAATGGCCGCATACTTCCGGAATGGCGTCCAGTTGGTCACGGCAACCAGGCTCCGCCTCGCAACGCGTCTTGGCGTCATGGCAACGAATGAAGTCGTCGTCAAGCCTAGAGATGTACCCCGTTGCCATGGTTACGGACAGAACCATCAGATGCAGCAGCCAGGTGTACGCCATGACAGTCTGCAAAACGTTCAAGAACACATGTGTGAGCATTTCACAGCAAGACGACTGAATTAATAAACTGAAGTCACTGAGTCCATTTCGCTTTACTACTGATCAGCCGACTTCAGAAGTGTCAATGACTGAATGATTGACCTAATTAGTACAATTAATCCATTGATTAACTTATGGCAATAATTTCACTTATTAACTGCCATGTGTTAACACCGCTTTCTGTTATTATTATTATTTTTTTGGCCCGAGTTATACAGGATTCCTCAGTGACTTAGATATTACTAGCTGTCGATGTAATTTGCCGGGAGATGACCCTACTCGTCGTTGTCCTGGTTGCAAAAGTGCCTCGGAAGTCGGAACGCGATTGCGTTATAGCGTTGTATCGTTACTGAGATACGCTGGGTCCCCAGTGACCATACTAAGTTTTTTTCCTAGGTCAGAGAAAAAGGCCTGGCCTTCGTGGTTTATCGGACCTATGGTCTCGAAAGCCAGAGGGATGAAGAAGGGTGTAGCAGATAGCGGTTGATATTTTTCATGTTTGCGAGCTGCTGCTCTTTCGGCCGCCGCTTCAACCGTCCGGGAAGTGTCCGACAAATAAGACGCGGCAATGGTGTCAGTCACGGTCGCATCCGTATTATTATTACTATTATTATTATTATTATTATTATTATTATTATTATTATTATTATTATTATTATTATTATTATTATTATTATTATTATTATTATTATTATTATTTTTAATAGTATTATTGTTGTTTTATTATTATATCTAAATTTTCTCCAGGTTTTCCTCCATATTTAAACAGAATATAATCAAAGCCATTACTGCCTAATTATTATTATTATTATTATTATTATTATTATTATTATTATTATTATTATTATTATAATTATTATTATTATTATTATTATTATTATTATTATTATTATTATTATTATTATTATTATTATTATTATTATTATTATTATTATCATTATTTTATTATTATTATGATCATCATCACCATCACCATCATCATCACCACCACCACCACAATCATCATCCTCATCCTCGTCGTCGTCGTCGTCATCATCATCATCAGCATCAGCATCATCATCGTCGTCATCGTCATCATCATGGTTGCTGCTATAATTGTTATTATCATTATCATCATTATTGTTATTATTATTATTAATATTATTATTGTCGTTGTTATTATTTATCCAGTTATAAAATAATTCCTGCAGGTACCCTAAAGAAACATCCAAAGAATAACAATCATCTGGTACAGCATACAATAATCATAATTATCATTTATGTAATTAATTACTTATACGTTGACCACGCAATTAAGTCTATGGCAGGCGCTCTACAAATTACAATACAACAGATCCAATCAAAGTGCATTACATTAAAGCAAAAGCAGACAAAGCTTGGTCTGCCTTCGGACCCGATGAGCGTGAACTATAGGGAACAGCGGCGGAGGCGAACGAATAAAGCTAAACCAATAACTCGCAACATATCAAAGCCTGCTCCTCGCTGCGTTCCTTGTTCTGTTCAGCACCGTCTCCCGATAGATCCGATTCGACGCACCGTGCCACCAGTGATTTATGTAGCGCCTGTCGATAAGAATCGTCCAAGTCCTTTCTAAGGGGCGCCCAAGAGGAGACGAAATTCGACGAAATCGATGCAGCCTCGAAATTTATCTCCATATTTACTGATTCGATGATGATGCCTCTAAGTTGGAAGTAGAACTAAAATCGTTTGCGTGATGGCTGCAGCCGAGGAAGAGAGTAGATGGGATGTATTATCAGATCTAACGTAATGACTTCTGTAAGCACGTTATCGTAATGTAATAGACATCAATCGACGGTCCCGCTTCTCAGAAAACAGCATCCGTGCCTAGAATACGAATGCATGTAGGCCTATGTATGGATATGTATATTATATATATATGTATGTAATATGTATGTATGTATGGATGGATATATGTATGCATGTATGCATGTATGCATGTATGCATGTATGCATGTATGCATGTATGCATGTATGCATGTATGCATGTATGCATGTATGCATGTATGCATGTATGCATGTATGCATGTATGCATGTATGCATGTATGCATGTATGCATGTATGCATGTATGCATGTATGCATGTATGCATGTATGTATGTATGTATGTATGTATGTATGTATGTATGTATGTATGTATGTATGTATGTATATATATATGTATGTATATAGGTAAGCATGCATGTTTGTATGCATGTGTGTATTTATGTATGTATGTATGTTACGTTACACAGTGTATTTAGACCGGCCTTCTAGCTCCAACGTACAGTGTTATGAACATTTTTGACTATCGATCGATTGAGGCATTTTGATGCTAACGCTGAAGTCATTGGATTCGGTTGGAAGATTAAATTATATTGAGCGAGTAATTAGTTAGGTATGTATATTCGTGCATGCATGTAGGTAGGTAGGTAAGTAGGTAGATACGCGTGTATCCATGCAGAAGAGTATACATGGCGCCTGTTAGGGAACTATTTTCCCGAGAGACACCCTTAATAATTATGGAGAGCGATGTCAGTCGGTGCAATTCTTGCAAACGGTGCACCTCTGCTGAGCAACTGCAGGGCAATACCGTGACCTGCGTTTGATCAATCGTGAAATTGGCGTGCCATGGAACCAACTGCAGCTCATGGAGGAAAGGAAAGGGGTAATTGTTGTTCGGTCCTTCGGGGGGTCCCGCAGAGACTAAAAGAAATTGGCGTCATGCTTCGAGGCCACGTGAACGACTCATAAGCACCCTCAGCTTGTCTTCTTTAAAGTATCATTATTGTGTAGACTCCAGGAAACAATCGTTCTTTAAACAATGCCGCTTCCAGGATTCGAAATCTGGACAATTCGGTTCCTGGAGAGCCTCCTCCTCCTGTCTATCTCTCTCAGTCTCTCTCAGTCTCTCTCTCTTTTTCTCTGTCTCTGTCTCTGTCTCTGTCTCTGTCTCTGTCTCTGTCTCTGTCTCTGTCTCTGTCTCTGTCTCTGTCTCTGTCTCTGTCTCTGTCTCTGTCTCTGTCTCTGTCTCTGTCTCTGTCTCTGTCTCTGTCTCTGTCTCTGTCTCTGTCTCTGTCTCTGTCTCTGTCTCTGTCTCTGTCTCTGTCTCTGTCTCTGTCTCTGTCTCTGTCTCTGTCTCTGTCTCTGTCTCTGTCTGTCTGTCTGTCTGTCTGTCTGTCTCTCTCTCTCTCGTCTGTAGTACTTCAGCTGACACGATAGTCATAAATGGTCATGCGATGGAGAAACCGGTCTAAATACACTGTGTAACATACATATATAAATACATACATACTAGGGTGGTCCTTATTTTTAAACTTTCAAAATTCCACCGTCCCACCCTCCAGTTTTGGCTTTTTAGGGCAGTATAGGCCTACTATTCCGTTTATAAATTTTACAGATTATTACTCAAAGTGCAGGTGCCTAATTACTTGCACATAAAACAAGAACTTGTAGAAAGCATGCGCCCAGGGACGAGACCATACGCTGGAGACTCTAGAACAGCGGTTCTCAACCTTTTTAGTGTTGCGACCCCTTGATAATTATAATAATTATTTCCAAAGTTGCGGCGACCCCCAACAATAAAATTGATCGCGTTACTCCCCTTCACCGCATTTTTCCTACCAGTCTGATGCATTTTACTTCTCACCATTAATCCATACACATCATGCGAATTCAAACAATAACTAAGCTTAACAAGACAATTTGTAATTTTTTGCAACTAATCATTTTGAAAATGTCAAAAGTAAAATTAAGAAAGTGAACTGTCTTCTTGAAGTTTCATATTTATTGTAAATTGTTGTTTACTATGTACAATTAAGAGTTTGCAACACCTGTGGATTCGTCAAGCTGTAGACCTATACTGAATAATTCAAGTGGACCGCATTTTGTTCCTGATCAAGATATACTTATCAGAGAAATTTGTAATTTTTTATTGGTAATAATATCAGCAGACATGTCATCAATTCTTCTGCTGACGGTGTCGTTAGACAAGGAAATTATATTAATTTTTTTAACACAGGCCTATTCAGCTCCAAGCATAGGCCTAATTCGAGCAATGTCTTTGGTTAATGCCAACAACACGTCCTCGGCAATTGTGTGAGGTTTCTTGGCTTTTACGATTCAAAGAGCAACCGAATTTTACACTTTAACAGCTGCCACGTTTTGCTGATGGTACTGCCTTTTTCGACGTAATTACATGTAGATTTGTCCTAAAACTACTGGCATCCTGGCGAAGTTAGGATGTTTAGTATCAAATTGGCGTTTCAGTTTGTTGGAGTTCGATTAGACCGACAGAATGCCATTACAAATAACGCATTGTGGTTTCTCAATTCCTGCTTCAACTATGGAAGTAAACCATACTTTAAACTATAATATTTACTATATTTTCTTTTCTAAACACTCGTCTCACCCTGATTCATTTTAGGCCTCCTATTTTAAAACTTTTCTAGTGTTCTTTATTAATTATAACCGAAGCTGACAGCTGCACAGTTTCGTAGCAAACCGGCTATTGTTTTGCTTTAAGAAGTAAAATTAGCCTTAGAATTTGCATTTCAAAACTAATATGACAAAAATTAAATTAAATTAGCTGCTAAGTAAAAATTAATTTTAAGTAGCTGTAGTGTAGCAGTTAGTGTAGTAATTATATTTATATAATATTAAATATTAAGATACTACGCTGACAAGTTTTTTTTTACAAATTTCTAAAGGTCCCAGGCGACCCCTCTGAAATCGTAAGGCGACCCCCGTGGGGGTCGCGACCCACAGGTTGAGAACCGCTGCTCTAGAACCTTAGCCCATCTCGCGAATCTTTAACCGATAAGTTGCTCTCTATTCGCTATTTGGACGAAACGCATATTGCTTCTTCTTCATTTTTCTTCCTCCTCCTCCTCCTCCTCCTCTTCCTCTTCCTCCTCCTCCTCTTCTTCTTCCTCCTTCTCTTCTTCTTCCTCCTCCTCCTCTTCTTCCTCTTCCTCCTCCTCTTCTTCTTCCTCCTCCTCTTCTTCCTCCTCCTCCTCTTCTTCTTCCTCCTCATCCTCTTCTTCCTCCTCCTCCCCTCCTCCTGTTCCTCCTCCTCCTCCTCCTCCTCTTCTTCTTCTTTTTCTTCTTCTTTTTCTTTTTCTTCTTCTTCTTCTTCTTCTTCTTCTTCTTCTTCTTCTTTCTCTCTTCTTCTTTCTCTCTTCTTTTTCTTTTTCGTCTGTGTTCTGCCCTTAGGCAGGTCCAAGAATCGAACGTCGCTATTCTTCTCTATTTCGCGCCTTTCCTTATATTCCTGTGACTTTCTTCCTTTCAATTCTTCCTTCGAACACTGTCCTCACACTCTAAAGCCGGGTGTTCACAACTAGAACACATTTTTAAACGCCTAATTGTAACACTAATAGAACGCGTCCGGGCGTTTCTAATGTTAACGCTGGCGTTAAGTTTTTGAACACTAGTGTGAACACCTATATGACGTCACCAATAGAACGCGTCCGGCGTTTCTAATGTTAACGCTGGCATTACATTTCTGAACACTAGTGTTACGATTTTTAAACGCTTCATGGGTGTTCTACACGTTAACGCATGACGTGTTCAAATGCTTTAACGCGTAAATGTAACACTAATAGAACGCGTCCGGGCGTTCAAACCCTGCTCTAAACGCTAGTGCTCATGAACGGAACACAACAATGTGCTCTTCATTAACACTAGTGTTCCCAACCTATGAACACTTGCCATAACCACAAATTTTCAGAGTTGAGAGAAAACACGTATATATATATAATTATATACATAATATACAATACAATATAACGAAAGCAATTGCATGTATAGGCCTATATAATACATTCAAAAATTAAGACAAAATATTAGCACAGCTATTATATGAAAGTCAGAATTGAGATATAAACTAATCATACTTCAATGCAATTGCACACTAAGGGTTCGACCATAAAGGACGCCCCAAAAGTACCTCCTTTGGACCTTCCATCACCCTTTGTCCGCTTTTGGCCTTACTCTCCCACTTTGCAGACGTTTGCACTCCAAAGCCAGGTAACAGTTATAATGCACTAACATGCCGAAGACACCCTTACAAAACTCCTTGTTCTATATCTTAATTTATAAGCATATGCATAATTGAATTGTCTGAATATATACTTGCTATTTGAAACTTGAAAGTAAAGCAATTTTCCATACGTTAATTACAGCACTCAAAGCTGTAAAAACTGAATCAATGTCTCCCATCTTATAACTGAAGTTGGTGCTTAAGCAGGTTGAACTAAAAGCCTTGCACATGTACATGTAGACCCATCTGGACGTCTGCTTAAGCCATAAGACTTCCTCCCTTCTCCGCATTTGCATGACCCTCCCTTCCTCCCTCTCTCCGGATATCATATATATGTGAATGACCCACAACCAGTCTCATGGATATTTAAATTTAAATCCAAATGCTAATTAAAAATATAAAAGCACACATGCAATTCCAACAGAATATAGAACTACAAATATCCTAAATTAACTAGAAATTAATTACAATGCCATTGACATTGATGATAATTGTTAACATTCAAATTTCACATTCAACTTTAGCACCTGAAAATCCTGTAAATAATGGTTCTTTAAGATTTTATTAGTGTCACAGGATAAGACGTGGTTAATCGTCGGGTAATGACTCCGGCAAACTTTCCATAACAGCACAGTTTCGTAATAAAAGATTTCAACTGCTTGCTGGTGTCCTTCACATAATTGTCAGTTTGGAGAACGCCCAAAAGATTAGCATAAAACCTAGAGTATTCGAGGTCGAAAACATAGTTTGAGACAAGCAGCAGCAGGGTGGCACTCAGAATATTGGTCTTTGGCACTTTAGTCACAGCTGTGTCACCCACAATGAAACTGCGGGTATACGTCGTCGCTCACTGTCAGAACAACGATATGCAGGGCTCACTCTCCGCTGTCTCCAAAGACTGTGCCACAGCATTGTCTGCAATGATCTGAAACAAAGTGCACAACATTCAAAATGACTAGTACTACAGTATGTGTAAAAATGTAATAGATGACGTTTTATTGAACATTATGCACATTGAAAGGCAGGCATGAAGACACAAAGAGAAGCAATATTATTGTACAAGTCATCATTGTCCTATTGTTTAGGTACACTGGATAGATTGCAAATATCAAATATGGAAATATATTTGAGCAGTTGAAAATGTATCAATTTTAGTTTATAAAATGGCTTGAACATTCAACTGTTATAGGCCTAATATCCTTAAAAAGAACTTACATTCAAGAGTAATTTGCAAACCATGATTATTAATTATTTCTTTTCACCATGGCACATTGAATTGCTCCTTGCATTTTGTGTAAATTTATAGCAATGAGAAATTGTGATAAAAACTAGACCACAAGAAACTTTCTGAATAAACGGCCACTGACCTTCAACACAACTATTACAGAGGAAGCTGGAAAATGCTGGCCTCTTTCCTTCTCACTTCCCTGGCTGAAATGTGTCTCGTGCTCTACAAGCGAACTGCACGAGTAACATTCGGCCAGCACCCTATACAAAAAGAGACCAGACATAACTATAATCGAAATCGTAATAATCTCCAAACTTCTAATGCGCCACTCGAAAGCCTGTTTTGAAATTGAAGTGTTTTAAAGAGACTTTTGGGATCCAATCTATTATCTATTCTAGCAGTTACACTGTCTACTTAATAATCAACTCTAACATCAACTTTACATTTTTAAAGCTGTAAAGAATAAAAAAAATCACATTTAATTATAAACTTTATAAATTCCCAAATGGAATCAGAAGTTGCGATATTACAAGGACTATGGCGTCTTAAAGTAGGCCTACATTGCAATTTGCTACTGAATATTATGACGTTACGTTTGCACATTTCGTGCAGAGACATACTCACGCTTGTGTAGTTTTACAACAATTTTAAGCACATAATGAACCTGTCCATAAGATTTCTTTTTTTCCGTAATATCGTTTAAAATTAGTCTTCAGCATAGAAGTACTTCAAATTCAAAACATAACCGACAACCACGAAAGTGGGTCGCGTACGTATACACGTCATTAATATTCATGACCTTATGGTTGGGCCTCGATGGGCGCATGGTTTAGCTTGCTTTGCAAAATGAAAGAATATATCATAAGCAAAACGAAACACTAGATTGTATTATAATATCTCAATTTCATAAAAAAATTCTACTGCGATGCCCGACTGAATACATAACACAACCGCAGCGAACTATTTCGCGGACAAAGACGTGATTAATATTCATCATGTCGTGGTCAAAGATTGAACGCATGCGTTCAAATATTGAACGCATGCGTTCAAATATTGCAGCCCAACAGGTCCTTAACTGAACGCCGGTGTTCAAAAATGCGGCTCCAACGTAGCCTACTCTTGTATTCAACTTATTTCACGTACAAATGCTATAGGAATTAAAAGGTAATTCATGCCATTTATAATTGTTTTTGATCTATACGATTCAGTGTTACATGTCGATTTTGATTGTTAGCCTATATCGCGCTAGTAGCCTAGGCCAATCGTTGTTTGGCAGTCTTCTGACTTGATTTCGATAAAAATAAAAATTTAATCATTTAGGCTACATAATGAATTCTGCATTTCTAAGCAGGCCTATCATGGAGAAATTTTCCCTTAGACCTATTATACAGTTTCAGCGTCTTTGACGTAAGCTACATGTCTGTTTGCCGTAACTTGAACGCACGACGCGTCGTATTGAACACGCGTGTTAATATTTCTGAACGCCCGTGTTCATTTATAGAACGCGTCAGATGTGCTGCCGGACGCGTCCGGCGTTCTGAGGATTTACAGTGCATTAGTGAATTTCCACGCAGTGTATGGCCAATCTAGTTCATTTGTATCCTCTTTATTGCATTGACCATTGATCAGTTGCAACACCAGACTGTCACCAGTTGCAGCACCTGCATGGTTGGTTTATAATCCCTCCGGCTGATATTGGCCAATCTTCTCCAAAGTCACATTTCAAATGCCTCGAGCTTCTCCATTTCTGCCTTTCTGACAGTCCATGTCTCCGATCATACATTGTCATGCTCCATATGAGACTTGTCACCATTCTTTTCTTTAGATCGAAATTCAGTTTGCCTCTCAGAAGCTTTTATCTCTTCTCGAATACTTCCATTCCCATCGCTATATTCTTCTCTTAATCTCGGCACGGCATCTGTAATCAATCATCTGATATTAAACTGCCAATATAACAAACTGGTGGACTTGTTCAATCTATTCACCGTCGATAACAATAGTTATTCTTTTTCCGTTGTATTTACTCAAACTCATCAATTTTGCTTTCTTTCTAAATTTCATTCATACCATATTCTTCAGATGCTCTGTCCTGTTCATCCGTTATTCTCTGCAGCCCAGCATCGGTACCTGTATCACCTTCAGCATGTAATGTAATTAGCAGCTTCTATTGCGCCGGTGTCTAATGCACAAGGCATCAACCGATGGCACACCAAAACCAAGCCGTAATCAGGTCAACATCCAAAAGATCAGTCCGTAAGAGTCAGAGAGACAGCCTACGGTGGATAAGCAATTTGAAAGAGGTAAGTTTTCAGCCGATAACGAAATGACCCATGTAAAATGATTGAAGTTTTTGTAGAAAGAAAGTAGCAACTGGCTCAGTGACTACATTTCAGCAGTTTTTAACGCCTTATAACAGATACCAAATTAATCGAATTAAATCGATTAATCGAAGTTAAATTTAGGAGTCTAATCGATTAATGTTTTACTCAGTACCAGCTCTAGTCAAATGTGATGACGTAGGCCGACTAAAACAAAAAATTAATAATAAAATAAAAAGTACCTAAAGATACCTCAGTGCTCGTGAATAAGCTGGTGCCCTGCGCTTGGCTTTCGAGTGGCGCTTTAGAAGGTTGGAGATTACGATTACTATTACGATTACGCATAGCATTTTCAAATGAAATGGATACGATTTAGGGTGGTGGATCTGCTTTTCCTGGTGACATGCATCGTCTTTTGGTTGGTGGATCTCATAGTTCTGGTGACGAATGTCAAATCAGAGGTGCTGAATCTCAGATCCGGCAAGGACCTGCAGCTGAATGTAGTTTAACCACTGTAACTGTTTCTAACAGTCTTGTAGCAGTTCAACTAAGGGCGTTCTGCAAAGCAGCTTCCCTCAGTTCAGTATGCAGGTAGGTCCTATACGTTGCTGAACTGCTGGACACGTATCACCTTAAATCTAAGTACCGCTCGAAGGCACTCCTAGATGTTAGAGCTCATTAAAACATGTACAAACGAAGTGCAATGATGTTCTATTTATAGGTGGAAGAGTCAAAACATGCGGCTTAATTGCCCCCATAACAATGTGTACTCTTCTCAGCTGGATTTCGAACGGAATAACCCTCACACTGCTTCGCCCATCAATATTTATATCCAGCATATTAAAAGAGTGGCCTTATAGAAATCATTTTATGGGACGAAGCGATATTTTCCGGGCTATGCATGAAACATGCATGAAACACGGGGTATGAGCAGATTTATAAGTAAGCTTAGTCCTACACACACACACACACACACACACACACACACACACACACACACACACACACACACACACACACACACACACACACACACACACACACACACACACACACATCCACAGTTCTGTTTCATAGGTTATTGTCTGGTCTATTTGCATGCCGTGCAAGGCAAAGGATACTCAGTTAGGCTTACCCATAATTCTATTGGCTTACACAAAATGCCACTGTGCTTCCCCAGAATTCCATTTGCGCGCTCATTCCCTCCGCAGCCACTACCTCCGTTCACGATATAAACAAGCACACGCCGATCAAAGCGTGTCTCATAAGTATACTCTTTGTGCGCATGTATACTATCACGTCTATCCTTGCGTCCGCCTTTTCACATACTACCATCCTTCTTCCATTTCTTCATCCATTCCTTCTCTCTCCAACCGTCCAGTCTTTTTCGCTGTACAGTAATGACGAAATTTGTATAGCTCCTAATACAACATGCTGTAACGAGGGGACAGACAAATGCGCTTGCCAACAGCATGCCAAATTGTCGTTAAATTCTGACGTGCGTATGGTGATACATTTTCCTCTATAGGTTTGACTAACAGCGAAATTAGCTTGGTTTTTGACCAACGCGGTCTTTTTGTATTTTTTGCATAATTGTTATGCACTTATTTGCCAGTACATTTCACCTGACAGTATAATCCGGATATAATTATTATTTGAGCGCCTCTCAGTTGTTTCCTTGAAGGGCCGCTATGTAAATTTCCGCATGAATGAATTTGTGCGTAAAGGTTTATTAATTCATCATCAATAATTTCTCCAATAGAACTGTTTTTTGTCCATTTTGAACCCAAATTGCACTGCATAATATTATGTCTGTATACTGAGTGACACCATAGGCTGCAACATAACATCAGGTGCGTTTTTATGTAACAACGGATCAAACCAAGTATGGCTTTTCCGCAGATCCTATTGTATAGGGTAACAACCTTTGCAATTTGGAACCCACCCGTCGAGGTGCTAAGAGGAATGACATAACAGCGGCTACATTACCCCATGACGTTACTCTACCTGCATCGTATAGTGCACTATAATCCTCTACCGTATACATGGGCGTATTTAGGGGGAGTGTTAGGAGTTCAAATGCCCCCGAAATAAGTTTCCGAATTTTTTCATATGTTTTTTCATGTGAAATACCAATAAAACTTAATTTTTGCGAACCCTTCCGAAATTTTTTCCTGGCTACGCCCATGTCTACCTATGTCTGTCTGTCTCTCAGTATATAGGCCTATTTGCAGTGCATATTTTAACTGTATAACTAATGGGACAAATGTCCCAGTAGTTTTATGATTTGCCCCAGCAGTTTTAGGATTTGTCCTAGTAGTTTTAGGATTTGTCCCAGTAGTTTTAGGATTTGTCCCAGTAGTTTTAGGATTTGCCCCAGCAGTTTTAGGATTTGTCCCAGTAGTTTTAGGATTTGCCCCAGCAGTTTTAGGATTTGTCCCAGTAGTTTTAGGATTTGTCCCAGTAGTTTTGATGATTTGCCACAGGTAATACTCTACTTTCAATGTTAGTCTCCAATAACATTGAAAGTAGTTTAGCAGACTTTGTCCCAGTAGTCCAAATCCATTAAAATATGCACTGCCTATTTGTCCCTCTTAATATCTGTCCTTTACTTCTTAGCTCTCGTTACAACACGACCGATGAAGCTGTCCGTCCCTATCTTTCTGTCTGTCAGTGCCTGTATATCTAGCACTTCCTCTCTCAACTTCCTCCCTCCCTCTATCTCTACCTCTGGGTCTCTATGTGCATCGATTATATAGCTCCTGTATACCTTTTCGTGGGTGTGTTACTCTGTATACATAAGATGTCGATACTTTCCGTTTATCGATTGCAGCCATTCTCAAGACGCACGCCAAATGCACGGCTGCGTCGACGAAGGGATCATTCAGTGTTTGGAAGGGATCGTTCGTTATTCTGAAAGGGATCGTTCGTTGTTTGGAAGGGATCGTTCGTGTAAAGATGAAGGGACACGTTAAGTGACTTCCCGCCGAACGCCGTTTTTCCGCCTGATTAGGTGACTTCGGCATATTGGCAGGTGACCCCCATGCGCTGAGGTACAGTGACTAAGTGAGGGGTGGAAGCAGGGATGGTTGGAGTACATGGTGGGAAGAAGGATGAATGAGGGTTGGAAGGGGAAGAATGATGGACGGCTGGATTGAAAAGAGATGGATGGAAAGATGGATAGATGGAAGGAGGATGGTAGAGCGGTCAGTGAAAGGACGGATAGGATAGGACATGTAGACCAAGATTAAGGGTAAGGAGGGAAGAACGTGTCATCAAAAGCACGTCAAAGACTCAGACAGACGCAGAAAGACAAGCACAGATGAACACAGACATACAGGCAGAAAAAGACACAGAGACAAGGGCAGGCGCGCTTCTGACTTACAGAAACAAAAGAGGGAAAGATTGATATACAATAAGACGGAGGCACACAGACGTATAGAGGCAGCAAGTAATCCAGTCAATTAGAACGTCGTTGTCTTTTTCCCAGACGACGGCGTCGATGGCGTGTCCCAATTCACAGCTGCGACACGAACAATCCTTCGATAGAAGTCAGAAAGACAGACAGACAGACAGACAGACAGACAGACAGACAGAGACAAAGAGAGACAGAGACAGAGACAGAGACAGAGACAGAGACAGAGACAGAGACAGAGAGACAGAGATAGAGAGACAGAGAGACAGAGAGACAGAGAGACAGAGAGACAGAGAGACAGAGACAGAGACAGAGACAGAGTGACAGACAGATAGACAGACAGACACACACACAGAGTGAGCTAGAGAAAGAGACAGACAGACACACACGGAGAGAGACACACACACAGAGTGCGAGAAAGACAGACAGACAGAGACGGTTGTCCGTCCATCGATCGTCGCTTCTGGTAAAAGGTTCCTCTTTGAAGTCTCGTCATTAAACGCCTTGAGAAAATCCATATACAAGTGTTTCATTAACGTCCGGATCCGTTCAAATCTACACCTCCTCTGCTCTCCGAGGTGGTGGCCAGATTGGAGAAAGGGTAGGGAGGCAGAATGGGCGTCAGGGTGGGAGGAACGGTGGATGGCAGGATGAGGGAGGCAGGATGAGCGTCAGGGTGGGAGGCCTGGAACGGTGGATGGCAGGATGGGCGTCAGGGTGGGAGGTGCGGTGTATGGCAGGATGGGGAGGCAGGATGGGCGTCAGTGTTTGGAATGGGGGTGGGCTAGAGGGAGGGTGCGGAGGCAGAGAAGGACGAGGGTATAAGAAAACCAATCGATCAAGACGCCGATAAAAAAGGCACGACGGTAACTGGCTGGGCAATCGTAACGGTAACTGACCGATGGATTGACAGGCGTATACAAAGAACGACATAGACAGCGACAGAAAGACAGACAGAGACCGAGAAAGAGATACAAAGACCGATACATCATCAGAAGCAGAGATAGAGCGAGACACACTGCAGACATATAAAGAGCAAGAGGCAGAGAAATGTAGACACATAGAGCAAGAGACAGAGGCATGGAGAATGACACATATAGCCAGAGTGACAGAAACAGCAGCAGAGACACACAGTCGACGACAGAGGGAGACAGGCGTCAAGAGCAACATACAGAGACAGCACACACACAAACACACACACACACACACACACACACACATTAAGAATAATCAGAGATATAATTAAACAGAACCACAGACACGATCCAGACATCCTGCAGGGACCTACAGAGTACAGACACACTGCAGCAGGATTAGCATCCAACGCAGACGTCCACACGAACACACACACCCGAACAGACGCTGTTCGTCCTTCCTTCCGTTCGTCCGTTCGTTACTTCGTTCCACGAATCTGTCGTAAGAATGTCGAACGTGTCAAATAAAGGCGGGCGGAATATAAAGTAGGACTCATCCGTCTCCATGACGACCGGGGGATGTCTGCGACAGCTGCCGCAGCAGCAGCAGCAGCCATATAGGAATTTCGCAGAAGACCGAAGGAAGGACGGACGGACGAAAGGATGGAAGGAAGGCAGGAAGGATGGAAGGACGGAGACACGCCTAAGGGTAACCGTTCGTTGCCCATCAGAAGAAGAAACGGCGACGAGGATGATATACACGGACGACGAGATTAGACGCAAAACCCAGATGGCGCACAACAAAAACACAACGTATATATATACAAGGAATATACATAGTTCGATATATATATGTATATATATATGCTAGTATTATGTACATGTATATGTATAATAGTTGATACGCATAAAAATAT
This sequence comes from Aporrectodea caliginosa, assembly GCA_020284085.1. Taxonomy (NCBI): domain Eukaryota; kingdom Metazoa; phylum Annelida; class Clitellata; order Crassiclitellata; family Lumbricidae; genus Aporrectodea; species Aporrectodea caliginosa. Next base: position 616,816 of record JACEVL010000899.1, read on the forward strand.
AAAGTTATATATATATATTATATATATAAAGTTATATATATATATATATATATATGCAATTACTGTATTGTGTCCTGCAGTCTGTATAATATTATGATTGGGTATATAAATGCAATTCTATATGGTTTCAAAGTTTATTGTTCTACCCCTCTGTATATATACATATATACATATACATAATCCATATAATCCATAATCCGTTATGCTATTTGGTTTGATATAGTAGCCGTGTTTGTTTACTGTATTTGTGTAGAAATGTTATCAGAGGATAAATGTGTGTGTACGTGGGTGCGTGTGTGCTCTGTTTGCACTTGTGTGTGTGCGACGCCAGCTGGACAGTTCAGAGCATTTTGCTGAGTTATAATTGTGGCTACGTTCTTCTTACTTCCACCTGAGGCGACTTAGAGCAATTCGACGCTCTGTCTCCTCCTCTGTCTTTACCTCTATTGTCCATGCCTTCGTCTGCTCTCGGATTGATTACTGTAATTCTCTCTTGGTTGGTCTCCCAAAGGTTCGTCTCTCTCCTCTTCAGTCTGTTCTAAATTCTGCGGCCAGACTAATAGCTCGACTTCCTCGCTCATCCCACATATCTGCTTTCATGTTTGACCACCTTCATTGGCTCCCTCTTATTGCTCGTGCTCAGCTCAAGATACTTTCTTTAATCTACCGGTCGTGTACTGGCCAAGCTCCCAAGTATCTGTGTGACCTTATCCGGCTGCCGGCCTCGGCTACTTCTCTTCGCCCGCTACGCTCATTAAACCGGCATGATCTCTTTGTCCTGCGAGCGAGAACTTCTATGGGTAAAATGCGAGCCTTTGCCTTCATTGGCCCTGCACTATGGAACCAGCTTCCTCCTTTCACTCGTTCTTGTTTATTAACTGGTGGGCCAAGTGCCTCTTTTCGTTGTCTCAAGACGTCTTTCTTTTCTCTGGGTCTTTCGCACTGGGAGCGCCTCTGATTGGTGTGCACTGTGAGAGGCGCTATACAAATTGATAGATACAATACAATACAATACAATACTTAGTTAGGAGGACTAGTAAGCTTATTTATACCGTCGCACGGCTGTATATGATCAGGGCGTGTGGCGGATATACGTGGACATGCAATTATACTTATACACGCCCACACACACACATATATATGTGTATATATATATCTACATATACATAGACCTGTTCCTATACATTGCATTGAAAGATGAATGGATACATAATATCTGTTGCGGTCGCGGTCTGGACATAACTATCCGGAGAGTGTGTGGCTCCAGCCCTTCAACCCAGTTCTATGCTATAGGCCCTGTACGTGCAAAGTCACCAACAGTACATTTCCTTTTTACGTTCAGTGTAAGATGGTCGCTCCGTACGGTCTCTGTTCATAGTGCGCGTTCGTTTCAAGGAAGTTTCAGTATTGGCTGCTTCTTTAGTAAGAGAGACAACACTGTAATGCACTGCATTCTCATTACCATCCGACTCTGCCTCTCTCACGTTCGCTTGCTGGACAACGTCCTCATGAGGATCGACTTTTCTCAGAACAGGGTTCCTTCCTTTACCGGAAATAGGCGTTATACTTTTGTGTGCCTTCAGCCTTCTTTACTACGGGTCTTCTCTTCACCACCGTCCAACACCTCGTGACTATATGGAACTACCGTCATTAATACGAGATCGAAGAGATCCCGAGTGGCCGAGTGGGTTGGTAGCCCGCTCTCCACGCCGGCGGTCCGGGTTCGATTCCCGGTCGGTCGGTTTATCAGAGATTAATTTCTCGGATCTTTACTGCGGGTGGCTAAGTCGCAATATAAACGTGGAGTACGAGGTTGTACTCTGCCTCCGACACTAATCATCTTCGATATGAAAAAGTGTCGTTAAGCCCAAGTACACAATACGAGATCGTTCCAAATGTTCTGTGAATTCCTGGGACGTGGAAGTCTCACGTCAAGTCCTGCTTCGTTCCACCTATAGGCATGAGGTTCTCGGGCAATGCATCTTGGCACTATCACCCGTATACCTCGGTCCTGTTCCGTCTGTAGGACTCACACGTATATTTGTGAAATTGTCGTGGAACACAACTGGCTGCAGAGTAAGTTCTCTTACCAGGGCTATGATTGTGTAAGCAGGTCTGATACAACACATTTCAACGGATCCGATTGCTGGATACGGGACACTCGGTTGGGAGGTCGCGAGACTGATAGATAGATAGTGAGAATGAGTTGTGTGAACTTCTGGTTAGGACACCCCCCCCCCACCTCCGATACATATATTGCCTGAATTCAGATCAGTTGCTCTGGAAGCTGAAAACCACGAACAAAATTCACACCTCAACCGTCACCAGGTGCATGGATTATCCCTGGAGTGCACTGACCAGTTTGGTTTCGTCCTATATGCTTAGACACGTTTTCCTTAACAGCATGGGGTAAATTTCTATAGCGTCATCCCTTTGTTTCGCACAGATATGTTTAATGTGTGCTTCACGCAATCTCTGGACCTGTTCTTGTCCGCACCGAGCAGATTGCGTATACATGTATAGCCAGCAACGAAACAGGCTTCCGGTTGTTGATCCCGTATCTGTGGGATGGTGACCCGTCAGAACGGCCCAGGACAAATCGGCCCCGACAAAACGGCCCCGACAAAACGGCCCCCGTCAAAATGGCCTCGACAAAACAGCCCCGTCAAATCGGCCCCGTCAAATGGGCCCCGTCAAATCGGCCCCCGTCATATCGGCCCCAGTCATATCGGCCCCCGTCATATCGGCCCCATACAAAATATCCAATGTTGCAAGTACTTTTAAGCTTACGCTGACAAACTATGTTGAAATGAGGCCTCAAGCGACGGTTCAGCTGGACAATGGACCATCGTCTAATGCTAACTGGTTGGCGTATATTTAATTATTTAAATGCTTTCAATGACAACTATCATAAATCCAACTTCTATTTACGCAACGAATTATTTTTCATAAATCCAACTTCCACTTTAACGCCAAAATTATTTTCAGTAATCCAACTCGATATGACGGGGGCCGTTATGACGGGGGCCGAAATGACGGGGCTGTTTTGTCGAGGCCATTTTGACGAGGGCCGTTTTGTCGGGGCCGTTTTGTCGGGGCCCATTTGTCGGGGCCGTTTTGTCGGGGCCGATTTGTCCTGGGCCGTTCTGACGGGGTACCCTGTGGGATATGCTTCCGTAGCTTTATCCCTTACTTTGCACAGAATTGTAGATCGTTTCCTTCCTCGAGCTTCACATATAGCCTCGTAGCTTCCAATTATTAGGGACCCATGCCGTCTCGCGATCTAACAACAGGATGGATCCCGAACCAGCTCAGGTAGGCCTATCAGTGACTGTTTCAACTGTGAGTCATGTTAGCACACTGATTAACTCTTATAGAACGCCATCTAGTCCGCAAACATATATTTTGTATATTGTATCTCGTCTGAACCATGCTATTTTCACCCAGAACACGAATGAAGCATATATATTATATATATATATATATCGCTAACCAAACGTTACCAAGTTTCCTCGTTGACACGCAAACCACAGACTCGCAGTTACATGTATATATATAGGACAGGATACTTGGTGCACAGTCTTTAAGTCAACCTTCTGCACTCCTCCATGGTGCGGGTTGAACGACGCTTTTTCTTTTCGGCGCTATTTAATTGATATCGTGCGAAATGCCTCGACGATCGTTCGTTGGTAGGGAGGTCGTTCTCAATGCCAGTCACTGTTGTTGCATAAGAGCGCCATAAACTTAGGCATTTTGCCTAAAGCGACGACCGGGGGCATTTCTTTCATCGAGCGTGTCATGGGTAAATAATTATTCAACAGAGTATAAGGGTGTTGAAATTAATAAATGAAGACGTAATTATTTAAATGACATTAGTAAAATATATCGTTAAAATGTTAGAAATAACATATCGAACATAACAACTTTAATATAAAACTATATTGTATAAATCAATCAATCAATCAATCAATCAATCCCTTTATTGCTTCTAGAGACTAGATTACATTTAGTGATTAAGAATATTATTCACCCATCATGAGTTTAGAAATTTAAAAGTCAGATCACATGATTAGCATATTAACTATTAACGGAAACAATCGGATACCCAAAAGAGACTGAAGTCCCGCTAAGTTATATAGGGATACCCGTGTACCATGTGAGCAGAGGGATGACTGTTGAGTATACATAATATATGCAGTATAATGTCAGAAAGAAGAAATAAGAAATAACTAGCATAACTAACAATACTTAACTAGGTCACTTAACTAATTGAGCTAGAACAATGAATTGCCTATAGTCGATGAGGTATGCGCTGACCTCTTTTTTTAAACAGGGCACGATTCGGGAGATTGCGCAGTGACTTCGGTAAGTTATTTCAGGCAGGAGGTCCAGCGCATCTTATAGTAAAATAACGAGTGTTAGTGCGGGCATAGATTCCATAAAAGTTGTCGAGTGATCTTGTTTAGTGAGAGTTAGTATCAGAGATATTAGAGAAGTAGCGATTGAAGATTGGAGAAGAGATTTGTTGGCAAAGCGAATAAGCTATACACAAATTCACATTTTTGCATTTTTTTATTTGAGAGATATTAAGGATTTGTTGTACACTATCTCTACTTGCAGTGCTATTATAGTTATCGATTCAATGTTCTCCCAGCAATAATACGTACAACTCGTCTCTGTAATATATATACAGCCTATTCAGTCGGGAGGAATAATTGGAGGCCCATGCGATATTATACAGTATGTCAAGTAAGGGTAGATAAGAGAATACTATATTGTATGTAGAACTCTATAGCGGGTAACAGGTATGATACACGAGCCAGAATCCATATGTTCTTGGCAACATTAGTGGAAATGTTACTTATAATGTGATCATTCCAGGTTAAATGTTGGTCAAGGTAAACCCCGAGGAATTTGGAGGAATTGACTATACAGCAATGGGAATATTTTCGATGGAGAGGATGGAATCAGTTGCTGGTATACGGATTTCCTATGAGATCGGAAAAGGACATAATTAGTTTTTCCAAAATTAAAAGAACGTTTATTAGCCTTTTAGAGGCTTAGACCAATCCGCCACATGGATAAGTTCAGTGTTGACAATAGATAGCAGAGACTGGATTGATTTATGAGAGAAAAGACATTGGTGTCATCTGCAAAATAATAAAGTTGATTAGATGCATTAGGTAAGTCATTAATGTATAATAAGAATAGCAGCGGACCCAATATTGACCCCTGTGGGACAGTGGGACCTGGGACGCCACATTATTTTAATAGGGTATATATATATATATATAGGCCTATATATATAAGCACTTACATAACTCTCATTCTTTTCAAAGCCTACATTTCGCTTTGTGGCTGCAGGTCCGCCTCATATCATTGTGTATGCATATGTCGGTGTTCATTATAGCTGTAAATGGAGAATTTCCGCTTGTCTGCCAAGTCTTTGATTTCTCGTTAAGATTCGTCTTCGTTTTATTGCCATCGTGATAGTCTTTCCAACTCATTAGCCTGACTTCCGTAAGTCAATTAATGGTGTTCGGTCGGTTTTTAGAATGTTCTGCCGTTTCATAGAGGGATCTTTTCTGTTGCTTTACAAATATTAGCTATGTCCTTTTCTATAAGATCAGAGGCGGACAACTTTTAAGGGTGTGTGCCCAAAGAGTCGCCAAATCGTTTAAAAATAATACCCTGCCTGTCCTCGGAATTTTGCGTATATAATTATTGTCTCAAATAGGTTTTAATTCACAACAAATGTAACAAAATAAAATAATATGATTTCAAAGATGTTTTTAAAAGGTGTTAACATAAAAATCCTTCGTTACAGAAAACTATAAAGTGATTGTGCATTTCGAATTTTGAAATTTGGGGGGACGCTCTGAATGTTTGTGTGCCCAGCAACTTTGTACACATTCCACTTTTGGAAGTTGTATACCATGGGTGCACCACACCTGATATAGGCCTCGACAGTTCTGTAGTCCTCTATAGTTGTCTATCTGTTTCTATAGCATATCGTTTCTGGCGTTCTGTCGTTTTCTGAGGTGTTCAATTGTCTTCTAGAGTGTTCTATCTGTATATAAATATAAAATCTTTGTCTTATTCATCATTTCCTGATTTATCTATTCTGTCTTTCAATTTCTGCACAGCGCTATAAAAAATCTGTGATCCATCATAACAAAACGTAATTAAAATGGCCATCACAAAAGTCATTGTCCTTACTCCCTCATCTCTGTTTGTAAAAATATATTTATTAACATATATAAAAAAAATGCATATGTAGTGTTTGTATATATGTATTATTGCCTGTATATATATATATATATATATATATATATATATATATATATATATATATATATATATATGCATGCATGGCTGGTTGCGCGTGGATAGCGTGACGCGATGGAACTTTAATTATTGATGATTTAAATGTGTTCTCCTAACGATAGTTAGCATCGTCAAACAATGGAGGAAAACAGCGTCGTGACGTTCGTCAGTGAGGATGCGTGTTTGTCTTCGTTCTTGCCCGTGCGTTCGTACATGTGCGTGCCTGTCTTGGTATGAAAATTTAATGAGCCAACTCGGGAGAAGGTGTTTGGTAAAAAAAGACATCTTCGGGCGAGGAACTGGTGTGTGCGACGGCGGATGATTTTTAAGAGGGAGGCTGCAGGGACGAGGAGAGAGACGCTGATGTGCATACAAAGGGCAGACAGGACATGAAGACGGAATGCAGACAAGAGAAAGGCAGACAAGAGAAAGGCAGACAAGAGAAAGGCAGACAAGAGAAAGGCAGACAAGAGAAAGGCAGATGCAATCGAACAAAGAAAGCAGGCAAGCAATCAGAAAGAAGGATTACGGACGTAAGTAGGCAGAGGATAGGATACCACAGATGGAGGGAAGGACAGATCAAGGAATGGACGAATGTTTGCGGGGTTTTTAGACCCAAGGAGGGACGCAGTACACATACACACATACATACATACATACATGCATACATACATACATACATACATACATACATACATACATACATACATACATGCATGCATGCATGCATACATACATACATACATACATACATACATACATACATGCATACTACACACATACATACATACATACATACATACATACATACATACATACATACATACATACATACATACATACATACATACGTAAATACTTGTATATGAGGATTTAAGGTAGAATCAAGGGTATACAGGTATACGGGTAAATAACCGAAAGGAAGGAAGGCTGATAAATTAACTAATAACTGCATCAAAAGATCGACGAAAAACACAGTATATACATATGGTAAAGAGACGGAGAAAAAGACAGAACGTGATGGAGAGAAGGATACAATCGAGAAAGAAGAAAGACAGACAGACGGCACTGTAAGACAGACAGACATAGGAAAGCATAGACATGCCAAGGCCGCATATGCTTCAATAGAAAAAAATCCGCCGTGCAGCAGCCTCCAGCCTCCATGGATTGCCCTGCATGCCAGATATTATCTCGCGCGACTGAAGTTCGCGGAGAAAGAAGAAGACGTGCATATAGGCTATACGCCGACGGACATTGCTGCCTTGGACTCAGTTCCTCCGGGGGGAACTCCGTCTGAATGGCTGACCGTATACGAGCAGATGGTATATCCGCGAGCAGACAGAACGATTCGTGCGAATACTGATGGCGAGGGGCATGAGAGCATTTGAGAGGGCCTTCGGTATATGCGTATACGGTGGGCTATACACTTGCCCCGGATTTTACTTCAAGGCCTAATCAGACTGATTTGGAATGTCGTTATAGACGATGCAGTCATACATATTACTTCCCATGACAGAGCAACAGATCACACACTGACGTATAGGCCTACACTCGAAAGCGTAAATAACCTAACGAACCAGCAACGCTTCAGGGTGGAAATCTCAACTTAAAAGAGTAGCCTAACTACATGTATACAGTATAAGGGCCTCGTGCGTAGACCCTTGATAGGCGCCCCAACCATTTGTCAACTGATATTACATGATTCACTAAGTTTCTGAATGATCAATTTCACATTTAGTTCCCTAATCTGAAAAAACCAACGGCTTTATAAGGACTATACATAGCTACACGAAGTCATGTCCTGTCCGCGAACGTCCCACACCTATATCTAAGAGAAAGCCGGAAGTCAGGTTAGGTAAGCAAGTTCAAAAGCAACTTGGAACTTCATGCATAGATGTATATTTTAGGGGTTTCCGTATACCTCGTCTGTATCCCCACTTTGAGGCACTTTCCATGTCATAATTAACAATGCTCATTACGATTAGTTTGAGCCTGGCATTATCCAGTTGTTCTAATATTAAGTTTATTAGTTAAACAAGGGTTATTAGGCGAAAGGGAATTAAAGGGGGAGAAATTGGCAGTCTGGTACCCCCGCTTCCTATCCCAAAGTCAACCCCTGTGCGCCAGTAAGTAAATCATTGTGTTTATCTGACTGTATTCATCAGTGATTTTTTTGGACAAAATGACCAATTGACTCATCGACCGGTTTATCGAGTGAATTGTCTAACAGATTGAGAGAACGAAACACCAATGATGAAGATCAGATTGCCTACCTCAAAAATTCGTTGCAAGCTGGACCTGAAATCAGAAATTAAAAATGCTGACAGAATGCATAAATAAACAATTGGGGCCTATAATTAAAGAATTTCTTCTGTTAATAATAAAGGCATAAAATATTAAATTTTTCAAGAGTCTGTAATTCACACTTCCACATTTGTTTCAGTGCTATACACTTATGTTCTGTTGCGTATATTATACGATTCCACATAAGCCAGTAATTTTCTGATAATCTTAATGTGTAACTAGCACATCATTCAATTACAAAGCCTAAGCAAAATTATATTACCCTCTCCCCACTCATTATACACCGACATCAATAACAGCATAGCATTGTCCATTATAATTATTGCCAGGTCCAAATGACCTACTAGTATTCCTAAAATACTCTCTCTAAGCTATTGAAATATTCTTTAAATATATACGAAATTAAAACACAGCATAATTTTAAAATACACTTAAATTATTAATTTCCAAGAGCAAGGAATGAAAAGTTTCAAAGCTCACGCAAAATCCGACTACAGCACTAGGTTCTAACCGGAACGCTGCAGTCAGTATCTTCCACAGTTCTTCCGTTCTTAAATGTTCTTATTTAAAAGAACACTGTTCTAATTTTCCGGGCACCCAGTAGTCAACGTTTCACTGATTTCACCACAAGTGTCGTTTCGCGCCCTTGTTTCGGCTTTTTAAGAGCCGTTCGTTGCACTTAAAGTGTGCACTGGTTTCGGCTGCTGCTGCAGTCGTTCCGTGCATCTCCGCCAGGCGTCTGCTGCTCTGTGCGTTGCTAGATGTCGCTAGAACTGTGTGGCTGGTGGTGAATCTGTCAACCGATAGATAGTCTGGGGCTGTGGTTGGTGGCAGCAACGGCGAAGGCTTCACGCAACGAGACGGGGCAACGAGACGGGGCACTGTTTAAACAGTTGTCGGCCTCGTTCCAGGCAGCAGCCAGGCAGTCCTCCATCGTTCCCCTCTCTCTCCATGTGCGTCGTCTCTTCAAATACATCGATGAGTGGATGAGCAAGTCTATATCTGTCTGTGTCTGTCTGTCTGCCTGCCTGTCTGGGCTTTCTGTCTCTCTGTCTGCCTGCCTGTATGGCTGCCTGTCTGGCTGTCTGTCTGCCCTTCAGTCTGCATGTCTGCCTGCCTGTCTGCGTGTGTTTCTGTAGGCTGGCTGTGTGTCTGTCTTTCTGTCTATCCGCCTGCTTGTTTGTCTGTCTCTCCGCATCAGAGTACATAGTGTCTATTGACAACTTGTGGGGCGCGGTGGTTTAGGGGTATGTTCGGTGCCTTGCAGCTGGATGGTTGCGGGTTCGAATCCACCTCAAGCCGCCGCGTAGGGATCCTGGGCAAGTTCTTCACTCGCAATTATTGCTCATGCGCTTCGGCGTGAAACTCCGATTCAGTGTCCGCGCTGTAGTCGGGAGCGCTTCTGAGTAGAAATCTTGAAGGGGCGCTATAACAAGTGCACATACATACATACATACATACATACATACATACAACTTCTCAAAAGCGTTAATTATTCATGAATGTATATGTATGTACGTATGTATGTATGTATGTATGTGTATGTATGTATGTATGTATGTATGTATGTATGTATGTATGTATGTATGTATGTATGTATGTATGTATGTATGTATGTATGTATGTATGTATGCATGTATGCATGTATGTATGTATGTATGTATGTATGTATGTATGTATGTATGTATTATGTGTATGTGTTATTGTGTGTGGATGGATGGAAGAATCGATCTATCGATAGATCGTGTATTACTGTGTCTATGAGGATTGGCGACTTGTATCAAACAATTTCAGACTGTGTGCTAAGTGTTTAGCTGAGTGTAATTTGTGAATAAACTTCTACGACCAATTAAAGTTGAGAGATATCGCATCGATTAGTAAATTATATGAATTGCGCAATTGAAATTTGTTGAAAAACTGTTAGAAAATATTTTTGAAATAGTTTATTTTGAGCTCAGTCGACGCTATGGGGCGTCAGTGGTTTCTTCGTCAAATTTAAAAAAGCAGTAATTAATTTCTCTGGATGTTTGCAAAATGCCTATAAAGAATCTCAAAATCGTTAATTTTTGTCAGTCTGTGTGTGTGTCTGTGTGTCTGTCTATATGCCTAATTGTCTGAATATCTGTCTGTCTGTCTATATGTCTGTCTGTGTGTGTGCCTGTCTATATGTCTGTCTGTCTGTGTGTCTGTGTGTCTGTCTTTGTCTGTATGTCTGCCTGGCTGTCTGTCTATCTGTCTGTCTGTCTGTCTGTCTGTCTGTATGTCTATGTGTCTGTGTGTCTGCCTGCCTTCCTCTCTGCCTCTCTGTCTATCTGTCTGTCTGTCTGTGTGTCTGTCTGTGTCTGTATGTCTGCCTGGCTGTCTGTCTATCTGTCTGTCTGTGTGTCTGCCTGCCTGCCTCTCTGTCTGTTTGTCTGTGTTTCTGTGCGTCTGTCTGCATGTATGTCTGTCTGTATGCGTGTATGTCAGTCTGTCTATCTGTCGGCGTCATAGTACGGCATTTGTCCCATAGCAGTGGATTGCGGTATGATTCGATGGCTCCGGGTCATTAATCTCCTTCCCCCCTCCCTGTCTAAGATCAGACCTGGCGCCGCCACTGAAAGCCCCACTGAACCGTTCAGTTAGAAACCTCGATCAACCCCCTTCGATCAACCCCCTTCCTCCTTGTATACGCAGACACGAGCACGGGGGCAACTACCCTGAACACCAAAACACAACCATAACTCAGTCTGTAGACCGGTTTATGAGACGCCATTAGCTTGCGCTACATAATTAATTTCATTTATGTACATTACTGAGATTTGTTCCCATTTAAGAAATATACTGTACACAAATTTTCTTATAATATATAACATTTGTTTTATGACAAAGGATAACAGAAAGCAATTTAAAATTATATGTATAAGCTTATATTATATTTATTTTAGACCTATTATATGCATATTTTATATGCTAAATTATATATGTAATATGTAATATAGAGCAATTTATACATAGGTCTAGACAAACATTATATATAATTATGTATATTGGTATTTGTCATATATATATATGTATATATATATATAATATATTGTCATATATAGTAGGTCAAATCAAGGGACGGACGAATGCATGAAAAGTTTGTACTTTGTAGAAGCAATATATATATATATATATATATATATAATATATAATACAAACGAAATTGAGGTGAAATTAAGGGCATGTACGGATAAGTATATATAAATATATTAATGTATATTAATGTTTTCACCATGGATAGGAAATACATATGTATTATAGTCATAGTGCATCCTAAATGCCTTCGTAGGTATGTATAATCTTTCGAAATCACTCGGCGGATCCCAAACTAATTTGGAAGCAACGAGGCAGCTTAAGATTAGGAGCATAAAAGGCCAGTGAAGCAGTTTACAAGGCATAAAGCGGCAATGCACCAGCGCACATAGGAGTCATAAAGGAGACGCACTCAGAGCAGGGAACCAGCAGAGTCTGGAGGCCGCTGAAACTCGGATATAAAGTCGGATGAGCGAGTCTAATGGCGTGTAGAGGAGTGAGAAAAGCGCAATCTAGGCATTTCCGGTTAAGGTTAAATACTGTCGAAGTAGCTCTAATTCCATTATACTCTCGAAGAACGCTTAATCCGCACGCGCTTCTGAAACGTCGGCGTGCAAGACGCTGATAAATTAGGGAGGGATGGAGTAGGCTGGAGGAAGAGACAGGGACGAATGGGCAGAGAGACAGAAGGAGGGGCAGAGACGGAAGGGGGGCAGAGAGACGGAAGGAGGGGCAGAGAGACGGAAGGAGGGGCAGAGAGACGGAAGGAGGGGCAGAGAGACGGAAGGAGGGGCAGAGAGACGGAAGGAGGGGCAGAGAGACGGAAGGAGGGGCAGAGAGACGGAAGGAGGGGCAGAGAGACGAAAGGAGAGGTAGAGAGACGAAAGGAGAGGCAGAGAGACGGAAGGAGGGACAGAGAGACGGAAGGAGGGGCAGAGAGACGGAAGGAGGGGCAGAGAGACGGAAGGAGTGGCAGAAAGATGGAAGGATGGGCAGAGAGACGGAAGGAGGGGCAGAGAGACGGAAGGAGGGACAGAGAGACGGAAGGAGGGGCAGAGAGACGGAAGGAGGGACAGAGAGACGGAAGGAGGGGCAGAGAGACGGAAGGAGTGGCAGAAAGATGGAAGGATGGGCAGAGAGACGGAAGGAGGGGCAGAGAGACGGAAGGAGGGGCAGAGAGACGGAAGGAGGGGCAGAGAGACGGAAGGAGTGGCAGAAAGATGGAAGGATGGGCAGAGAGACGGAAGGAGGGGCAGAGAGACGAAGGAGGGACAGAGAGACGGAAGGAGGGGCAGAGAGACGGAAGGAGGGCAGAGAGACGGAAGGAGGAGCAGAGAGACGGAAGGAGGGAGAGAGAGACGGAAGGGGGGCAGAGAGGAGGGGAACGGAGAAGGACAGACGGACGGACGAGAGGATGGGAACGACTTGAAGACGCCGAAAAAGGGGACGGATGCACGCGGACAGGGTGGAATGGAGGGACAGGGAGAGGTGCAGAGCCAGATGGGAGGGAAGTAGGTGGGGAATGACGGAGGTAGGAACGGAAGAAGGAGTTGGAGGGAGGGAGGGCAGGAGGAAAGAGATGGACAGAGTGACAGATGGCGAGGTTGGCTTTGAGGGGATCGAATGGTTTCTCAGACGCAGTGGCTGCCTTGAAAGAACCCCGAAGGCATACAGTCTATCGATTGCGCAACTATCGATCTGTTTCCCCATGCCCTCCCTGCCGAATCTGCAGTGTATCGTGGGATGGGAGGGTTATCTGTGCCCCACGCCCTCCCTGCCAAATCTGTGTATCGCGGATTGGAGGGTTGATCGCTTGACATAAGACTAGATTCTAGGACAATGTGGTGAATTGGTGTATACAGCGCTAGCTCAACTCCTGTCATCTGCATCAGTGTGGCCAGACAAAATGTGTCTAGCACAAGCTTGAAACTGTGGTGGTGAAAAACTGTATGTATGTATCTAAGTATCAAGATGCTTAATAGCCCAAAACCTGACTAAGGCACAGTGTGATTCTCGTTAACGATAACGATAACGAAAATGTTCGTTAACGAAAATAAAATAATTTCGTTAACGATAACTATAACTATAACTAAAAATATCATTAACTATAACTATAACTATAACGAAAATAACAATAACGAAAATTCATCTTTATTTTCATACAAAACAATACATACAAAATACAAAACATTAAAATAGGAAGTTCAATATGGACGATTCGACATAAATGAGAATGAAAAAATGCGATATTTTTATTTTGCAATTTGTCAGTAACCTTGGAAACTCGTGTATTCATGAAGCTGAATGCACCCATGCTTCAAAGGCTTTCAAAGCTCTGAGCAAATTGAGAAAACAGCGTGTTAATACGCACAATTTTGCTTATAGCCTTAATTATTGTAACTAAGTAGTAACTAAAATTAACTAAAATAAAATCCATTAACTATAACTATAACTAAAAAATAATACTAACTATAACTATAACTATAACTAAAATAAAAACCATTAACTATAACTGTAACTATAACTAAAATAAAATCTGTAAGGAGAATCACACTGCTAAGGCACTGCACACATGACTACCTCACTGATCTAACTAAGTCAGTGTTAAGACAGCTTTAAAATATCCGTTGAACAGGGTTCATTGTATCCATTGCTGTATGAATGTACAGCGGAAGACTATTCCAAGAGGAAGGTCCAAGACATGGGAAGGCACCATGGCCAGAGCTGGTGTACGGAAACGCGGCAGCTGCATATCTCCACGAGCAAGAAGAGCTCTACGATTGCCGACCAGATCGGCTAAAGACTGAAACATGAAGCTCCCTGATGTATGCCGATGGGGTTCCGACCAACGAGACCCGTTCCGGGAGGGGAATCTTGAACTTAATCCTCTCCTCGACGGGGATTGTATTGTACTGTATCTATCAATTTATATAGCGCCTCTCGCAGTGCACACCAATCTGGGGATGTATAAACTACACGAATTTGGTTAAGTTAGATAGATAAGTTATTGCTCTTGTATACAGGTTAGCGTGAAGGCCCTGGCTGCAGCCGCATGATGCTGTTTAACAATGCACAATTATAATACAGCCTTTGACATCGTAAATAACTCAACAACTTTCTTGAAAGGCTAAACAGTCGCCATTTTGGTGTAATCGGCAGTTTGTCATGAACAGTGATGGCTAAGATGATCAAGCGAAAGGTGAGGGAAGGTCGACGTCAGTGGCCATGGCTATGGCTGTCACAAGGTAAACATTGCACGCTATGGATGAGTTAGATGAGCTGTATGAGGACGAAGGATTGCGACCGACTCCGTTCATAGGATTTTCATAAGGGTAGGTGCTATGAGAAGCAGCCATCGACTGGTGCTTACGTATTACGATAACGACGACAGTTTTAGACTAGATAAGATTAGATAACACAAGGTTATAGGCCTACTGAATTAGACTATAGAGTACAGTAGACTACATTAGAAATAGATTAGACGACACCGCAGATTTACACCACACCGCCGTATCCAGGGACAGGGAAGTACAGTCAAAACAGCAGTTTAGATCGGATTTATTTATTTATTAAGGTAATTTCTTATTAAGTTATAACAAGGTCATATGGAACTATAAATATAACTAATGTTAAATCGAATCATACAACTACTTGAAACGTAGGTTGTTAGATTTTTGACAATAGGTAACATGAAAGGGTGCTATCTGTTGCGAAAATAACATTTTTTCTTGTGAAGATCTAACAAAGGCAGAACCCTGGAAAGTGTGACGTTTGAAAGAGCATTCTGACTGCTCGAACATTAACCTCCTGTTTAGTTCTTTCCATTTATTTGCAGTCTGCGAGCACAGCGCACGCTTCAAAAAGTCCATCTAGCGAATAGGACTGAATAATACAGAGAACTTTTCTATGTGTTTTGATTTTCAAAAATATATTTTTATAGGGCCTACAATTTCTGTCTCATGTCATGCCTTTAAATATTAAAATTAATTAGCCTGCGTCTCTTTATCAATAATGCATGTCCGTGGTAACCCTCCTTACGCAACACCTGATTTTTAAAATGCAGTCACCGAGTCAGTTACTACTTTCCTTTTACAGAAAACATCAATCAGTCCACATGCTGAAGGTGATACGTCAGCGATGTGTTTGAACCATGGTAAGCAAACTGTTTATTACTGCAGACAGTAATTTTTGTCACTATCTTCATCTTTTTCAACAGCATTTACCTTAGCCAAATGCAAAATGAATAATATTGCGTTCAGTCCCTGGTTCGCTAAGGTTAATCAATCACCTCTAAGGAGCTAAAACAGGGAGGTGACCTGACCGACGCCCTAGGACGGAGGCACGGGCCCGACCTGGGTTGATTAACCAAAGACCTCCGTACCCACCTTCACGTGGTGCGAACTGTTAGTAACCTCCCTACGGGGAGGCGAACGAACGGGTACGGCAGGCGAAACCAGAGGAAGGCAATGGCAAACCACCTCTGTACATTTGCCAAGAAAACTGTCATGGAAAGCACGAACTATGAAAAAACGATATTCGCCGATGGTGAGACACCCAGGCCAGATAGCGATTTCAGGACTACACGAGACGATGATGATGAACATTCCGGAGCTGAGAGAGGCGACGAGAGATCGGAACACATGGAGAAGGCTGACTATGACGGTCGCTAGGATTCAGCGAATCGACGGCACAAGGTGACAAGGTGAAATGCAAATGATCGCTTAATTTTCCATTCAAACATTTGCCATTATCATTGTTCGCCATGTTGTTTACTCCGGAAATGGGCCGTTCGACATCATGAAATAAGTACAAAAATTAATCGTACAAGCCGAAATTAATCGCTTAAAATTTTTAACCATTAATCGATTAAGTAATAGTTACAATTCGCAGCCTTAATGATTCAATGCATCGGCTTGGTGGCTGTGTTTAGCGACTACACGTCGAACGCACGAAGGCTTGCCGTCAATATATCACATGGGTGCTGCACGAGGAAACCTCAAGCCTGCTTTGTGATGAGCCAGCGGGTTTTAAAAAACTCACCCTAGTGGATTAGCGGAAAGTTTTGAAAAGCAATGCTTGCGAAATAGCGATAAGTCATGGACAGGTATAAACTAATGTGATAGGGTCTGCTCTCTTTCATTCATTCATTCATTCATTCATTCATTCAGAGCATCTTGGCTAGGGTGGTCCAAAAACATAAAAGTGAAGCTAGGGGCCAAGATACCCCCTACATTTTTTACACTTGTTATTTGTATTATCCTGGCAAAATTTCAGCTTCCTGCTCCAACTGGAAGACGGTGCTCAATGACATAAACTTACACCATTGTAATCGTCATGTAAAAGCAAAATGTGTTACAAATTGTGATCATCTTGGTTACTTTCTTATGGAATTATGCAGTTAAGTTCTCTTACTAACTTTTATATTTAGGACTCATTGGACAGTTCTTATTACAGATTCTGCTGTATACTTCCTGTTCATTACCAGACATTGTACTGACATTTATTTTTCGTTGATAATTATATGTACAAACGGTACTGTTTATGCAACACATAATTCCAGAATTCATAGCTTTGATTGCATTTCAGCCGCATTCTGCAGCATTTCATACATTGATATATACATACAAACAATATATGTATATATGTACAGATATTATATATATAAAATACAATACAATATAATAAATAGATACATACATACATACATACAAAGTAAAAATGAACATGCTGATTCCGTAATTCGCGAATCTATACCAGATTGTACCCTGGTGGTTTATCAGGGTTGGTAAAATGCTTTCCGAGATTTTTGAAAGCACTTAACCGCTTATCAGTGCTGGTTTCTGAAGGTGACAAAGATAACCTGCTAGGAATTCTAAAGTTGGCCTCTGGAAGAGGACTTAATGAAGCCAAGTCTATTTATGATCTGCTGGAAGCATGGAAGTTGACTGAAAAAGTTCAAGTCATGAGCTTTGACACTACTTCGGTGAACACTGGTCGCTTGAATGGAGCACGTGTTCTTCTGAAAAATATAATTGGTCGAGAGCTCCTGCGATTGGCTTGATGTCACCCTTTCATGGAACTGATCTTAGCTATGGTTTTCACTTTTGAGCCTTTAAGTTACCTAAACATACCAGTATTCAAGAGTTTTAAGGCTGCTTGGGAAATGTGACATATGACAAATTGCAAAGTCTGGAGCAAAATTCTGAAACAGAAAATTTCCGTGAATCCACCATCACCTGCCTCAACAATGAGGTTGGAAGGAAATGGCAGAAGATGAAGATTGTGCAGATTGTCCAATGAGTCCAGTGAACGGATTGTGAGAGGTAGGGCAAACAGACTTCATGAGGTAGCAAGCTTAAGAAATTTTGCTACAAAGAGCAATTTTGTTACAAAAAGCAAAGCTACTCCAGTCCCTGAAATAGGTGTTTCATTTCTCACCCTTCCACCAGACGTGAGAACGCAGACCAGGCGTTAGAACGCAGAATATCAACATTCGACATGTAAAGAAATGGATCGGAGCATTGCGTGTCAGTCGAAGCTCTTTGAAGAATTCAGCAGCCTCCTCCACATGATGAGGAAAGTTGTTGCCTTTCTCCTGCAAGTTTTTGAGGCAAACAGAACGGCTGTTCCCACTGATACTACGAAGAATTCTTCTATACATGCATTGCTGAAGACATCATTTGAGAGTTGTTGATTATTTATATGTTTCCTTGCAGCAAATAATATTGCTAACATGATATAACTACTGTCTGTGTGTATTGGTAAATTAATAATTTTATCATAATTTATGATTTCAAGACGTTATGCGTATTTTCTAACCGATCGCACTATAGAGTGAAGGGGTACAGAGAGAGGGTCTGTGAGCACCGTCTTCCAATTGGAGTAGGAAGCTGAAATTTTGCCAGAATGATACTATTAACAGGTGTAAAAAACTGAGGGGGTATCTTGGACGCTAGCTTGAACTTCATTTTTTACCATGTGACCATGAACCACCCTAATCTTGGCGGGAAAGTCTAAAAGAATGAGCCAAATGCACGGCTAAGAGAACGCGCGAGAAAGATATATAGTCTGTCGTGTGCTAGGTTGGTAGCATGAGTCAAAAATGTTGTTTATAAATTTGTGTGTAGAGAATTTTAAGTCGAAAGCTAAAGTGCTGCTGTCATTAAACTGCTTGTTAATTAATAATGACGACAATTTATATGGCGCCATAGCACAGCCATGCCGCTACAAGGGCGCCTAAATTATGGCATACTATCGAAATCCAGGACTGCCCGGGTGTCTTTAATCGAGTTGACTCTGCGCTAGAGATTGGGAGAGTCAGCGGTTCGAAGCTCGATCGATTGTCAACCTTGAAAGTCGTCGACAATCATTAAAATATTGACATCAACGCGCCATGGACAGGTGAAGGTAACACGTGTTCTGTCAACAATTAACCAGATGTCAATTGGTTGCTTTAACAGTGTGTGTGTTAACTACAAATATTATCTAGAGCCAATGGAAGATGATAATTTAAAATGATTTTGTGGCGATCTGTTGGAGAGCAAAAAGTTTCTGTTTTACTGCGGAATAAATTGCAAGGAGTGTCGAATGTAGTAGATGGACTGTAAATATCCAAAATTTCTTAGCGCCACACAAAGCTGTCTTAAAGTATTGTATAGTTCGTTCTATTGCTTATATAGTTGTGTTGCTAGTTCGAGCTTGTATATTACAGTGATATCCGTATAGGCCTACAAGTGAATCAGTGACACCGTAGGGTTAACGTGGCACCAGTCATTATAGCAATAAAAGCACAACAGTCAGACTGTTTTGTCAGTTTCAATGCCAGGTCAAAGTCGGAGTAGGTCAGGTCATTTCAGCCAATGAAGGGCTATATAAGACGGAAATTGTCTGAGGTATCTTGGAGTTTCGCAGGATGGTGACAGACAGCTACTCATTGCGATATGGCAAATTAGCTGATTAAAGTCTAGTCTACTGCTTTGATATAAGAAGTTCGATTCTAAGTTATACATTTTCAAACTCCGCTGGTGCTCGTACTCTGGCAGTGCCACTCCCAAGTTGGAAACAAGAGGAGACAACGCTATATATCTACTGCTTTGATGATCTGATGATCTTTGTTACCAACAATGTCGTCAAACTGAAAGTAGGCTACTACTAGCCTACTTATACATTTTTAGCAATTATGGAAAAATTTCAGCAAGTCTTTTAGAGACAACTGCTTAGTTCTAATGACTTGTGCTCAATCAGTATTTGAAGGTGTTTCATAAACATTTAAAATTACAGGCTCAGGGCAGTTAAATCGCCAAAGATCTTTCGGTATTACCATCCTGCCAGAGGGTTAAAATGGTACCATTATTCCAATATGATCCATGGGGCACACACACAGTGTATCTGATTGGTGTGCACTGCGAGAGGCGCTATATAAATTTCTAGATACAATACAATACAATTCAGAGCCCATATGGGTCCCATAAAATATTTATGGATGCTAATAGAGCACACAAACCTTTTGCTAGTTCGAAATTTATTGCCAAGAACAAAGCAACACCGATCTATTATATTATTGGTTAATTACCAAATTACGACCGCTGGAATTAGGCTAAACGTCACGCTAAGCGTAGGCGAATAGAAGAACCCGACTCATAAACACCAGTCTGTCGATTTCCTGCAACAAAGACATCTATGAAGAACTAAACAAAACCTTTCTTAGAAAACAGAAAACACCCCAAATCCGTCGATTATATAGAAGAGCAGCACTCGGCCAAATAATACTGATTTACTGAACTTTGCTCACTCAGAACTTAAAATAACTGTATCGACTGCTGACATCCATCTTGTCTTGCATAGGCCGACGTCATCTGTATACGCCTGTGACATTGTCTGTCTGTCCTGCCAGTCATTTAGGAAGTAAACAGGTCGACATTCAGTGAGTTAATTGGAATAATTATGACAACACTGTCCATCGTAAGCGCACATAGATATTCCACAACTCGGCTTAGGTCGCTCCTTGTCAGAAGTTCAGAACCGTTATTTAGTCACGAGTTTCAGCGCCTTTGAATGCTCGAAACTGCGTCATATAAATGGTTATACATGCACACAATTATCATGTAGCGCAAGTCTTTAATCTCAATCAGTATTTTAAGTCGTTTGTTAAATTGTTACGCGGCAGTAATCTCAGTCATTAAAACGTCAGTGTCATTTCAAGTAGTAGTGTGCTCTTTACCAAATACGTCAAAAATTATAATTAAGCAAAATTAACTGAAATTAAGTCCGTTTCACTCTAGGCCCCTACTTTCCTGCTTCATCTCCACTGCATTCATTTCGTTTACGTGTGTATGGCTTTCCCTGAATTCCCTCACCTCTTTCAACACAATCTTAAATCGTGTTTACCAGCTGTGAAGTTGAACTTATATCCGCCCATTGATGCTAAGTCAGCGTATCTAGGATAGTTGTTCATTGCAAATCCCTTAACCCTTTACCGCGATCCAACTTCCACCCAGGAAAATCAGAGAACAGTCATCCGATTCACACATCAGCAACGGTCATGTGACTACGACGCCATCTTGGCACACCGGAAGCGATGACGTGTCTTTTCCTTTTTCGGCGCCATCTTTAACTTTTTGCCTTTCGCTTTTGTCTTCGACCGCTTTTGTTACCGTCATCGTATCTTTCGCTGTAGATGCGCGCTTCATCGCCAGGCGGCGCATCGGCTCCAAAATCCGCTGACACTGCACTCCAGTCGTCTTCTGAATGACGACTTCCGTTTGCGTCTGCGCGTTCACCATTTCCGCTTTGAAAATGGCCGTCATGCAGCGACAAATCAACGGCACCGGTACAGTCTTTATACTACAATTTTTATCCACGTGTTCACTTCCGCTTTTTGTCTTGTTTCCGTATCCGACTTTATTGCTAGGCCTACTGCTTCTAATTCTGTTTACGTTACCAATTTCACTTCTGGTTTTCTTTAGGTTTAAGGCTTCACTTCCGGTTTTCTTTAGGTTTAAGGCTTCACTTCCGGTTTTCTTTAGGCTTACGGTTTCACTTCCGCTTTTTTTTAGGTTCACGGTTTCACTTCCGCTTTTCTTTAGGTCTAAGGCTTTACTTCCGCTTTTCTTTAGGTTCACGGTTTCACTTCCGCTTTTCTTTAGGTTCACGGTTTCAATTTCGGTTTTGCTAACGTTTGCGGTTTCACTTTCGGTTTTCTTTAAGTTGACGGTTTCACTTTCGGTTTTCTTTAGGATTACGGTTTCACTTCCGGTTTTATTAGCGCTTACGGTTTCATTTCCGGTTTTGTTTCCGGTTTCGATTACAATTTCCTTTCCGGTTGTGTACTCGCTTCTGTTTCCTCCGTTTTCTCTATTTCGGTTTGCCATTGTTTCTTTTGTTTCACCATCTTGCTTTTGTGACCTTGACCTAGACCTTGACCTTGATTTTGATCTTGACTTTGACCTTCTCCGTGGTCGATCGCGTTCTGACGAAGAGCTGCGACTCGACGACGAACCGTAGGATCGCCGGAAGTAGCGCTTACTTCTCGTTCTCTTCTTTTCTCTTCGCGTTCTTCTTCTCGTTCTTTCCGAACGCGATCGTCGTCGCCTGCTTCTGCTTCGGCTGCAGTCCAACGAACGCCGTTCATGCGTGAACTTCTCGCGATGTCGGGAGTGTCCGGTCAGACTTCGAATCTCAGAACTGGAGCCGGAAGTAGAACGGCGTCTCCGATGTCTGGATCGAGAATCGGGAGAGGAAGAGGATTCCGGATCATCGGAATGTTCTGCATTGCGTCCACGACCCACGACTCTTCACATTCACAAACACATTCATATGTATATTAAACATTTATATATTATTTTATATGCATAAAATATACATTTATACATATAAATTTATATATATATATTTATATATTTGAAACACCTATTACTGGTGTGCTGTGCAAAGTGATCGTGTATACTGTGCAAAGTGATAACCCTGAATATGAGGCGGAGAATTACAAGGGTACAAGGGACGAAGTCATGCAAAGTCAAGAGTTAGAAAGTGAGCCTTGACAAGTGATCTAAATCAGGGTAGCGAGTTTAGAAGTTGGGCGTTTTACTGTAGACAATTCTAAATATAGGAAGAGCACAACAACGGAAACACGTGATCCCACAGTCCATGCAGGCGGAGGACATGAACAGCAGGTTCACGTTTCAAAGGTTTTCGATATATTGACGTAGACTACATTTAATCGAAGTAAACTCTAACGAAATCTAATAAAATCAGGGACGTAACTAGCGTTGGGCTTGGGGGCTTAATCCCCCACAAACAAAGCTGAAGCCTCCCAAATAAATCAAACCGCCAGGCTTCACTCTAGGCTCGGGCTACCGCATTCGCCATGTTCAAGGTTTAAAGCCCCCCAAACGAAAAGTCCTAGTTACGCCACTGAATAAAATGGCATTACAATTTTAAGGACCTCATTATCTGTACAGCTGTCGGCGTATACATCCTATAGTGATAAACCAACCGAGAGTGGCTGAGCTTTCGAGCGCAGAGTTCGGGTTCTATCCTCTTCTTGCTGATGTTCCTTCTGCTTCTCCTTCTCTTCATTCTCCTTTTCCTGGTCCCCTCCTCCTCCTCCTCCTCCTCCTCTTCCTCTTCCTCCTACTACTGTTACTGCTACTGCTACTGCTACTGCCACTGCTACTTCCACTGCAACTACCACCACCACCACCACCACCACCACCACCACCACCACCACCACCACCAATACTACTACTACTACTGCTCCTGCTGCTCCTGCTGCTCCTGCTATCACCACTACTACCCCTATTACCACTAATATTCCCACTTCCACGATTACTATTACCACCACCACCACCACCACCACCAATACTACTACTACTACTGCTCCTGCTGCTCCTGCTGCTCCTGCTATCACCACTACTACCACTATTACCACTAATATTCCCACTTCCACGATTACTATTACCACCACCACCACCACCACCACCACCACCACCACCACCACCACCACCACCACCACCACCACCACCACCAATACTACTACTACTACTACTGCTCCTGCTGCTCCTGCTGCTCCTGCTATCACCACTACTACCACTATTACCACTAATATTCCCACTTCCACGATTACTATTACCACCACCACTACCAACGTCATACTACTACTGCACAGTATTAACATTAATATCAATAATGTTGATGACAATTAAAATAACATTAATAATAATAACAAATATAATTATAATCATAATAATAACTAGTACAATCACAATATAAACGCTTACAATAAACCAGCTACATTCAGATGAAATTTAATTAGCTTTTGTCCGATGCTTTATAAATAGACCAAAGTAATTTGTTTGATTGTTTCATGCTTTTCAGTCGGTCAACTATGCTTTGACTGTACGGTCAAGAAGGATCGACGACAATGGCTCTGGCGACCACAGGACGTCATTAAAAAGTCGATCGTCTAATTTCACCGGAAGGCGTTTACGTTCGCATTGGATAACACACTGGCATTGAGAGCAAGAGGTACCGAGATCGAGTTCCGTAGGCGGACAAGCTTTGTAGGCTGCTATTAGCGCCGTGTATTGCAGGCTGTCTGTTCTGTTAGTAGTTAAGATTTATGTCTTCTGTCATTTTGTTTCAATTGCATAACATGTACATGTACAGCGCAGTGCGTTTGTCAGGCGCTTAATTAAAGAATAAATATTATTATTATTATTATTATTATTATTATTATTATTATTATTATTATTATTATTATTATTATTATTATTATTATTATTATTATTATTATTATTATTATTATTATTATAATCCATACTTAGGCTCCCAACTTATAAAATTGACGAAATGTGCAGTAAAACTTAAATATTCCTCAGCGCCACAAGAAGCTGCGTCAGGTCGATTAGCTAAACATCGGCGCTATATAAAATCAAGTCCATAAGATCCATGTTATTGAGGTCAGTTCCGGTGCCGGGTCAGAATTCTGGGGGCCGGGGGGGGTCAGAAACTCAGAATGGAGGGACAGAAACTCAGAATGGAGGGACAGCGCGTGGTGCTAAGGTAGAAAGCGATTATGAAGGAACAATGGTTGACGAGATGAGGACGAACTTTCCGGAAATGTTATTTTACTGAAACTATTGTTGTCCGTTTTGTAACACTGTTTCAGTTACTGTAACTGATTGAACTTTTGTCTGATGCTGTCAGATACTACTTCAAGCAACCCCATTTCTGAAATCGATCTCATATTACCCCAAGGATAGCCTGAATCTGATTTCGTATTACCCCTGACCTGCTCACATTACCCCCTCTCTGATAAAGCCGAAATGATAACTTCCTATATACAACTATTGATATACGATTGAATAAAGCATACCACTATTGATATACGATTGAATAAAGCATACAACTATTGATATACGATTGAATAAAGCATACAACTATTGATTATACGATTGAATAAAGCATACAACTATTGATATACGATTGAATAAAGCACGTGAAACATACAAGATTCGAAGCTAGACTCAATATCTAAAGCAAAGCAAAATGTCACAGAAATGTTGCTTGTATTAATCCTCTCATAGACTCGTTTAAAGTGTATGACATATTACACACACACTAACCCCATACACTATCCCTATACCTGAACCGCTAAAGCATCTAAATAAATATTAATAAATAAATGTTTTCAGGGGTATTCTGAAATCGTAGAGGGTAGGATGAATCGCCTTGAAGCTATCCACAGGGTCACTTGAAATCGATTTAATCCTACCTCCCGGTAATCTGAACAAGTTACCAGAGGTTGCGGGGGGAGTTAAGATGAATGAAGGGTAATCTGCAATCGTTAAATCGGTTACTGTATACAGTATACACTGGTTAGGGCATACGTCCCATGCGCATTCGGTGCGTGAGGATTCCGGTTCGCATACCGATGATGGCTTATTTTCTATATATTTGAATCTCTGGCTAGCACGGTCCGTACATGGAGACCTTAAAATTAAATTTACTGGGCAGTGGTTGTGTAAGCTCTCACCTGATCAGCTCATTTTTAAATGAGCAGGGTCGAGGCCGTGTGGTTGCTATAAAAATACGTTTACATTTACATTTAGTATCGTATAATCTGACCGCAAGAGTAAGTCCTATCTCTGATTGGTTTGCTCTTAGAGTGGGGCTACATAAGTGATCACTTAAATGATATCACCACAGACAGGTCTTCTGCTGTCCTGGTGAACATGCAAGTTCTGTTATTCCTGTTTTCTGTGTTTGTGCTACTACTCTTTGTTTGGCGAAATAAAGATTGGCATAAAGTCAGGAAACGTAGTCATAGCATATAAAGTCATATCACACAGTCAAATGGCAAAGTCAGAGCATGTAGAGTCATAGCACTTATTCATATGGCATAGTAGGCCTATATAGCAAATAGTCATAGCATAGAGTCATAGTACACAGTCACAGCTTTTATGTAGTCTTGTGTAATGTCGGCATATATCATCTTAGTCTCATAGTCGTGTCATATTGCGATAGCATATCATATAATAGTCATAGCATATACCGGTTGCCATAGCAACGTATAGGTGTCAATATATATCGCCTCTCAGGACATTTCAGAAGCGTTGCACACATGTGGCTTTCTTTTATAACCGATCGAAACAGATGTGATTTAAGGTCGGTTGAAAGTATATATATATATATATATATATATATATATATATATATATATTGTGTGTGCGTGGAAAAGGAACGCACAACGTTCCCTATAGACACAGAGTATAGCCGTGGTATGCAGTAAGACCTTCGATGTCACGTGCTCTGTGTACATCGATGACCTTGTACATAAGGTATCTATGCGGGTAATAAATAAAAGAAGAGTAATAGATATTTGATATACAAGAAGTTGTTGCGTAGTTGATTGATCGCGTCTACGTGAGTGTAAGACGAGAGCATTTCCTAGCCCCACCTTGACCTACTGACCTCAACTGACTTATCGTACAATGACTTATCGTACACCTACCCTATGCCATACACTTTCCTATCATGCCTTACCCTACCACAACGTATACTACACGGTGCACAATATCCTATAGCCTACCCTGCCATACTCTGCCCTATATTACCCCACCTTACCTTATTGTAAATATCATTCCTATTGTAGTATTGTACCCTACTCTGCGCTCCTGACCTAACCTACCTCAGCAGACTTTCACTATATTATATACACTACACTGCCCGTGCTTTACCCTGCCTACCATACCACGTATATCCTACGCTACCTTACCAACGCATCTCATCTTGCTGCTTAAAAGCTTATATGAGATTCAGGAGGCAGTTGTCAGGACCGAACACGGCGACACTGGAAAATTCAGGATAGGGAAGGGAGTGAGACAGAGGTGCATACTCTCTCCGGTCTTGTTCAACCTCGAATGGCAGAGCTGGAAGCGGCGGATGAAGGAGTGAAGATAGCAGGACAAATACTGAGTAATCTAAGATATGCGGACGACACAACGCTTTTGGCTGGGAGAAAGGAAGACCTCGCAGAACTAATAAAGAGACTGAGGAGGGAAAGCGAGAAGGCTGGGTTATACTTCAATATCAAGAAGACCAAGATCATGACAACGGCAGAGTGGGAAACATTCGAGATAGATGGAGAGGAAATACAGGTCGTAACGAGTTTTTCGTTTCTGGGCTCAATGATCGAAAGAGAGGGTAGATGTGAGACAGAGGTGAGACGCAGAATAATACTAGGGAAATCAGCAATGCAGGGAATGGGAAAGATATGGAGAGACAGGCATGTGGGTATGGAGACAAAAGCAGGGCTGGTGAAATCAATGATTTTCCCGATAGTGTTATACGGATGCGAGACGTGGACAAAAGCAAAAGCGACAGAAGATAAGATTGATGCGTGCGAAATGTGGATATGGAGAAGATTGCTGGGGATATCGTGGACAGA
Organism: Aporrectodea caliginosa; assembly: GCA_020284085.1. Taxonomy (NCBI): domain Eukaryota; kingdom Metazoa; phylum Annelida; class Clitellata; order Crassiclitellata; family Lumbricidae; genus Aporrectodea; species Aporrectodea caliginosa. The sequence goes on from JACEVL010000899.1 coordinate 644,453, forward strand.
AAAGAGAACAAATGCATCTGTCATTCAGGAGATAGGGCAACTAAGAGGAGATTTGACACTGCAACAAAGGGCCATCAGACAGAAATTGATGTACTTTGGACACGCAATGAGAGCAGAGGGAATGGAGAAGGAGATGATGCTGGCGTGCGGGGAGGGGAGGAGGAGTAGGGGCCGGCCAAGAACTCGCTGGATGGAGGAGATACATAGGAGGACAGCGATGAGCCTCGCACAACTAAGGGACGCTGTACGAAGCAGGGAGGATTGGAGGAAGCTGGTCACGTCGGTCACTAGAGTGCCACGAACTGACGGCACAAGGTGACAAGGTGACCTTGCCACACCATGCTTTATCTAGAACTCCCTGGGTCTTGGTCAAATTTGGTGTCCCACAGGACTCTGTTCTGGGTTCTCTCCTATAGTCTATAGCCATATTCTGTAGACACTCGTCAACTGGTCACTTCTATGCTGACGATGTGCAGGCGCTTGTCCGTGGCCCACCATCTGCTCAGTTTGCTCTTACTGGTCACATTGATGGTCTCTCTAAAGACTTGTACATCTGGGTGTCTTCCAATCGGCTCTCGCTGAATCCAAATAAGATGCAGCTCATCTGGTCCGGTGTCATGCGAGATACTATCCGGCAGCAAAAACGTTCCGACCACGCCTACTTCAGTTTCCAGGATGGTCTTTCGCATAATTTAGGTGCGAAATCTATTCCGGTGACAAATACGTTCCCATTGGCTAAGCGAACTTTGTTAACAATAATAGTTCTGTTTATAAATCAGATTACTCCATATGCAAAGAATTATTGTATTTCGTGCCTGTAAGTTGAATCGTGGGCTAGTGGCATTACGATTATGCCAGTAAATTTAGGAGAAAACGTGATTATGAGGGACGAAGCGGTACTAAGTTACGTAGTAAGATCGCATTCTATTTTTGGAATGGAAATTCCGCGTTCGAAAAGTTATCTGATTGATGTAGCCCATTTGTTCGACTAACAAATTCGTAAAGGGTAGGCCTAGTTAAGAAAATTCCTTATCGAACATGCAGGGTGATAGCATTCCTGAAGCCGAAAGATGACAACTGTCGCACAACCAATTTCCACTGTTATCTGTTAATGAATGACGCGGATCCTACGTAACAGGATTAGGTAGGTAAGTAAGTAGGAGGTCTCATTAATCTGGCCTGTGTGACTGTGCGTGTATGGTTGTAGGTGCCGTAGGTCGAAATAGGGTGCAAACATAAAAACAAGAAAACTACCAGTACTTGGTCAGCGTTCCATAATTTTGCAACGGGTGTAGCACTCCCAGTCACATGTTTCTGTTTTGCCAATTGCCTTGAAGCCGAACCTTGCTAGCTTACGGAAACATAGGCGTAAACTTCTGTAGGCCGCTAGGCTCGAGCCCCCCCAATAATTGAGGCGCCAGGCCTGCCCAGGCATTGAGCCACCCCAATATTATGACAGTAGTAATATATTTTTTCGCCTAAACTCGGGGGCTTAAAGTGTGAATGGACGGTCATGGACAGCGTCTAGGCAGGCACTTAGTTTCAACTTTCAAGGCTGAACGCCGCCCTGGCCCTGTCACTTATTAGACCAACAGACCACCACACTCTGGACGCCGTCCATGCATGGTCCATGCAGCAGTGTAATTACCTTGGGCGGGTCAAGCTATACGACCCCCCCCCAGCAGCTTTCAGCGGCTCAATGTATCTCGATTTTCGCGCGCATCCAAATATGTCCAACATGTGTTAACCCATGGAGTTGGCTACTAAATATTTCGGTATCTCCGGTTAGCCCCAGGATCTTCCAAAGAAATGATCGACTTTCCAGTATATATGAACATTGAATATATATATATATATATATATATATATATATATATATATATATATATTCATACATATATGAACGTATCATGTCACATATGCCGCCGTTTTATTTCCGTATAGGGCCTATCTGAGGCTCTCTCTATACTTGCGGCGTCTTGTTGCGGCTTCTATTGGATTCGTTATAACTTAAAAACGAGGCTTTTATCAAGTGCCCTGTAAAATGAGTTTACTTAATTAAGAGTGGATTTTCGAGCAAAAAGCGATTTGCTAACAGGCCTAGTGAAGAATGTGATCGAGAAACTGAAACGGCGACAACTAAATTAAGATGATGTGGCAGTGAAGCTGAGAAGGTAATTGATGAATTAAAAGCTGGTAAGTGTGAATGAGAAATCTCGTAGGCCTACAGAAGTTTGATAGCACTGCATAAAAGGTAGGCTATTGCCTGTTTCTTCAGCTGATTGTTAGACCTACAGATGATTCAGTGAAAATAATGAATATCTATCAAGCCAGTGGAAGAAACAGGTTCATCGTTACATCTGTAAATGACTTAGGCCTACTAATGATTGGTATAAATGGTCCACCTCTCGCCCTATGGAATGCCGAGAAGTATGTTATTACTCATTAGTTGGTTGAAGTCGGGCAACATAGAGCCCTGGACAAAAGCAACAGGCTTGCCAAAATATAAGGACATCTAAATTAGCTAGTAGGCCTAATACTTCGAAATTGTTTGCATAATTAACGAAAACTATTGCTTTGCTTTTTCTGGTTTCATTCATGATACTTCGGTGTTAGATAGAGTCACAAATTTTTGCCAGAGCTAGTAGGCTAATCTTCTGAAAATAGACCTCGAATTTTCCAATAAGTAGCCTACTGTATTCTCCATTGTTCGACTTTTTGACACAGCTACATGTAAGTAGCCATACGTGTGCATTTGAGGACCACTGGAGGTCAATAGCGCCAGTGGAACGCTCATACAGACTAGCTCAGTCTGCCCGACCTTTAACCCTACAACGGGACGCTCAAGGCTCAGGGGCTGATGTGCCTCGGCCCTTGGGGTGCAGGCTGGTGCACGGGGGCCTGATCTGCTAGGTCTAAGGTCATGACCTGGGAAATATCTCTGGTAGACTCTGGACCTGTATAGCAATACTCGAAATATTAAAATAATAATATTAACATTCTCTCTGGACCACTTTCTAGATTCGAACGCAGTCAGGCCTATGTAGGAACCACGGTTTAAAACCAAAATACCATCTTGAAACCAATAGGTCTTGTTACTTTGAAACGTAACATTGTATACGCTGTGTGTTCTTATAATAATGCTGACTGAACAGTCCAAAGAGAAATCGTAGTCGTATCATGTTAGGTACCTGTATAGGCTGTATGGCATAAAGTGCATCAGTGGCGTAGCGTGGGCTCGGATGAAGGGGTCCCGAATGGCCTGTAGGCTGTAGCCTTTCGTGGGAGAGGAGGGGAATGGGCCCTCCCAATATTTTCGACAAGTTTACGCCTATGTACGGAAAGGTTCATAATTATTTCAGTCGCTTTTTTTATTTTGTTGCTTGTTGAAGAGGTCATAGTTACTGAATGGTAACACCTCTGAAAAGGAGCCCTGGTGAGTTTACCAATACATGCATTAAAAGTGAAGTAAAAAAACAAACACTGGAACATCTGGACAACCTTTTATTACGTCAACAGATCACATAAGGGGCCGTCCATAAATGACGTCACGCACCTAGGGGAGGGCGGAAATTTGTGACGATGTGTGACATGGAAGTGGGGGTCTGAGAAGTGTGACGTCACACCAGGTCTGTTATTAAATTTAACAATTAACAACAATTTAATTTTAATAATAACAGCACTAATATTGAGGATTAAATTTTCACTATTTTTTGATTTTATATTAATGTATACGGGCACCATTATTAATAATTTTCTAATTATTTCAATATTTGGTCACCGTTAGATTTGAAAATATTCATGCTTTCCCTATTTCTTCGATGAAGGAGCATTTTGCTTTGCCATGGAAATTTGGTTTTGGGGTCAGAGCTTTGTGACGTCATTTTCAGAGGGGGGTGTTACTTTTTGTGACGAAGTGTGACGAGGGGGGGCAAAAATCGGCCAAAATTGCGTGACGTCATTTATGAACGGCCCCAATGCACTAAGGCTCAAACTCCGTGTACTGCACAAAGATTGATTACAAGCAAATGCAATACCTATCATTGACTCCCAGAGGCAATGGCAATGTACCACACTTAACTTTTGTTATAAATTGGGTAAATATTAAAAACTCGCAAGAACATGCAATTATTATGACAGTTATGACAGCAATTATTATGACAGCCAGAGTTGATCAATAAACGAAAATACAATACAATTAATCAGAATCACGACATGTAATACTGCCAGTTCAGACCAAAGTATGGGCCCCTATACATGTACAATTTTAATCCATGAAAATTATATTAGAAATCATGTCAGCTAAAATTTCCCACTGAACCTTGTCTCATTTATACTGTTGTTACAGTATAAATGAGACAAGGTTCAGTGGGAAATTTTAGCTGACATGATTTCAAACAACACTTTTATGCAATTTCCTATTGGAACCCTTGTCTTCGCTTCATGGAGCCCTAGGGTTCTGCGGAGCACACCTTGGGAAACTCTGGTTTAACATAATATGTTTACATGATTGATGATCAGCCAATCAACCACGGCACCATGAGGAGGAAGAAGTTGTCATTAAGTTCTTAGACTTACTGCATTTACAAATTATCTCCCTTGGTCAGTGATGATCCGCTGTGAACTGTGGAGGTCCTAAACTGTGGAAGAGATCCAAAACAGCGTCACATAAAGATTTCGCAGATTTGTCTCGCAGCGCCCGGAGAAAAATGTATTTGGTGACGAGATCAGTCACAGTCAGCAAATATCCATTTCCAGTTGATGTTTCTGGCAGAGCAACCAAATCCATACCCAGGACCTCCCACCTGCCATTTAAGTCTGAATGGACTGCTGAGGCGGTGGCATTGCTGTTATGTTGTTACTCATCTGGCATTCTGGACACCTTCTCACCTACAACACAGTTTCTGTAACTAAGGACTCTTCAGTTTATTTCAAAAGCAATAGAGTTATGCACCCATACAGCATCACTGCGTATAAGCAAAAACGTTCAGTTTCTCACACTTGACTGCATGTTAAATAAAGTAGCAAACGTTAAAGCAAAATGCCTGAAATCATCCTGTTCATTTCCCCACCGGATTCTTTTCTGTAAAGAATGTAAGCTGATAAGCACTCACCCATTCATTGACGTCATGTGTCATAGATGGCCAATAGTAATGCAACTAAGTCTTGTCCTGTGTTCGCCTTGTTCCCTGATGAGCAGAAATTGTCATGACATTCCCTAAGCACTCGTTCCACGTCGGACTTTGTATGAAGCACATGTCTCCTAGCTCCTTTCGCAATGAAAAGTAACTCTCCACCTGTACAAAATTTAATGTTGCAGGCACATAAATTTACAAACTGAATCAATGAAATTAAGTCCTTAGAAATATTGTTTAGTACATGCAGTGTTGGGTATGAGTTAACTCAGATGAGTTGAAACTCACAAGTTAACTCACTTGCTGTGATTTATGAGTTTGAGCTAACTCACCGTAAAGAGTGTGAGTTATGAGTTTGATTTAACTCATATTTTCTGTGAGTTTGAGTGATAACTCAATTATTTTAAACTCAACTCACTCGGCACATACTAAGTTGAAACAAGCCGTTTCTTTATATCGGAACAGGCTGTCAGATACTGAAAAAACTTCTTGTGCCTAAAGCTAATACCAGTCATGTTTGAGATGTGAAACATGTGGACTGTGGTGTTTACTTTGACTCAATAATAATAACAACCTGATTTATCCATTATCCCATTAATAATAATAACAGTTATACTAGTAATAATAAACTGATGATACCATTTCCTGGTATAACTGAGTATTTGTACAACGTTCGATTAGAACGTGCTAGTATGAGACGTGTGAGTTGATGAGTTAACTCATTTAACAACTGAGTTTGAGTTAAGTCATTTCACTTAGGATGAGTTGAGTTGAGTTTCAACTCATTTTGAGGTGCATGAGTTGAGTTTTAATTTAACTCATTTTTTGTGTGAGTTTACCCAACACTGAGTACATGTGTGGGTTAAACTGTAGTTTAACATTGCCAAATTATTTGACATGGTCAGTTAAAAATGGAAGCTGCATAGATAAAAATAATTGCTTCCGTAAGTAGAAGTTTGATTCATGAGAATAGGCCTAATTCTTGGTTTTCATAAAAGTTCGATTGATGAAAAAAATGTTTTTCCTTAAATAGAAGTTAGATTGATGAGAAGCAATTTTTTCCTGAAATAGAATAATTAATTAATATGTGCTCATTTTAGTTTCATGAGGCAGTTTTGTTAAACGTTCAAACTACAAGGTTTGGTTTTGAATAAAAAATTTAAAGTTCATTGATCACTTGGTTCTCTTTCCGAATTCCGACCCTTTTTCGGGAGACGCAGCGCATTTTACTTCGCAACGTAATCAGGTTATACGTGCTTACCTTCAATTGCAAATTTCTTTGCCAAATTCCGTATCGCTCTTTTTTTGTTCTCGTTTCTATTTGCTGAATATTTTCCGGTTTTTAAGTACGTTTCAACATCTTGAAACCGATCGAACTTAACTTTATCGGCCATGCTTATTGAAGGAAATACCTCGGATTATATTTGTCGATGAAAACGAGGCGCAAAGCTCCATGACGTCATATGTCACGAGAACCAATTACAGAAGGTTTCGGAACGTTTTTGTTGCCGGATAATATTTCGCCCTACACCGGCACTCACCAATAGCTTCTTAAACTTGATTTCCCTCTGTTACAGAGAGATTCCCTTCCTTTACTTTCCACTCCAGTATTCGAGACCTTGGCGTAGTCCTGGATAGCATGAAAAGCACAGATGTGAAAAGCACAGACCGACAAGCACCTTTTCTGAACATATGGCCAATCTTATACCCGATCTTCCTACTTCAACCTGAGGCGGCTTAGAGCAGTCCGACGCTCCGTCTCCTCCTCTGTCTTTACCTCTATTGTCCATGCCTTCATCTGCTCCAGAATTGATTATTGTAATTCTCTTTTGGTTGGTCTTCCAAAAGTTCGTCTCCCCCTCCTCAGTCTGTTCTAGATGCTGCAGCCAGACTAATAGCCCGACTTCCTCGCTCATCTCACATCTGTGCTTTCATGTTTGACCATCTCCATTGGCTCCCCCTCCTTGGAATCAACTCAAAATGCTCACGTTAACTCTACCGGTCGACGGTCGTATACTGGCCGAACTCCCAAGTATCTACGTGACTTTATCCGCCTGCCGACCTCAGCCACTTCTCTTCGTCAGCTACGCTCGCTTGACCTGCATGATCTCTTTGTTCCGCGAGCGTGGACTGCTATGGCTAAATCTCGAGCCTTTGCTTTCATTGGCCTTGCCGTATGGAACCAGCTCCCTCCTTCGACACGTTCCTCCTTATTTACTGGTAGGCCAAGTGCCTCTTTTCGCTCTCTCAAGCCCACTTTCTTTTCTCTGGTCTCTCGCGCTGGGAGCGCCTCTGATTGGTATGCACTGCGATAGGCGCTATATAAATTTATAGATACAATACAATAAAATCAGACCCTACCATAGTTCGCCAGATATACCTACATAAAACATACATGTACACACACGCGCGCGCGCACAGACACACACATGATCTTAAAACCTCGTCTCACCTTAACATACATTACCTTACATTGTCTGGGCTTACGTGCATAATGTATTAAGGTAATTAATATTTAATCAAGTATGTAATATGGTAGATTTAATTATGTACGTAAAGAGGTATGTAATGAGTCATGACGGAATGTAGGTATAAACCTGGAAAGGCGGAGTTCTTTGCGTAGAAGGATGGCTTCCTTGATGTCTTTGTACTCCAGTGTGACTCCTTGGGAAGTGGCTGCGACAGGCGGACTTATGTTCCACTTCTCCCAGCGCGATTCTCCGCTCGACTTCTCCACTCGCACGCGCTTCCCATTCAACTTCCTTCCGATCGAAAAATAAAGAACAAGAAGAAGTCACGATAAACAGACAATTGATTAAAACAATGAATTAAGACGATGATGAATTGACGTGATTAATTAAGCCTACTAATCAACATGATGAGCTGAGATGAGTAATTAAGAGAATTGATTATTGTCTGGGCAGCCAAACCTTCTTAATAAACGGACGGAAGGCAGGAAGAATGGAATGACGGATGGATTAATGGAGGGAGAGTGTGAAATAAATAACGTAGGCCTAATAAATAACGAAAATTGTTAAGCAAGTCCTAAGCGCACACTTGTATTGGAAAATTTGTATGACATCACGCCGATTAGTCTTTCGGTTGTTTGCTTCTTTTTGCATGCATTCATCATTTTGGAAATACCATGCTTGTATAAGAGGGAAAGTTTGGAAATCCTACAATCGCGATAGACCGGTTTTGACCAATTGCTCTGATCTGATGTCTTGGCCACAAGAGCCTATAAAAGGGATCACCATGTGTACCGTTAAGATAACTACGGTGGTGACAGTCCCAAGCCTAAAAAAGAGGAGGGTCACGCTAATTTTATCCATTATGACACAAAGTTGTTAAACAGTGGCACTGTTTAGGTTAAGAGAGCGCGGGAAAGATTTTGTACATCTGTCGTGTGTTAAGTTGGAGTAGGAGTCACGAATGTCATTGACAGAGTAGTATGTGTAGAGAATATTTTGTCGAAAGCTGAGGTGCTGTTGTCATCGAACTGCTTGCTAATTGTAATACCATCGAAAATCAAAGACTACGTGTCTTTACTCCGTTTAACGCTAAGCCACAAATGGAATGAGCCGAGGGTTCGAAGCCAGATCGATTGTCAAGACAGACAGACGGATAGAGGGACGAATAGTCAGACGGATGGACAGATAGACAGAAGGACGGAAAGACGGATGAACGAATAGATAAACGGACATTTGGACAAGAGTACAGACAGCCGTGTAGACGAATTGGTGGAAAGACGGACGGACAAAAAACAAATATATAGACGGATGAAAGCAAGAATCGACGAATGAGAGTACACTTGAGAAGACTGCACATATAGTTCGATTAGTGAGAGAATAGGGGCGCTATATAAACCGTCGTCGTTCGTCCTTGTGTGAGACTTACGTTCCGTCGAGGCATCTGACAGCGTCCTCTGCGTCCCTTGGATCTTCGAAGGCGACGAAGGCGAACCCAGGGGGGTTGCGGGCCACCCAGACGTTCACAACCCGTCCGAATGCGCCGAAGGCAGTCTCGATTTCATGGCTGTCGGCCCCGTTGCCCAGGCCTCCGATGTAGACCTTGCAGCTGAGGTCCTCTGGAGGACGCCTGTCCCGCGAGGAGGAGGACATCGGACGGACGGAAGACTGAACGGACAGGAGGAGGGTGATAGGAGAACAGAGGAGGAGGGTTGGGGTTAACGCAGAGAGATTGGACCTATGTTGGGTTACGGTGTCTACATGCAGTCAGTGTGCTTGAGAACTGATTGTTACGGAAAACGAATTGGCTACTGGATCTACGAAGAGACGAATCAGAGTACCCAGAAATTTTGAGCCCGAGACAGAGACAGAGACTGAACTTTGAGTCCAGGCCGAAGAAAAGACCAAATCAACAGACCAAGGCACAGACTAAGGCGCAGAACAAGCAGGATTCGAGATCAGAGACCGAGGAAGAGACCAAGGGTCAGACCACTCCATGCAGGGCACCCTTCTGCCCACTTTGCAGGGACGTATTCGCTTCTGGCCACCCAACAGTCGGGGATATACCGAATCCTTCTGCGGCGTCTCCACCAGAAGTAGTCCAGCGGTGGACTGCAGCTACTGAAGTGCGTCGTCGTTGCGTGTCACTGACTCCAATCGGATTCTCGTCAACGTGTCATCGATGAGCAGCCGAAGGAGACAGACAGACAGACAGCTGCAGAGAGATGCAAGTATTCCGACCGATGCAAGTATATTCCGACGGAGCAATTGAAACCACTTCGTTCATCCGTTCGTCGTTTTCACTGCGTCCCTCGCTCTCTTTGCCTCAGCCAAGAACACGTAGACTCACGGCGGCGGCGACGACGGCGATCGATTAGCAATAGCGTTCAGTTGGGCAAATGCGTTTCTATTCTTCTGTGCCTCCCTCCTTGTATCTCTGCCTCTCTGTCGCACTCCGTATGTCCCATTGCCATGGTGCTCATGCAGCGTCCAGCTTTCTGTTCTACATGTCCTTTGCTGCTTCGTGTATCTGCTGCTTGTCTCCGTTCCGTCTATTTGTTCTGCTAGCATGCCGACATACGCAGTTTACCATTTTCAGCCTCTTGGTGTGTGTATGTTTTATCTGAAATTCCTTAGCGCCTTTTAGCAATCTCGCGAAAGGTGCTGTTTCCTTCGCTCTATCTATTCCTCTTCTACCTTTCTTCGGCTCTTTCTGACTTCCTCTCTTCTTTCTCTCCTCCCTTTCTCTGTCTCTCTATCTCTGTCTCTGTCTCTGTCTGTCTGTCTGTCTGTCTGTCTGTCTGTCTGTCTGTCTGTCTGTCTGTCTGTCTGTCTGTCTCTCTCTCTCTCTCTCTCTCTCTCTCTCTCTCCGTCTGTTTCATCCCTCCCTTCCCCCTCTCCCTCTCTTTATCTCTCCACTTCTTCACATTCCTCTCTCCGTCTCTTCCTCCGTCCATCTCTCCTCCCTCCCTACCTCCCTACCGCCCTCCGTCCGACCCCCAACCCCTTTCGTTGCCCCTCCCCATAAGTTGTCGATGTCCGCCGTGTACCATCTGGTCGGTATCGACGCGTTGGTTCACAGGTGCACCGCCGCAGCAACGCAACGCAGCTTCTTTCATCAGTCGATCAACCGAATACGATGACGACGACACGCTTCACTGTTCCCTGCGCCATACAAGTGAATGCGCATGATTTAACATTTCAGCAGCATCTATTGTGCCGCAGAGTTATTTGGCCTGTAATTGTCTGTTGCTCTGTTCTGTATACTCTGCTACTCTATAGCACAATTCTATCCTGTTCTATTATGTTCTATTCAAATCTGCTCTTTCTTTATTCTATTTCTGTTTTGATTCGATTCAGTTTGTTCTGTTATAATATTCTCTTCTGTTTTATGTTATTCGTTTCTAATCAATTTCTACTCCGGATATGCTTTTATTCATGGCATTACTATATACGCATTCTTTCATATTCCACCTCCATTCTTAGTCTTCTGATATTTGGAGCGCAATCGTATCATCAGTCATTTGAACAGAAGGTGTGTATGTTTGTCTGTATGTGTGTATGTTCCTACGTCTGTCAGTGAATGTCTGCCTGCCTGCCTGTTGTTCCGACATGTTTACCAAAGCGCTAACGACACATGCTCAATTACTAATAGCCTCAGGTCACGCAGCGCTGACTCTGCCTTATTAGAATGACAACAATAATACAATATAGCAAAAACACGAAGAGAGCGACATTTACATGAATTGTACTAAATATAATTTCCTTTATGCAGGCGTGTAGGCTACAAGCATATACAAGTAGTAAAACAAAAGACTATTTTATATAAACTGAGGATTTATAGACACAGGAAGACTAATACAGGGTGGGCCAAAAAAGTAACCCCCTCGGCATTTTTGCTAATATTTCGGCCAAAAATAGGAATTTTAAAATCACGTTTTATGTGCTTAAAGGTAATTCATATCTACGTATAATGGCCAAATTTCACGGAAAAGTTTCAAACAGAACAAAAGTTATATCACCTTTAGTGAGTCCACCCACTGTTTTTTGATGGTTCAAAAACGTAACGCAACAAAAAGCAACAAAAAACCATTTTACTAAGTCACTTCTCAAATAATTGTTATCTAACAAAATTGACTATTGTTTCACAACTTGAGTTCAATGTGTCCACCACCAGTACCCATACATGTTCTGAGTCTTTTTGTAAAGTTTTGATGTCTTTGTGGATGAGTTACAGAGGTAAATCTTTCCACATCAACTTCAATGCGACCTTCAATTCTCTTATCGTTTTTGGCTTTGGTCGCAGATTGTGGTATTTCTCCAGCATAGCTCCCCTTACGTAATAATTCATTTGTTGGAGTGCGGAAGATTTCGGCCTTCCGCTGCCTTTACGACGTTCCAGAGCCGATCCCCTTTCATCAATAAGGGGGCATATTTTGTAACGGTAGGCCAACTCAGCTTCCACTGTTTATCAGGCCAAGGGGCGATTAGAGCTTTAGCTCAAAGACCCTGCTCATGAAGTGTCTGCATACGCATTTTGTCTGTCATTGAAACCTTGCCCATCTTGATATTTAAGAAATTTCAATTTCATTGTTTCAATAAAAAAATTATGAATCTGAAAATTCGTTATAAAATTATACCAACTTGATGGTCTTCTTGCTAAGTGACGTCACAGTGACGTGCAGCTACGCTGGTACCCGTTTCTTTTCTAAATAATAATAATAATATGTATCTGGCAATATCAAGTTTGTTTGATAACAATTATTTGAGAAGTGACTTAGTAAAATCGGTTTTTTTGTTGTTTTTTTGTTGCGTTACGTTTTTGAACCTTCAAAAAACAGTGGGTGGAATTACTAAAAGTGATATAACTTTTGTTCTGTTTGAAAATTTTCGGTGAAATTTGGCCATTATACGTAGATATGAATTACCTTTAAGCCTGTAAAATGTGATTTAAACATTCCTACTTTTGGCCGAAATATTAGCAAAAATACCGAGGGGGTTACTTTTTTGGCCCACCCTGTATATTATATAGACTAAGCGGCCCTCAAATTTCGAATAGCCTACTAGCGATTCTCCAAGACGGAAAATTGACAGAGAAACTTAATTTAGGCTTTACTATGCTAAGGCGGCAAAGATTTATTATCGTGGTGCGTAAGTTTACTGGCGTTTTAGGGTATCTTTTGGCATGATCAGAGGATAGTATCATGTATTTTAATGACGACAGACACTAACCCTAACCCTGACCCTAACCGACCCTCACGAGCCTAACCTTACCCTAACCAAGGTAACTACTCATAAGCACTCCCAACTCCAGACCAAGGCAATTAGGTAAGTTTTCAAATGTCTATAAAAATAACGGGGTGTAACATAGGAAAAATATCTGCCCTTGCGGGATTCGAACCTCTTTGAATTGACATTCCAGCACGCTAACCACTCGACTACGGAACACCGCACAACCGTAATGAAAAATATCTAGTCTAATTCTGCATGTGCAGCCTTCTTCACCGCATACTTTTTCATAGATTCAAAAGTCTTTGCATCACGCATTGTTAGTTTACTTAAGTTAGTTGTTTCATACACTTTCCTCTAATTTTATAAGTCGTTAAAACTATAAAAAAACTTTGCCCGACACTTACTTTTTCTATTAAATAAGGATAGACCTATATTATACAGACTATATGCCTAAGGTGCCTATATAATGCCTATGAAATGTCCATGAAATGCGTCATGACTACTTCGCGCACAGTAGCCTAGGTAGGCCTAAACCTTCACCTACTACAGTGTGAGTGGAAATAAAGCTACTTCAATAGAAACTGCTCTTTATGTGCCTATAACTGCGAAAATTAATATTCATAAAGGTAAGAAAATTCAAATGAGTTTCTTTTAATCTTGAATGTAGGCCTAATGGTTAACGATTTTTTAAAACGTAGTGGATCCGTTCACGCCCCGGACGTTAGCGGAACCAAAGTAGCCTACTACATTCACGCCCGTCACGATATTGGCTAAAGCATGTCACGTGAACTTGCTAACTCCCATAGGGATTTTGAAATGGCGGACATCGAAGTAGGCGACGATTTCGCAACTTTTAAGTTTCACCTACTACAGTGTGAGTGGAAAGGTGTCGTCAGAGTCGGTTAGGGTCAGGGTCAGGGTTAGTGTCGTCATTAGAAAAACCTTCCGCCACATTAGTAATTTTTGCATGCGTCAATATCCCGCCGGACGTTAGCACATCCTCTTCAACATAAATCAAGCCCGTCAGCATTGACCAATTGCGTAGCGGGCGTTATTCGAGTACCGTGTATAATAGGCTGACGTCAGGCGTGTCTCTATCCACGAACCTTTTTGAATCTTGAACGGTTCCCGTTATATATATGACGTCATTGTGACGTAATTTGTTACCAAGCTCTCGTCGTGAAACCAGGTCGTTGCAGGACTATAGAAGCTTCTGCTTTTAAACCCTATGCATTTGGACTACTACAATCCAGACTGAACTCCTGAGTACTTTAAAATCCGGGGAAACAATGAATGAAGACTGAAGAGTCGACAGAACAATTATTCGGAATGTCGATGGACTACGTCAGCCATCAGTCGGGTGTGGGATGAATTGGATCATGGGCAGAACTGACACCGCAATAAGTGGTTGGCCGGAACTCAGAAGGAGGAAACGTTTTAGCACAAATTATGGCTTAATGCGTCAAACATAATGGTTAAATTGTTGTTTTCCAGGTTTCAGTGAAAATTTTATTGTTACTTATTTTTGAATGCATGTTATTATGAAGCTTTAGATGAGATTGTTGTTTTCCACTCACCGTGTAGGCCTATGCGCCTATATGACACTGTATGGCCTATATTGACCGAAGTAGTTCTCTTAAAGAGACGCCTCTGCAGAGAATCTATAAATGACGCTATATAGATGCTCTAAAGTATGAATGAGTTAATGAATAAAATAATAGCCTAAATTGTCTACAGCGTATGCTTAAAGTGCCTAAAACCGATCTTACTACGTTAAATATTGGCTGCGTAAACCTTCTGCTATCGCATATAATATTATATCGACGAAAGGCCTACAGTGCCTAGAGTGCGCCTTGAGTAAACTAAAGTGCCCGGCACAAATCGACTGGAGTTCATTGTGCGCTAGTTCGTTTCATGGCAATGGCTTTTGTGCACGTCACTCCACTTCCGCGAGCGGAAGATCGTCTCCTGGCTGCGATGACAAAGATAAGCGTAACGTATGCCTCCGGTTTATGCAGCGCTGGCCTTCTGCTATTGCGGCACAAATCGAATGGTACATTGTGTACTCTTGTCAGACGACCGTGAAAGAGCTCTGAAAGATAAGCCACGTTTGCACAGACTGTCCATCAATTATTATTCTTATTCATTGTTCGCTATTTGCAGGGCCTTTGATTATCATTATAATCAACCGCAACAAACAGGCGCAACCATAGTCCAGAATTTGGGAGCCCTACTATAACATAGTCAACTATGACTGTACACCTACGGCGGTTTGACTGTTGTATTGTGGAAATAAACGAATATACATGCATTAGACGAATCACGCGTCTGACGTCATGAGACACTATTGAAACGCTTGTAACTTACGGTCAAAATCAACGCCTCTGGCTGCCGTAAGATGTCGCTAAGCAATCGGGAATTTGATGATCTCGTTCATGGAATATATAGGCCTAGGGGTAGTTTTACGTGTTCAATCCCACCCACCCCACCGAATAGATGCATTTCTGTACCTAATTAAACACTAAATATGTAGAAAAATACGACTATGTCCAATGGAAGCTCCCGAAAACTAAAAACCCAACGAAATTTCACCCTGGCTGTATATATATATATATATATATATATATATATATATATATACATATATATATATATATATATATATATATATATACAGCCAGCAAACAATTTCGTTGGGTTTTTAGTTTTGATTCTATATATATATATATATATATATATATATATATATATATATATATATATGGCCTATACACTTCTGATCTCGACGATCTCGTTATACATTTTTAAAAAGCTTTCGATCGACTCTTTATATAGTCGTCAGCAGTGAGTCAATAATTCAAATACCTGCTAAGCCTCTGGCGTGGCAAAAAAACTCGTAAACTTGTATTAAGGCAGGAGGGTCTCTGGTGTGGCGTAAAACCCCGTAAGCCCAGCTACAAAAATAAAGAATTAACAATCAGAAGCACTAAGGTTGGCTTGTGGGTGCACCCTAATTGGCTCGCTCTACAAAATTAGTGGCGAAATGCTCCTCCATTTCCGTCGACTGGACAACTCGGTAAAGGTTGGATCAAAAATCTTTGGCACCAAAGATCATCAATTTGATTTTCAAATGTTTGTTGTCTTACATTTATTTCCAAGTTTTACTGCACGCAATTCCGCATTCATTAAGTGAGGCTAATTATTTCGTTTTGTTTATTAAGCACTGTTTATTATTGCCATTCTTATACATTCATTCATTCATGCAGGGGTGCAACCACGGTCTAGAAGTAGGGGGCCCTACTAGAACGTTCGAGTGGGGGGGAATTTCGAGCGCGGAAGGCGGGAGGCCGCGATTGCTGAAACCCCTAACGACTTGGGTATGGGGCGTCGTTGAATCTATGCGATGAGTGGCCTGTTCCGGTTTACTATCACAACCGCGCGCCCACAACCGCGCGGCTAATTACCGCGCACACAAAACCGCGCGGCTAATTTCCGCGTGCTATTCATTATGTCGCCGATCAAAACCGCGCTTCTATTGGAGTTCTTTATCGTAAAACATTTTCGTAGGTAAAGACAATTCTTAGGAAATTATAGTTCAGAGCTATTATGTTCGAAATCAACAAATTCCTACCTTTAATACTAAAACTTAATGGATCAATAATATGTGCACTTCAAAGAAGCCACCGCTATTCATGGCAAGATTAGGCGAACTTCTTTATTGTAAAACTTGTTCGCCTACAAGTCTATTTTTCATTTAGAACATTTAAAACTTTTTAATTGTTCGTAGTAGAGCATTAATTTTATTGAACGTTTATAAGTCTAGTTTTCATTCGAAATGTTTAAATAAAAGAATTAACCTGGAAAAATATCGATTCCATTTTGTAATTTATATCGATTCCATTACTTAAAATTTTACTGTTATTCAACACTAGAAGCGCGGTTTTGATCGGCGACATAATGAATAGCACGCGGTAATTAGCCGCGCGGTTTTGTGTGCGCGGTAATTAGCCGCGCGGTTGTGGGCTCGCGGTTGTGATAGGATACCGCCCGTTCCATTTCCCATCCATGCTACTTGCGCCATTACAGATAATTTAATGTGAGTTAGGAACTTTTTAATTGAATAAGTAGTATTCTCGAAAGTCATTTTTTAGTCAATAATCCAATCCCTGTTGAAAAGTTTATTAACAGTCGGTGGCAAAAGTTGGGGAACCGTCCCAACCTGCTTGAAAGTTGGAGGGGACGCGACACACGGGTCCTTTAGGGTGGTTGCGCCTATGGCAACAAACACATTACGCGTATGGGACGTCCATTAGATTTCGAACGCAGTGTATAATCTTAGCATCTATGTTAAACTATTAAAACCATTTTATTTGTCTGCACGCACTCACACGCTCAACTTGCACACACTTAACTCACACACACACACACACACACACACACACACACACACACACACACACACACACACACACACACACACACTCAACCCACACCTCAACTCACGCACACTCAACCCACACGCTCAACTCATACATGTTGAATTCGCACGCACACCTAGCATGCGCTCAACTCACACGCACACAGACACACACGCACAGACACACACACACGCACACACGTGTATATATATATATATATATATATATATATATATATATATATATATATATATATATATATATATATATATATATATATATATATATATATATATAGCCTATATATCCATAAAAGGAGAACATTATAAAAGTATATTGAGCCTTGTACGTGGTTTTATGTTTTTGTATACAGACCATTAAAGAATATTGAGCTAAGACGAACGATGAGCACAAAAGGAAGTATTATGTGTAGGCCTAAGTAACATCAAACGAAAATTTGGTCAATATGGACACCTTTGCTGCAGGTTGAAAAGCGATAGAAAGGTTGAGAGTCCGGAGTTTCGAATAATGGAAGGCACAAAAAGTAAGAAAGAAAGACCTTGCAGACGATACCATGATGTGTGAACGAAAAGTCAATAGATGGCAGCACGAGAGAGAAAAGTGTAGACGGAAAAGATCAGATATCCATCGAGTGGACAGCTTTACATGTATATTGTGCGCGCGCTTGTGTGTCTGTGCGTTCGTTTGGTGTATGTTGTGTGTGTGTGTGTGTGTTTGTTTGTTTGTGTGTGTGTGTGTGTTTGTGTGTGGGTGGGTGTGGGTGTGTGGGTGTGTGGATGTGTGTGTCTTTCGACACATCCTATGTACCTATTTAGTCCCTGCGACAACTATTTGAAAGTTTGCGCCCCCTGGAAAAATTCCTGCGGACGCCCATGAACAGAGACTGGTAGAAAGTTCGAAAGTTCACTCTCAGACCATGTAGCCCTACACGGTCTGAGAATGAAGGCCATCAAAAATAATAATAATAATAATAATAATAATAATAATAATAATAATAATAATAATAATAATAATAATAATAATAATAATAATAATAATAATAATAATAATAATAATAATAATAATAATAATCATAATATCTTTTCTTTAATTAAGCGCCTGACAAACGCACTGCGCTGTACATTTACATGTTATGCAATTGAAACAATCTTAACTACTAACAGAACAGACAGCCTGCAATACACGGCTCTAATAGCAGCCTACAAAGCATGTCCGCCCTACGGGACTCGAACTCGGTACCTCTCGCTCTCTATGCCAGTGTGTTATCCAATGCGCTACGATAGAGGAACTTCGTCTACTCACTTGGTTAGACGTATCCTTTCTCTTCCAGCACGTAGGTCTTTCCCATAAGCGTAGCTACAGTGAGGCACGAGGAGGCACTTGCCTCCTCTTGTTTTTTTTATATACACTGGTACTTCGATTGACTAATGACCCAATGACCAGGATTTTGCCAATGGTCTGTGAAGTTGCCTCCTCTTGAATTTCAGTCTCGCTACGTCCCTGGTCTTTCCTCACTAGTTTATATACTATTTTCTACTGATAATAAACGTTTCCCACAACACTTCGCTCCCGCTCAATTCGTTTCCCAAAAAACATCACACCCACATCACAACACATACTTCAATACATGTACGCTTTTGAGTTTTTTTACCTATATCTTTGTGTCCCTGCTTTCCTTCCTCCTTTCTTCCTCCTTTTCCTCCGTCTGTTCACTTCCTCTCTCCGTCCCTTCCACAGCTATGACATTATTGACCTGCTATATTTAGCGTCGCGACGGCTTCTATGGATTATTGTGACATGGGGCATTGTTCTGTCGTGGACTTGGAGCGGGGAACCAGACGTGGAGAGGGAGAGAGTTGGAGACGTGTGGTGTCGATTGTGTCACAGCGTCTTATGGAGAGGAATGTATTAACTGGAGAAGAAAAGACACTCTATATATCCATCGTCTTTTCTGCCATTGGTACCGCCCTGTGCTCTTGATCTCATCACAGGACGTTTGTTTCTCGGTTCGGACTAAGTTAGTCCGAACCGAGAAACAAACGAGGAAGGAAGGAAGGAAGGAAAGAAGGAAGAAGGAAGGAAGGTACGTATGAAAGGAAGAAGGATGGAGGAAGCGAACGAGGAACGAATGACAATGAAGAAACAAACAAACGAAAGAAGGAGCGATAGAAGAAAGAACAAAAGGGCATGGAAAGAGAACAAAAGAAAACAATTAAGGTAAGCATATGGACAGACAATGGATGAGCAATCAGACGGCTAGACAGACATCAGACAGTTGTACGGGGAGAAAAACACAGACAGGAAACAAGAAAGAAAACAGAAAGAAAATGAACAAAACGCAGTTAAAGACACGCAGAAACAGGAAGATAGACGATCAGATAAGACGAATAGAAAAGAAGACAGAGGGGAGACGGATGAGAGAGAGAGAGAGAGAGAGAGAGAGAGAGAGAGAGAGAGAGAGAGAGAGAGAGAGAGAGAGAGAGACAGAGAGAGACAGAGAGACAGAGAGACAGAGAGACAGAGAGACAGAGAGACAGAGAGACAGAGAGACAGAGACAGAGACAGAGACAGAGAGACAGAGACAGAGACAGAGACAGACAGAGAGAGACAGAGGGAGACAGACAGACAGACAGACAAATAGAGACAGACAGACAGGCAGACAGACAGGCAGACAGACAGGCAGACAGAGACAGACATACAGACAGACATACAGAGAGAGACAGACAGACAGACAGACAGAGACAGAGACAGACAGAGAGACAGAGAGAGACAGACAGAGAGAGACAGACAGAGAGACAGAAACAGAGAGCGAGAGAGAGAGAGAGAGAGAGAGAGAGAGAGAGAGAGAGAGAGAGAGAGAGAGAGAGAGAGAGAGAAACAAGAATAGCGCAGGCGTTGTTGATGTGATGTATATCGGGATCTGTTGTTGACGAATGCTACGGCGCAGTTTACCTGAAGTCTCCATGGCGTTGTCCGGTTGACGTACTCCATCTTACAATAGCGCCTCGCCACCAATCCGTTTTCTTAATTTACCATTGATTCTCATTTCGTCCTACCCTTCTTAGATCCTCCCTTTCTCCTACAAAACCCTCTCCCGTGATCCCATTGATACAAGTAGAAGCGATTTCTCTTTGAAAGCAGCTAAGATTAATTATTCCACAGAACAGCGCTCCTCCCTCCTCTCAGGTGTATCTGATATATGCGCTGTATAAACACTCCGCTGCAGAAAATCAATGTCATACATATAAACAAGTACATTAAAAACGAATGAATAAATTTATAAATAAATAAACACGTTTTTGTATATGGCGCTATCAGTGGCGTCACTATAGGGTTGGTGTCACGCTGTCACCCAGTGCGAAAACTCATGGTGTCACCCATGCATTGACTTCCTCCATTACCAGATCATACAGAATCCTTAGCAATGTTTTTGTACTAATGTTAGCCTACCCATAAATTAGCATTAGAGTTTCAGCTTTAGGTAAATTACCTTAAATTGAAATTGACATGTAAGCTGGACTTACGAAAAATGTTTTGTGGTCATATGTTATTATAATTTCTTTAAGATAATAAATTTCTGCTGAAACTCTGTAAAAAAAAATTTCGACAGTCATTTTTGTCACTTTTGTGTCACCCCTCTGATGGTGTCAGTGTCACCCGGTGCGGTCCGTACCCCTTGCACCCCCCCCCCCTGGTGACGCTACTGGGTGCTATGAAAATAAGCATTCAGGTCCATACACAAGTAGCCTACACAGTGTTGGGTAAACTCACTCAAGAAATGAGTTAAATCAAAACTCAACTCATGCACCTCAAAATGAGTTTAAACTCAAACTCAACTCATCCTAAGTGAAATGAGTTAACTCAAACTCAGTTGTTAAATGAGTTAACTCATCAACTCACACATCCCATACCAGCACGTTCTAATCGAACGTTGTACAAATACACAGTTACCAGGAAATGGTATCATCGGTTTATTATTACTAGTATAACTGTTATTATTATTAATGGGATAATGGATAAATCAAGTTATTACTACTGAGTCAAAGTAAACACCACAGTCCACATGTTTCACATCTCAAACATGACTGGTATTAGCTTTAAGCAGAAGTTTTTCAAAGTTGGTGTGTGACAGCCTGTTCCGATAAAAAAAAACTGGCTTGTTTCAACATAATCTGTGCCAAGTGAGTTGAGTTTAAAATAATTGAGTTATAACTCAAACTCACAGAAAATATGAGTTAAATCAAACTCATAACTCACACTCTTTAAGGTGAGTTAGCTCAAACTCATAAATCACAGCAAGTGAGTTAACTCGTGAGTTTAAACTCATCTGAGTTAACTCATACCCAACACTGCAAGTACAAACACACATACATATGCACATTTCCATATACAAATACAAACATGCATGCATGATGCATATATGCATACATACGAACATACATGCTTTCTACTTTTAATTTTAATATGAAGTCGCAATTTGGATGTTTCTTGGTACTTAGAACAGTATACTGTGAATCTCAATCATTACGTCATTCATGGAAACCATTAATGCATGTCAGAATGGCAATTGCGAGCCAATTGGACCTTCCAACTGAATTATTGGCGTCAATCGACAAGTGCACCTTTAAAGCGTCAAGAGACGGGAGCCACTCATGCGCAGCGGCCGAAAAGAGCGATATTCCGCCAAGACAATGCCCACGGCGAGTAACGGAAGCCAGTGGACTGTGACTGAATCGAAGTAGAACAAGGAAAGTGCATCGCCGGCAATCGAATACGAGAGTAACTGGCTGGAGTCGAGAGAATAACAGGTAAGCGCCTTCTTATGCTGCTGCTGCTGCTGCTGCTGCTGCTGCTGCTGCTGCTGCTGCTGAGAAGACAAGTGGCGTGCCTCAAGCCCATCTCCCTTGCAGTTACCACATTACGTACCTGCTCAACTTCGATCAATCGTCGGCGCTTTCACGCCTTGCTCGAGGCTCCATTGCACCGATGGATTCCTCCTCCTCCGCCCGGTCTGGGATCGAACCTGCATCACTCGATGGTCGCTCGACCAGTCAACAAAGAAGACTCTTCAAGCGTCTCGAGATCTGAGGCAGACATCCTGTGCTTTATAAATGCTTCGAATGAACGATGAACGCGCCAACGTGACCACAACGCTGACAAATTGTCTTGTTTTATGCCCAATGTGTAGGCGTATAAAAGCCGTATAAAACGCCAGAGAGCCATATTGCTGCCTTCCTGCTTATTCTCCTTGACTTATGGATTCTGACTTAACGAATTTCGATCTCGATTCATTAATGGAGTCCTATGACTACTTGAAACGACCATCGATTTGTTTACTATAGAAAGGCACTAGGCCTACATTATACATTGTCTGCTTTAAATTACCTTACAGCACGTACCGATGCTGGGCCCGCGCTTTCATGCGACGATACGGGCTTTTTCGTGCATTGGACCATCTTGAAATATAACAGTATACGGTATACCATTGAACATACGTAGGCCTACTATTTCGTCAGACAGCTGAGGAAACATTTTCAAGCTAAGCTAAATCAGTTAAGCTTAAAATTAAGTTAAAAAATTTTTAACGTCTTGATGATGCTTTCAAAATCTTCGAGTTTACAATAATTTGCGCTTAGGCGACTGATGCCCGATGCCTTTAGCCAAAGTCCAACTAAACCAGACAGGGCCAGTGTCAATAAGGTCTATTAAGGATTTACCTGGTAGGCCTAGTATTGGGACGATGTCGACATAATATGGGCAGTGGTTAAATTGTTCACCCAGAGGTGGCAGATCTCCAAATTCTTACAAATTTAAAACCTATCTGACGAATCTATAACCGATACTAGCAATATGCTATTTGGAAAACACATAAAATGTATGAAACAAGAACCATATCGATTACTGTAGCAAAAGCACGCTAGGTGACGGGTCTTCTATTTTAGGTGGCGGATCTCATAGTTTAGGTGGCGGATGAGTTTTACCACTGAATATATGGGGCCCAGGATTATCAACTACATCGCTAACTGTGAGCTGTGAGTACAACCACAGATGGCAGTAATGCTCAAACAGTTTACGTTGTCAAATTATTTTAATGTCTTCAATGCCGTATTTGACGTTGGTAAGTAAGCAGCCTACCAATGCCCATGATAGTTGAACTGTCATCAATCCAGCTTCCATTTCATCCAAAGAAATTACTATCCTCTCATACACGCGGGGTCCTGAAGGGGTGTAAAGAGCCGGCCCACAGGTCATTTCAGGCCTTGCCTAAAGACTACAAAATTTGAGAATAAAAGTTATGTTATGTTTGTGACTGATAATGAAGATCAAAATTAAGATTTTATAAGCTTAATTTGACTGTATGCTAAAAAATACATCACTGAAGATTTAGTTTTACACAAATTTTCTGGGGATGGGCTTACTGAGCCCGCTCCCAGACCCTACCCCCATTCTTGCTCAGGCGCCTTCGGCCCCCTGGCCCATCACTTGCTGGAAAATATTGCCACTGGTCCACCATTAAAACAAGTGTGACAATTCTGTGAATCTAGCCACACTATAAATGCTGTTAGCAGACATAACTTATGAACTTCTCACAGCGCAAGGTTGCCAAATAACCTGTCAGCATTCTGTAAAGCCCACAACAAACCTCAAGACCATAACTATTAACTGAAATTTTATTCAGATGGCAATATTCATACACTAGATAGATCACAGAAAATGGAAATAAATTCTAGCAGACTGGTCAACAACGGAATCAAACAGTTCATCACAGAAGAGAAAAGAGACGGATTGAAAACATTTGAGTACAGACTGGAATCACTTCTTCAATAGTAAGCCGACTCATTTTTTTATATAGCACCATTATCATAATGTAGAAGGCATCAATCGATGGCGCTTATCAGTTGAGCAAGGACCTGGCCAAGGTCAATAAGCGGTAACTGCCTCAGCGGAGAATCGAACCCAAACACTTCACATTACAAGCCAAGCAATCAGCACATTCCTCAAATGACAGTTGTGTGCAATGCAAAGGATGTAAATTTATTTCCTTTGGAATTTACTACCCAACTGTGTTTGTACCATCAGTTCTTTACACAGAATTCAGATCTAAACTTAAACTATCCATTTCACCTGGCTTAGCCACCATAGCCTGACTTCTGGTTTTCCTGACCCATTGGATTTCCAATGGACGTTTCCAGCAGATTACAAGTCCTGACTATGGCTTCACTTCAAGCGATCATCGATTGAACCTTTGTCCATCAAGAAAACGGTGCTACAGAGTTCGATCAATTAACAGATGACTGATTATGCACGACTACAGTAAAACTCAGGTTCAGCTGAACACTAGAAAACATATTGCACTGCGAAAGTAAAATCCTTCTAGAAAATAATCTCGACTCTGGAATGCCATTCAATCAAATAAAGCAATTGTGTAGCTTCAGCAGGTAATTATGACACGTAAACCCGAAACCCTGACAAGTTCCTAAAAGGCACCACATACACACAATATCCAGACAGCGAAATAGCAACACACACCCTGCACGACGTACCTTAAAAGCAACCATTGATCTTTATACGCCCTGTGCCTTATGACAATGGCATCAAAGAAACTCCCCGACTGGCTAAGATAAAAGATCATAAAAACCTCAGGATCCTATGACAGTAAACCGGTAAATCACATGTCAAGATGAACAGCAAAGATCGTACAATAGCAAACAGCATCAAAAGAGAAAATGGTATAAAAATAGATACTAGAAAACAATACGACCCAATCCTTCCTAGCAATAACTTATGCATGCACACAGTTAAGCAGCACTTGATCAAGATCTGTACATTGTATACTTGTAAAATCTCAATGCATCCATATCTGACAACTATATACACAGTAAAGATTGGTATGTAGTACTATGTACAAGGCATAATAAAGAGCTTAGCTGTTTCTCTGTTGAAAATGAAGACATACAAAGTGATTGAAATTATGCACTCAAGTTTACAAACATATCATGAATTAAGATCAGCACACATTTACAAGATCTAGTCAGCTTGCTTATTCAATTATTAAATTAAGAAGCGATTTATAATTGTCTGATTCGTATGACTCTGAGTTTATCAATTATTTCATTTAAAAATCCTATATCAACATGCAGTATAAACAGCAACCGGCTTTCTAACCTGAATACTTTCTACAACACCTATTGGAAAATTCTCACCCGTGTTAAGAAACCAGTTTGCAGTTCTAAGAGCATATACATCAACTCGCTTTTTCTTATGTGCACAACAACAATAGTGAAATAATAGCTAAGAACTTAACCTCTTTGTTACCATCTAGCCACTAAATTCTCCTTGGCACTCAGACTCGGCTGCAGCTTCCAAGGCACTGAATTCAACTGCATTTCCAAACGATTTAAATCGACATCTATAGGGATTAATTTTGAGTGTATTATTCAAGGCAATTATTTCGATGGCACTTTTAAAAGGAACTGAATTCACCAAGGCACAGATTTTGAGTGAACTTTCTAAGGCACCAAATTTGACTCCTGCATTTCCAAGGTACTAAAATTTACCTGTACTTTTGTTAGCTTCAACAGATCTGTGATTATGAATTAGTGTCACAGTTCTAAGGTCTTCAGAACCTTAGAACTGTGCTTTTAATTTTAACGAAACAACCACAAGGTGCATCTTTGGACAAGTCTTAGAGCAGATATTTATCCCGACACAGGAAAGGCAAGGCATCTGTTGACTTATTGCAATCCTCTAACAACATTTAAACACACAGATGGCAAGATATAGCGTTCCATATTATGTTTTGAGATACCGCAGACAACAAACTAACCAAACTGGTCATTTCACAAGGGATAATCCATCAAAACTACATGAACCAAGATTTGAAGCAGAGACAGTGTTGTAAGTGACAGAGTCTCTATGAAGCAGCGAGGTTCCTAATACGCTACATCAAATACCCAAGTAAGATGCATACAATACAGTGAGACTGATAGCGAATACCTTGGAGGCAAACGACTTATACCAGTTGCAGAAAGGAAATTTTTGCAGGAAAAGTTTCACTCTACAACTACAGAAATGAAAACAGCTCTCAGCGAAAACTTTAGAAAAAATAGCAAAATGATTTTTAAAACACAGTAGCACGTTTAAAGCCTTCAGTCTTTATACAGGAAAATGACCGAATATTTCACCAGATAAAACCATAAAACCAATAAATACAAAACTGCCCACAAATGACATTTGAAACTGCACAAAACTTAAAACTGTCTAATTAACTGTGACAAAGCACATTATAAAATGCATCTTTAGTGTCTAAATATATACAATGTGCGTCTCAAAAACAGTTTAGCCAAACTGCTTCAGGCCATTTCATATCCTCAAATCTGTTAAGCACATATAGGACAAAACTTAAAATCCAAACGCCGACAGTGGAGTACGGTAAACTAGGTCTGTAGAACATCAAAACACGTCAAACATGATTCCTGGCAATTGCTAAAAGTTTCAACGCAAAGTTACAACCTCAGCCTTCTAACAATCTCAACAACAATAACGCAAACGTGTACAACTTAAAACACAATAAGAAAATAAAATTAAGACTGAATCTTTATGCGAAATCAATCGACGACTCACTGACTTTTCAAGCACATTTCAGACAGCATTTTCCCGGTTAACTAAAACTCTAATCTGCCTGAAATTTCATGGGTAACTGGCAATTCCGAAACCTTTACCCAGAAAACACAGGCTAATCAGAGACACTTGGAATTACAAACTGCCCCGAGAGTCGCCGATTGACGTCGTATAAACTGCAGGACTTTTGGTCAGTGTCTTCACTGTATGACGGTGTGAGACATGAAAACAAGCTGTCACTGTGACTTAGGTGCGAAGCAGTGTCCGGCATCGCCAAGCCTGACCGACGGAAGGCATCACGCGCCACTTTCTGACTTCGATATCGAACGAACGAATCCAGCTGCCCTATGCTCTCGTCATCAACGTCTGAACTCGACTTCACATCGAAAGTCTCATTGCCGACTTCAACATCAAAATCATAGTCCCAAACAAGACTTGCATCTGGTTCGATGGTAGACATTTGGTGTAAGTTGCACATGCTGCTGCGTCGCGGTGACGGCAACACTTCAAAGTTATCGTCAACGGAATCCATGGAGAAATCGACCGGACAGATGTTGTACTTCTGCGATATGCCACACAACTGCAGCTTTCCAACTCGTTTTGCCATTTCGTTCATTTCTACCTGGATGTCGTTCAGCTCCATCTCGATCATCTCCATGTTGTTCATGGCATTGCAGTCCAGCTTACCCTCATCCACCATCTCCGAAACGAAGCTCGATATTGACGACATCTCGCCAAGGTCGATGCTCATGCAACTTCTACTCGCAACCGGAAAGTCGCGATAGCAGTCGTGATACGACGCACTCTTCCTCGGACCCACGTCGCCGTCGAGGGTGAAGTTTGATGTGTTAAACATCCACCTGCCTCGGGGCATCCACGAAGTCCGTTCATCAGGGGTGCTGTGCTCAAAGTTCTCCAGGGTGTCACTTCGAAACGTTCGATTCGGCGAAGCAATGTCATTTCTCAGCATTATGTCTGCCACAGATGAGCGATCAACCATAGAAAACGAAGACAGGTTCAGTGAAGTGGAACTCAGCTGAGCATCGACATCTCCCGGCTCAACCAGACCCTGCTGCTGTTCGCTTGAAAATGAGGAGTCACGGCAAAGTTCTGTTGGCAAGGCATAGTCATTGTGTGACTTGGAATCAATGTCACACCTGGGTTTAGAGTTGATTGCGTGTGATATAGAGTCAGTGTTGCCCAACTCTAAATCAACAACTCCAGTTTCCTTGATGACTCCAAACCTTCTTCGGCGCAACTTGACGCGGTGCTCGCCCGCACCTGCCTCATCTCCGGCATGCTGCCTCTGAAGCTCAGGAGCGGAGTCAACTGAGTCATCGTCGGAGCGAATCGATGTCGCGAGTTCGTTGTCAAAGTCGAAGTCAGAATTAGAGGTACAGTCAAAACCAGATTCCTAAAAGCAGGTAATTAATACAAAACACTGAACAATCAATCTATCATCATCATCTTTATCATCATCACCATTGTTATTATCTGCATTGTTATCTTTGTAATCATCACCATTGTCGTTATCTCTGTAATTCATCATAGCAACACCACTATCATCATCTTCATCATCGCCAAATAAATCACCAACATCAAATCACTATAGTCAAGTCTAATCACTACAATAGCGCCGGAATAATAAAGCACAAGGCATCAAAGGAAGGTCGCTTAAAGTGAAACTATTTGTATGATGTAGAAGCCCAACCGAAATCTGACAGGTCATCACTATTACCAGTATCTATCCTTCCCGTTCACATGTTCACCAAAACTATCAATCACTATGAGCAATTATCACCAGATGCTTAAGGTCCAACTTAATTTAAATAGATAACCACTTAAACGTATCAAATTCACAAGCATTTGCCCAATACAACATAGAGCTAGTCACTTGACTGATTAAGCAGATCTGACCAGCTGTTCAGATCAGAAATTGAATTCATTCAGAGACTTGACCCACATTAAACGTTTTACCATCATACAAGTTGAACTTCATATTGAAAATGGACTCTGAATCTATTGAGAACCGATTTGTCTCTGAATGGAGAGCCAGCAACTCATCAAATTTTGACCTTTAAAATGACCTAATTTCGCATAACTATGGTTAGGTAAGACAATTTCGTACTCATCTGCTACTACACATTTCTGTCAGTAAGAGTCCTCCATATAGGCTATGAAGTAATTTCTTTTACTCTGTCTGTCTGTCTTCCTCTTTGCTAACTGTCCAATCCACTGTCTAGCTGTCTCAATGCCTATTCTTATGTTTCTTTCTTTCTTTCTTTCTTTCTTTCTTTCTTTCTTTCTTTCTTTCTTTCTCTATTTCTTTCTTTCTTTCTCTATTTCTTTCTTTCTTTCTGTGTGTCTGTCTTCTTTCCATCGTTACTTCCTTAAAACCATTATCGGCAATGAAGACAAAATGCTGACAATCTAAAAGGTGCCATTTAACTAACTAGATAGATACGTACATACATCATACATACATAAATACATCATACATATATACATACATTATACATATATACATCCATGCATACATACATACATGCACACATACATACATACATTCATACATATACACATACATACCGACAATGATACGACGCTGGCCACTTCATATGCATTCTCGTCGCCAGACTTTTCTTGTATGGGGACATCACTGGTCGACAAAGGTTTAGGATCATCACCACCGTCAGTTGAAGGCAGCGATGGTTTGCGTCGCAGATAGTGGCGGATGAAGTGGAACAGAAGTACGGTGCCCAGGCCGATTCCAATCCCTAGTAGACACAACATACCAGTAGCTCGCACTGAAAACACGTCACAATGAACAATATGTCACCACCTCAAAGGAAGAGTCTCACAATTAACATTTCAAAAATCAGGTATGCAATAAACTGTAAAAGGGCTGACGCTCCCCTTACAATATCAGGAAATTGGTCATTAGTTGCAGAAAGTAACATAGAAAAGCACACGTGACCTTACCCAGATCTAAAGTCAGGCTAAATATTTAAGCAGATTAACGTGCATTTTTTTCAAAAATAATGTAAAATATCAATTGCTGGGAAACTGCATTCAAAAATTAAAATCCATAGCCTAACAACAGAATCTGGGCTTAGCATATAACATTCGGAGGAATCCAGTTTCTAGAGAATTACACATTCTTAGAGCACATAAAATTTCAATATCTGATTGCTATACACAGCACTACTACCTTGGAAAACAAATCAACAAATTAAATTACTGTTTTACAATTACACTAAAACCAAAAGAACCATGCATAACAAAACCATGAATATCTAAACCACACGTGCTTACAGATACAGTAGCAAATGCACCAAGTACTAACATACTTCTCAATCAGAGATGCCTGAGAGGCAATATAAATATTCAGCGACATCTACACCACACACACAAATAGCATTAATATTATTAATGAACTTATAATCGACTCACATGAAATCATAACGATATTTTGTACTACGAACTACGATATGATCCCAGCCTCGATTCGATCATTTGATGAGTAAACCAGTCGTGAGACAGGTTTTCTTATCATAAACGCTAAGCTCATAAAAGATCCGCCCATCACAGAGGCCGTTCAGCATATCGATCAACAATAGGCCTATGGAGGGCTGCACAGTCATCATGCACATCAGCAAACAGGGACATAAAAGTTTCTGCTCTGAAAAACAGTCGTGTAGAAAACAGGTCTGCCCCATATTATGTAGCAAAATCTCAACAGCTCTCAAACTGTAACTATAAAAGATACTCTACAAATTCTAAAGACACCAGAAGCTCTTTATAATGCTGTGTACTGCAAGGCTGGGTAATCGTAGCTTTACCATATAGCACACACCTTTAAACATTACAAATGTTAAGTATGTAGCTGCAATTCTGCATATTTACTATAGCACTTGTCAAGGTCCTCACAAAAGTTCTGAAGTGCACATGAAGCCAGAAGCTCATAATAAAGCTGTCATGTGGAACCAAATCAAGAACCATTTTATAACAAGGCCAATTAGGCCATGTTATAACGAGTCTATATTCCACCGCTGAGCAATGACTTTATATTCCTCTGCTGAGCTAATTTTGAGACGTATGTTAAAATGCAGCGTTAAAATGAATTCCTAGTGTACTTCATTAGGAATGAAATTGTGAAACCATTAGATCCTTGTCATCTTAAGTGGTTTAATATCAAGGGTCAGAGAAGGCAGTCTGTCTGGAGTCTCACATAATACAGCCTAGACCAACTGGAAGCACTCTACTGGACCAGCTATATACTGTATATACAAGTATGATCAGATGAGTGCATTTACATAACTACAATCTAATGAATGCATGCATTTGTGAATGTATGTATATTTAAGAATGATCAACGGAATGTATGTGTATATGTAGGTGTATATGATCATATATTAAAATGTATGTACTTTGTGTGTACATAAGTATTTATGATCACATGAATGTATGTACGTGTGTGAATATGTATGTGTGTATGCAGTCAGTCGCATTTGACAGTGCAGTGTGTAAAGCATCCTATATATTTACTGTTACACTTACAATTACAATACAAGTGTGTATTGATATAGCCTTCCTTCCAAAGCTCAGAAGTGCACACATGACCATACGACAGAACATCGATGGCAATGAGCAATTGTGAGTTAAGGACTTGCTGAAGGTCCCTACACAGCAACTGTCTCTGATGAGGCTCAAACCTGTACTCTCCGTGTTACAGGCAAAGCTCTCTAACCAATCGGCCACTGTGTACCATACAATGTATGCATGTATGACTGTATGAGGTATATATATATATATATATACATATACATGTATATATATAATATATATGTATATATAATTATATATATATGCATGCATGTATGTAGGTTAGAATGATCATATGAATGTATAATACTATGTGCATATGTGATTGTATGAATGTACATGTGTGTATTAGGGTTGCCACCCGTCCCGACTTTGTCGGGACAGTCCCGATTTCGAGGGAAATGTCCCGTGTCCCGACTTGACCTAGTCGGGACAGCGAAATGTCCCGACTTTCAGCTGTGTGACCAAACTAACAAAATGTTTGTGACCAGGGCTTTTTTAGCGTGCAGTTCTACACAAAATGTGGAGGCGGAAATCAATTTGTGCAACTGTAAAAGCAATTTTGAGCGGTGAAAAATTGAGGAAAAGTGTTGTTACTACCCTTCCCCGGTCGTCAACTTTTTCCGTGACTACTCCCCCCCCGGTCGTCAACTTTTTAAAGAGGTTATGCAGTTCTCAAAATTCCTTAAAAAGCCCTGTTCGTGAGCATCGACGTCGATGATTACGAGAAAGTTAAAGTTGCGTCCCGACTTCCTAGTTCGAAAAGGTGGCAACCCTAGTGTGTATGCTTGCTTGAAAGTATGAGTATATGAATGTATGTGTGAAAATGTTTCCTCTCTCTGCAAGTGCAGGAATTCTACATAATTTTAATGGAAGACTTTTCAAGAAGGATGGTACAATGCATGAAAGAAAGTGCAACGTGCCCGCTCGTTACATGACAGCACGAAACCATAAAGTCCCGATGGGCCGCTTAACAACTCTCTCATGAATGTATTCTGGAGCTGCACAAAATATCAAAGCTCTTCCCATGAGGTGGATCTTAATCCCATCCTTGACCGAAGCCAGCTACAACAATACCCAGTAACCCATGAATTTTAATTTACAAGTTGTTCATTAAGTTTCACTAAAACCTTCATCTCCAGCTTCTGGCTAATTCTATTTCTGTGTCCAGCAGTCAACAGGCCACACAGGGAGAAAATTCTCTCCACATAGGCCTGTGATTCCGGTGCAACAATTAATTCTTCCGCCAGAGGTGCCAGCAGGATATACCGCTACGATCGCCGGTTGGCCCAAAATGTCAGTGCATCCTGGTATGGTCTCGTCAAACATTCAGAAATGCTCCGAGTTTTCATAGCCTTGTTTGACTGTGGTGTCGTTGAATGCGCCATGGTTTGCATTGAAGTATGTTGACCCTTGACAGCCTTTTCCCCATAATTTCATATATTTCACGATGATGTTATCGCCATATGAGTCAGCAAAAAACACAGCCCCGCTAAATAAGTAAGTAGGAAGTTAGAAAGTTTATAGGAAGTTTAGCAAACTTCGCACACGACAGTCCTGGGAATAACAACTGTAATTAATATTATTTAATATATTTACCTTCCGATTAGTTCAATTCTTTCCCACAAGTGGCAGTTCACATGATTTATTTTTAGTGTCTGATCCAACTTTCACTAAACATGAACTCATATTCATTTTGTCATCATATACAATATACTGCCACACTTCGCTTTCGTGCTTATGTCCAGCTAATAACTTAGTCGTGATAAGCTCATCCTTATTAGAAAAATTTAGCAACCTAACTAACACTAACAGACGACATAAATTTGGATGACTTGAAGTCACCGGAAATAATAAATGCTGAGAGTTACATAGGCAGCGATAGTCCAACTAAAGCCCAACAGGAATGCAGCTAATAACTTAGTCGTGATAAGATCATCCTTATTAGAAAAATTCAGCAACCTAACTAAAACTAACAGACGACATAAATTTGGATGACTTGAAGTCACCGGATATAATAAATGCTGAGAGTTACATAGGCAGCGATAGTCCAACTAAAGCCCAACAGGAATGCAGAATGTTGTTTACGTATTTTCAACAATTTCAGCTCGGATATTAATTATTGTTTCTATTTCTATTGTGTTTCATGTTTTAATTTCCATTTCTATTTCGTTTCCATTTTGCAAATAATTTCCGTTTTAGCTTCAGTTTCTGTTAAACGGAAAATCATAATTTTCGTATCAGTTTCTAATATCACTGGACAACACAATATTCGTTTATTCGGAACTTTCAGGTTGACACGGTCGCAACTTAAATTACAGAAAAGAAAAGGTCCAGTTTGCCAGCCATATCGAGGCGATGGGGCCAGCCGGGACCAACTGGCCTGCCATCAGACTCGGATCAATAGTGTTTACACATGTTCCCATAGAGGGTCGCGGTATAAAGTTATGGTCATTCTTCAGTCGCAGAGTGAACCCATGTGCCCGATATCAGCGATTGTATTTGGTATGACAGGGCTATGGTAAATGTCTTCTAAGCACGCAGTATGAGCCAGTGATAATGGCCCTGAACAAGTGTTCGTCTGCCACTCTGGCCAGTTGGTCCACACTTGGAGTGGTAGGAGGGAGAAAAAACACACCGCTTAATCCTATTCAATAGCTGTTCGATCTTAGCTCTGTCCCAAGCGAGTGTGTACCCCACCATGCCAGTGATGTGCACATTAGTGATGCAATTGTCTGCCATGTTGTCATTCAGATAAGCACAGACTAAGTAAGTAAGTAAGTAAGTAAGAATGTTCTTTATCAAACGCAAGCAAACGCTCAGTGCTTTAAATACAAAGTCAGAAATAATTTATGTATAAAGAAAACGATAATTATAAGAAAATTAAGTCAACTAGAAAACAGATGTCTAACTGTACAACATCCTAGCTAAGAAGCCGCACCTGGTAAGGGAATCAAATCTAGGGAGAGAACACGTTTACGTGAGCGTGGGCGCAGGTCATGACCAGTACAATTGACAGAGGGGAGAAGGTCGTGGAGGGTGTGGCTAGTATTTGTTAAGATGTTTCTAAAGAGGTTTATGTCAGCTTTTTTGCAAAGCTCCTCAAAGGTGGGCAAAGATTTGGGTAGGAAACCAAGGCGCACCAACATGCAGACCAGCGTGCTCAAAGAGTCAAGTTCCTGCTTACTGGCGAAGCCCAACCATACTTGGGAACAGTATAGCATGCGATTGATAGTGGTAGCCCTGACCACATCATATGTAGTACCATGGCAGGCCTGCAAGGCTAGAGTTGCAATAGCTCGGCATGTCAGAATAGAAGAGTGGACAAGAGTCACAGTGACGTCAAATGATAAATTTTACCGTAGGACTATGATCTAATGGAGCTGGTAACAACAAGACCTGTAGAGGGAAGTCACGTGCTCCTCCACGGAGAGGTCTTCATCAGAAGCACTCCACAGGATCCTCAATAACCCATTGTGCCTTCCAATCTGGAGATGCTGCCACAATTGCTTCCCTGTCAATTCTTGCTTGCACCTGTCTTGTGCCCTGCCATATAAATTCTGTCTTCGTGGAGTTCAGCCTCAGCCGAAATGAAAGCATCCAGGCCTACCCTTTCATCACAGTTGCCCGTATTTTAGATACACAAGCCAGTATGTCAAACAGGTGGCACCTCAACAACAGCTGGACACCATCAGCATACCTATGAACCATGGCTCCAACAGCTGAGATGATCTTGGTCAGTTCAGCCATATACAGACACGAAGGAGCGGCCCTGAGGAACTAATAGTGTAGTGGGTGCCCAACTGAGTTGATCATGCCAATGGCCAGCATCATGGCCCACCCATCCATTAAAAAATGAGCCACTCCAAAAGCTGGCCTACATCCACATGTGAAGTGCTTAGTCTGGTCAGAAGGACATTTGGTCCATCAAAGAAACGACCATCCAAACATGCAGCAAACTTGGTCACGCTAGGTGCACATAATAAGTGTGAATTTATTCAAGTATGATCATATGAAAGTGTGTATGTATGTGTAAGTATACATGCATGTGTGCAGACACTAATTTATCACCTTTTCAGTATAATGAAAAAATTCTGCACTTTTCAGCTTAAGTGTAGTTAAAGCTAGGTGTTAATTTATTATTATGACTGAATGCATTGTGTACCTGAGTTAGTACGACCTCCATGCAGCCTAAGTATGCTTTTATCATGCATGCACATCATTTACACTAATATAGCATCTTTAAAAACACTCACAGGGTAATGCTCTCCTCCACAATCCCCTTCCTGTTCCTATGCACCCCTCACTTTGCCCCACCTTTCTCGAGCCGACTATCATGCTTTTATGCAATCTCAAGTCTCTCGAACTACATTTACAACTTTAAAACATACAATGAAATTGTCTGAAGTTGGCTTTCAGCTGTGGACCATAGCTTCTGGTGCAGCCAATGGTGACGCATACTCACTTAAAAGACTACGACTTCATACAACAGACAGAACTCTCGACTGTGACGTTTGATAACACAAAACTACAGACTTAAAAAACCACCGTAAGTTACCAACATTACGCCAAATGTTATACATAACACATTCTCGACAGCACAATAGCACATTCTCGCCATTGACAAAACCTTCACATTCTAACAACCAGGCTGGACTTTTCATACGATACTACAGAAAGTCTTTTAGCAGCTTGCGTTTCCTGGTGTAGAAAAGCGCAACACAAACTCCGATTCAATGAACCATAACCACCGCCATTGACAACGGTATCCTGCAAACCAAGCCATAGAAACATAACGCAACCGTTGACAGTCTATTTAAACTCACCAAACACCGAACGACTTAAGCCACCCATTTCATAGCAGTAAAAGGTGCGCATAAAATGAGAAGTTTGGTCTCAGAAGTACATATTCGTCGTCCAAAAAACAAAACTTCCCATCCCAGTAGTTATTGTAATGACGTAGTTGACTTTAACAAGGAGACATGCTTGGTAATATAAGAAACTATATAGCGCCTGCTTAACATTTCGCGATTATAATAAATTCCTTCTTCAAAAAGCCCTGTCCTAGTTTAATTTAATCTGTTCTAACTCGTAAACTCAAAATCTCCAAAGCGCTACTCTAAAGCTAAGTGCAGAGCACCAACTTATTAACGAGCGCTACGACTGAGTTATAAAAAAAATTAATTAAATCCATGTGGAAAAAAGAAACTTTAATTCGGACATTTCAATGAACGGATCATTGGAATACCGGCGCATTGTTACTTGAATAGAGCAATAGCTGGAAAAATGAAACAAACACAGGTTCGTATAAAGTTCTAATAAGAAAATGCAGTTTATTCAGACCTTGGTTTGAGCATAATCCAAAACAAAAGAGCAATAAGCCTAATGCTCATTACGAGATAGAAAAATCTCCATAAACAAAAGGTTATGAAAGACGAAAATTAGTCATCGAATTCATATGAAAAGGTTTTAATCGAATTTGACTTCAACGGCGCTTAACGGATGAAAAGCCGACCAACCTCTATAGGCCTAATCTTTGCTATAACAATGAATCATAATGTAAGAGATAGAATATGAACTCTAATCCTTATTAGAAGTTGCACTTTGAAATGGGCGTTCATGAACATCTGACCCTGATATTATTGTCGATAATAGACGGTCGCTTTATGAAGCACGTTGTTCCAGTGAACAGCAGTAAATCGATAACGTTATCAGCAAGAACGCCAATCGACAATTAACCTAATTAGGAAACAATTATTCGCGCGGTCCTGCTCTGTACTTCCGTCATTAGTGCAACCCACAAAGCGGTCTCCGGGTCTCGTACACGTTGGAGCCCGTTTGGGGAGGGATGATTGGGAAATAAATTCCTAATTGGCAATAATGACATTAATTCGCCCATCGAATAATTATTTCAGCGCGTAATAATTAGCACTGGTATTTAGGAGTGTTCCTGCATACCGGTAAGCTTTGAACTTTTATTGACAGCGCGTGTTTGTGCGTGCCATCGTGTATAATGCTTCTTTATATAGCAGTAGTCTAAGTTACAAGTTGTTCTTCATTTCGTATGCTCACAAGTAGGGCGATTAATGTGTAGTGTCGTGCCGAAGTCTGAGACTTTAGTTAAGTTCTTCGATGTACAA
This sequence comes from Aporrectodea caliginosa, assembly GCA_020284085.1. Classification (NCBI taxonomy): domain Eukaryota; kingdom Metazoa; phylum Annelida; class Clitellata; order Crassiclitellata; family Lumbricidae; genus Aporrectodea; species Aporrectodea caliginosa. The sequence continues at coordinate 682,093 of JACEVL010000899.1, forward strand.
CTTAAACGCACTGAGGCCGGATAGTAAATCGCGGATACGAACAAGAGTTTGCCTTACATTTGTATCGATATTTGGACGGACTGAGCTTTGAAACAGCTGTGGGTCAAAATGTTGAACGGTAAAGGCGGTATATTAATCAATCCCGTTATGTATTCGAAAACTGTGCATGTTATCACCTAGATGTGATGCGAAAATTACTTTGTAGTGCACGATAAATTGATTGAACATTTATTTATCCCGTAGGGCCGTAGTTACTGTAATCATCAGCGGTGCTTGACATTCTTATTTGGCTCATAACAACTTAGCTGGCTTTTGTAGTTTTTACTTCCTTGCTCATTTAGGAATTGGTATAACTTATATTATCTCTTTCAGTGTTTCCCAGTATTTTGGGTGGGTTTTTTTATTTAGTAGGCAATCCTGACTCAAACCAGTTTGGGAGCATCTCAGTGCCATGAACCCCAAGTCAATGAGGCATGTGCCAGTCTTAGTCCCTGCATTAGATTAATTAATTCATTCATTCATTCATTCATTCATATAGAACATTTGTATAGCGCCCCTTCAAGAAAACTACTCAGCTTCTTCTGTATCAGACCACGTATTCTTCACTTTGTGACACAGTATGATCTGGCTGTAACAAAGCAACATGGAGTCTTTGCAGTGGTTGACCCATCATTTTGGAGCAGGCTTCAATGCAATTTGCGACTTGAACTTTTTCTACTTTTTACTGCCTTTATTTTGCTAAGACTTTAATAATAGATTGCTTCAGTCGAAACTAGTCAAAAAGTATAATTGTTGGAGGAGCCAGGTTGAAATACAGCAGGTTAACTCAGCATGGTAATATACCAGGAAGAGAATGTAAAGTTACATAGCTTACTTTTGTAAGGTACTTCAACGGTGCTATAGAAATGCTGTGATACATATATAGCAGTGTAATGTGATGTAATGTAACTGAATTTTTTGTCTAACCTGTGCTGCAATGTAATGTAATACCATGTGAGGTTACAAGGAATAACATGGTACATTTTATTATGTTGTGATCTTGCATGGTGTTATGTGACATAAAATGTGGGTAAGAAATGTGTATAGTAATCAGATGTGATCATGAAGTTTGTTCATGTTATTTATGTACTCTGTTATATTATTTATATATTTGAATAATTTATTCATTATTGTCTTGATGCTGGTGAAGAAGAAAGCTTTTAGCATGGCAGGAATCTGATGTCCTATCAGTGTAATTCTGCATATATTTGCATAATGGAATGTTTTAGTATTCATCTGACTTGGTTATCTGATTGGTCGCAGATGTGTGGTTTGTGACAATCAACACTGTGATGTTATATTAGTTGACAATGCACCATTGCTTTAACCTGAAGTTGACATTGCTTAACCTGGAGTTCACATTGTTTAAGATGGAGTTAATGTTGCCTAACCTGTTGTTAACATTACTCGAACAGCCGTTAACATTGCTGAAATGGCTCCTTTGAGTGTAAGTGGCATCTGACGGAATCCTAAAGCTTAAGATGTGAGAGGAAGATGATTTTTTGAAGTACATATACATGTTGCTTCTGGCATTGTTCCAAGTCTTGACAGATTGACTATAGCTCCAAGTGATGGTTTACTATGACCATCAGTCAGTTGTCCACTGTTTCCCTGTAGTTTTCCTGAAGGAAAGCTTTATCCATGTTTTCCACAGCTTTCTAGGTTTCCCGACGTCTGTATGCTCGGCATTTTTCTAGATGCGCACATCAGCAGCTTCAGTGCTGTCTATATAATGAGTTGTTTGTTTTTTTGGATGGTTGGTGGTTTAGTTGTTTGGGTGGCTAACTGATTGGTTGGTTCTGTGATTGTTTGTTCTGGTTCTTGGGTGAAGAAGGTGGTGTTCAATCAATCAATATTCGTTTGATGTTGATCATTTGTTGGTTTGGTTAAGTGTTGGTGCTCTTCTAGTGCTGTCTGTCTGTTTCTCTTTCTCTTTGTTTCTGCCTGGGTGTGCATTGTCATCGTCACCCTCATCATCGTCATCATCATCATCATCATCATCATCATCATCACCACCACCACCACCACCACCACCACCACCACAATAACCATCATACCATCATCAGCATCATCATCACCACCATTTTCGTCCGTAGCATCACCATCATCGCTGCAACCAACATTATCATCATCATCATTACCATGCCTAGTCTCATCCTGTCAGACCTTAATGAGCAAGTCAGCCATGAATGTTGAGGGTAGGGTTGCAGCGGCTGGTACAGAAGCACCACCTGGGTGTTGCTAATTACTTGCAGACTTTAGACAGAATGTGCAGCTGCCTCCTGATCTTTCACTCCTTCCTGCACATTAACCATCTTCTTCCACTGGACATGTAATTTTAGCGGTCAGCCTGTCCCAGTTAGCTGACCACTCAGTCCAGTGGTACACACCGGACTTTACAACAGAGAGGAAGACGGTAAGTAAGCAAGTCTGGACTTAACTTCATTGATTTTACCTTGCTGGATGTTTAACAAGGATTAAATTTGATGACAGTCCCATTTTTATTTCCAGCTTAAATAGCCATGGTTATGGCTAATTGGCCTTGGTGTAACTGTGGAAGGCCATGGTCTTCCCTCGGGATTAATTCTTTTGTCAGACCTAAATTCTAGCAAGCTAACCACAGATTTTAAAATCCCTTACATGTACAGTCAAACACTGAGTTCCTTTCTCCCTCCTTCCCACCATTCCTCCTTTCATCTCTTCCATCTTTAATTACTTCCTCAATGGTCATCACTTCCTCTCACATGTTGCTAAATCCACACATGGCTGCCTCCTTCCCTCCCTTCTTCACTCCTTCCCTTCAATCATCCATTCACCCATCCTTGCAGAGGTCATATCCTCCCACCGACCTTTTCTGTTTCCCTCCCCTGTGCATTCATGCCGTCACCCGTGCAGACATCGCTCCCACCTCTTCAACTCTCTCCCTCTGGACCTTTTCTGTTTCCCTCCCCTGTGCATTCATGCCGTCACCCTTGCAGACATCGCTCCCACCTCTTCAACTCTCTCCCTCTATTCTTTGTATCCATCCATCCGTCCGTCCGTCCATCCATCCATCCATGTTTTTATCCATCCAGTCATCCATCCTTTTCTTGACTCATCCATCAACCCATCCATCTATCTGCCTTCTTTTCATATTTACAAAAATTCATCCATCCCACCCAGCCACCATGCAGTGCTCTGTTGCCGTGTAGAAGCGGACTGGAACTGCATGGTGGCTGGCTCTTACATCATCAATCATTAACTGCCATTTGATTCATTTAAGCTCCTTCTATATTTTTAATAAAAATCCACAGCATCTACTTTGTAACTCCACGCCTGCTGTTTTCACCACTTGGCAGCTGAACTGTTGGAGAGGCTGTAGAAACTTGTCATCTTTAAAATGAGTGCATCCAGTCAATCATTAACCCATTCCTCCCTACCCATTCGTTTGGTACTCCTCCACCGTGTACCTCCCTCTCTACCTCCGTACCTTCATGTATCTCTGCCTCTCCCTGTGAGTGTGCTTATGTCTCCCATCCCTCTGTGTCTCGCTATCTGTCTTTGTCCGTGTCTCCGTGCTTGTGTCTGTCTAATCGTAAGCTCAAAATTTTTTCAGCGCTACTTCAAAGCAAAACTCTGGGCACCAGCTTATTCATCAGGGCTCTGTCGTGCCAGGAGACCAGAGAGAGAGAGAGGGAGGCAGCTGCTAAGTTGGATACTGTCTGGGACGTGAAAGATTGGAAGGCGTAGGACAGGGTGTATCTATCTCTGTCTGTCCCTATCTCTTTGTCTGTCTGTCTGCCTCGCCCTGTATTCTTTTCTTTCCTATCAGTCAACCGCAGCTCTTGAATGTGACCTCTGTTAACAACAAACACTATCTTCTGCATACACTAGTTAGTGTCAGCCGATAGCTCACTGACATATAAACATAATTTAATTTTTGTGCTATCACTGGTTTGGTGAGATTAAGCTCTGTTTGTAAGCTGTCTGATGTCAGAACACATTAACTGCAACCCTAAGGCAGTCAATTTTGTGTATATATATATATATATTAAATATATATTATATATATATATATTAAATATATATATTATATATATTGTATTGTATTGTATTTGAACACTTGTTATAGCGCCCCAACCAGATTTCCCATTCAGAGGCGCTCCCGACTACTGCGCGCTGACGCTGAATCGGAGTTTCACACCGAAGCGCATGAGCAATTGCGAGTGAAGGACTTGCCCAGGGTCCCTACGCGACTTTGAGGTGGATTCGAACCCGCAACCCTCCAGCTGCAAGGCATCGAACATACCCCTACACCACTGCGCCCCAGTTGTATTGTGATGTGTTGTATTGTGTGTTGTATTGTACTCCACGTTTATAATGCGACCGAGTCACCCGCAGTAAAGATCCGAGAAATTAATCTCTGATAATCCGACCCGACCGGGAAGCGAACCCGGCCTATATCTGGCCTTTGTTTAACATCTCAGAGGTTCTGTGTAATTTTATAGTAATTTGTAACATTACTCCAGAAACATGTTATAACATACCGTACTTCACTTTAGCACTAATTTTGGCATAGATCCCAAAATTAGTTCGGATTTAGAAAATAAACTTTGTTATAAAGACGTTCTTGATATGGTTCTCAAAGATGGCGTTATAAGGTGCTTCAGATGCACTGTGAAAGGTCACATCATTGTCTAGCTATAGGCAACCATTGCTTTGATCTATTACCCGTATTACTTTATCTTTGTGTATCTGGACAGCCCTTGGTATCTCTGGACAACCTCTCTGACATGACGCAGCGCTGGTGAATGAGCTGGCGACCTGCACTTGACTTTGAAGTAGGACTATAGAAATGTTTAGATGATGATTACGATTACCAGATCTATGTAATTGATGTCTATGAGCAACTACATGCTTTAGTGTCTGCTATTTCGAGAGATTCGTGTGTTAAGAGTCGGTCGTTGTAATCAGTTCCAGTCATCCATCGACGGATTCAGCGATCGGCATTCGCTCCTGATTCATTCGTCCATTCCGATTAACCGTAGGGCCAGTGACTGATGGACACAGACGCACAGGGATACACAGACAGACAGACGCAGAGACACGAGGACTGAGAAGGACACGTACACATTACGCACAGATGTAAAAATTGAAACGGTGCCACACAGATAACAGGATTAGAGATGCAGTGCTATGACAGGCACAGAGACGGACAGAAGCACGCAGACAGACAGACACAGGGCCAATAGTCAGAGTAGAAAGTCACTGACAGATAGACAGACAAACAGGCTGATAGACAGGCGTACAGACACACATATGGGGGAAAATTGAAACGGTGTGACCGTGACGTGGATAAGTGAACCGAAAATTCAAAGAAAAATGGAAAGGGGCCAACACAGACGGAAAGAGCCAGACACACAGACAGTTAAACCCACAGACAGAAGTAGACAGCAATACAGACACGTGAAAAGACACAAACAGATACTTGTACACCCACGGGCAGAGGGGGTATCGTCTTATCTCGAGGCGACTGCGTGTAGGTCTCGTGGCGTTTAATTGCCCGAGGGGGTTGAAGCCAACGTGGGCGGCATCGCCTGCCTCCTTAGACGGTCCATCGGCCGGTGCATGCGGTCGGCCAAACCATCACAGGGTGCCTGGCAGCTGCAGTGAAGCGGACGTCGTCGACGACTGCTCTACTTCTTCCACAGAAATGGCGTTTTTTGTCTTCTGCGGCCATTTGATCTCTTTAATCAGAGTTGAAAGGTAGGACGAGAGACGAATGAAAGTGAAAAGCCGCCTTTATTGCTTCGGGTGGGTAGATTGGCGACTGGGTAGTGCGTGGGGAAAGAGGTGGGGCTGTATCTCTGTCTTAAACCTTTAACCGCATACTTCTTAGAAAGCTGTATTTGATCCCATATAGATATCACTCACGACTGATCCTGCTCTCCTTTTCTCATTCTGTCAGTCTGAATATCTGTCAGTCTGTCTATCTTTAACACTATGGGTGCCTAAGTTAATGGAATGATTATCGGAGAGCGCCTAAAGGGTTTTGCGTACATCGATAGTTAGTGTTTTAGGTGTTCGTGCCTTTTGCACGCACTCATTCACTCGCTCGCTCGCTAACCCAGTCGTTCAGCTGTTTACAATGATTAGACCTGTGGTATGCCTACCTCTATGAAGCCCACCTCTGCCTGCATACGTGCCTGCGTGTGTTGCTGGCCCAGATGCCCGTAATAGCCGATGGCGCTGCGTTCATAAGTCTTCTTTCAGGCATCTCTCTCTCTATTCGTAATTAGTGGTTTGTCCTCGACCAAATTAGACCTCTGTTTGCCTCCTCCTCCTCCTCGTCGAATTCTGGACCTTCCAGGACCGTATGTTGGCTGAGACAATAAGAACTGATGAGTTCCTCTGTACCCAACTCCGTGTAGGCTTGCCCGAAAGTCCACCCCTTCACCCTCTTGAGATGTAGGTAGTAGGTAATTGGGTCACTGACGTCCAACAACTTAGATGCCAACACTTTAATGCATATTTAGATACACCCATAATTATGCATGATTATTTATATATATTTGCATATAATTATACAAGTACATAACTACCTACATGTATATATATATTATAAGCAAAATGTAGATACCCTTAATTTTATGTATATATATGTATTATGTATATATGTTATACATATTGGTATTTGTATACATTACATATATATGTAGGGTTATATTGTTATTTTGAGGTGATTACGTTCCTCATACCTGCAATTAATCAATTTAAGATAATAATGTTTTTGAGGTAACACGTCTGCAACTGTTCTCCAGGGATACATTAGCCTATTGGTTAGAGCACTTGCCTTGTAATTTGGAGAGTATGGGTTCAAGCCCCTCCCAAGGCGGTTACTGTGTCCTACCATGATCAAATCCTTAACTGACAATTGCTCAGCACCATGGATTAATGCTTGGTCATTAGATCGTGATGCTTATAATAATAATAAAAGTGATAATCTGGGATGTACATTGCATGTATATTTGTGTATGTATCGTATCGTATCGTTTCTGAGAATTTATAAAGCGCCTCATACAGTGCTAGCAATAGTATTCAGAGCTCATACAGTGCTAGCTATTATTTGCATGACGGGCCCGAGGAAATAAGAAAGTGCTCAGAGCAACGAAGGGATGAGGGTGGGTCCTGACTAAAATCTTATTACGGATTGAGGGAGAGGTCATTACACATAGATTAGAAGGGCCCACAATGGCAAAGACATGGTGTTGGGCGGCTGGGCCGTGGCAGTCCTTGCCCGGGAACTAGGAGATCAAGTCGATCCGCAGACTGGAAAGGGCGGGAAGAGACAGCAGAGAGTGGTTTGCACATTAAGTCCCAAAGATATTTAGGAGCTAGACCCTTAAGACTAAGAGCAGTAGCCTATATGTATGCATCTGATTATTTGTGTAACAACTTTTAAAATGCCACGAATGTGGTTAAAATGTCACGAAGGGGTATTGCGCATTTTGGATCATTTGTGACGCATTCATTAATTCATTCATTCAGAGGACTAATATAGCGCCCCTCCAAGATAACCTACTCAGAGGCACTCCCAGACTGTTGTGGTATTCTCGAAAGGTGCTATATAAATGTTATAAATGATTCATGTATAGACAGAAATTTCATCCCGAGGTCATTGTTTAGGAGTCTGATGTTGCCCCGATGACTATGTTGCCCCGTGTTCGAACATTGATTTAAATTGAATAATTTGCTAATTTGTTACTGGTATTACTGTTTCTGTAATGGGTTGCGGTGTGCCAACCCAGTGTTTCGTCAATAAACGAATATTATTATTATTATTAGCATTGTGTATTGTGTGTGTAATGCTTTAATATTAAGCAGTCTTCTTAAATACGTGCTAGAAAACATCTCTCTAATAGAACATTTGTTGATAATTACATGGTGATTGGAACCTCTGCAAGAAGGTCTGATCCCTTCAATCTTGAGTGTGATTCATAGACAGATGGACAGAAAGAGCTACAGAAATAGAGAGATATGGATGGAGGTGAGGGAGGGAGAGAGAGTGTGAGGGAGGCAGAGAGACAGTGAGACAGAGATACAGAGATGAGAGAGGAGACAGACAGAGAGATAGAGACAGACAGAGACAGACAGACAGAGAGAGAGTGTGAGAGTGGTTGTGAGTGTGAGTATGTGTGAGTGAGAGACAGACAGAGAAAGAGACAGACACAGACAGACAGACTTCCTCCCTAACATGTTAACTGTCAAAGGCACCTTGAACACATTGTCATTATAGTCTCTGATCGCTGAAATTCTGTAGACTTTAATCCCGTTAGTTAATGGGGTCTGGGTTCAGTCTAGACCTATCATATATCTCAAAGGACAGGTCTGCTTACAGAGTGATAAAACCGCTTTGGAGACATACTTAGAAGGCCATATTTAATGGTCAGTTACATGCATACAGCCTTGCATTAAATTAGAACAGCTGTTATGTATGTATATAATTATGTGCGAGTATGTGTGTATGTATTTGTGCATGTATGTATGTGTGTGAATGTATTTATGTATTTATATATGTATATATATATGTATGTATATATGTATGTATGTTAGAGAGTGAGCAGGAGACAGTCTCGTCCCCATCCCCGCCCTGCAGCTAGTAAGTCTTCCCCATCCCCGCCCCATCAGGTTTTGTCCAGATCCCAGCAGGACCCTGGTTTCATGGTTTAGTTTGTGAAGGGTTAAAAGTACTGGTAAACACACTTGCGTAGGGTCTTCTATGACAGTGCTACTCAAACTGTGGTCCAATCCGAGAGTGATTGGTTACCAGGCAGCGGAATGACAACCGGAATCATAATTTTGATCTTACTCAAATAAATGATTTTTATGCACTTTCGACTTGTCCAATCAGTAGCATAACTGCAACTTCAAATAAGACTAGGGATGTTAAACGAAATTCGGAAATCCAAATTTCGGTTTTGAAAACGAAATTCGGTTTTTATTATTGACAAAACGAAATTCGAATTTAAAAAAAATCATTTTCGTAGTGAAAATTTCAAGAAATGCCAGAAAGAATTAATTCATGAATTTCTTTAGTGTTTACGATTGTTTTCATCGAATATAGCAGATAAGAAGGTGTTTATTAACGTACGTTACGGTACCTAATATATAAAATAACTTGCATTATATAATAATATAATAAATTTTGTATGAAGGCCAATAAAAAACGAAATTCGGTTTAAAATCGGATTTCTAAAACCGAAATTCGGATTGCCAAAAAAACCGATTTTAACAACCCTAAATAAGACACACAGTCTTTGAGTTTTGACTTCTTAACTTAATATATTAAAGAAAAAGTTCAATGAAACAGCTCCAAATTTTGCTGACATACATTTCTAAACACCTAGTGCTGTAAATGCCTCCTAACTCACACAATTATTTTCAAAGTTTTTGCAGATTCTTGACATACAGACTAAATCAGTCACCGATGTCACTAATGCGCAAACGTGCATCTCTCTTCTCTTCCTCACTGCCAAGTGCTGAATTCTTTCAATGCTTTTGTCATTAAGTGGCACCCTTCATACATACACTGACCAGATGCCATTATGCACTGCACACCGACACACATTTACACCTGCACCAGATCTACTACACCCTGGTGTAATTCTGCTTGTGAAGTACACGTAGAAAATGCAGACACAAACGAGGAAGCAGATCAGGCATCAGATCCATTGTGGCACGATACACAGACGATGTCGCTTTTTATGACTAAAGCATTTTTCAACAGGGAGACCACAGTATTAAATCTTGAGATTTCTACGGTGATAGAAGACTGGTAAATTGTGGTTTCCAGCTTATTGAGAGGTGCTCAGTCAAAACAGAATCGTTAGTCGGGTAAGGTTACAGGCGTTCTGTCAAGACAGATCAGTGAGGTAGATTCGGGTTCCAGACAGAGTAAGCAGGGTTGGGTTAATGCCGGCAACAACCTATTGTTGCCGGGACAGTGGCAATAACCGGTTATTGCCGGTTATTGCCAGTTGTTGCCGGCCGGTTATTGCCAGTTGTTGCCATTTTCTCCAAAGTAAGGGCAACGCAAATGAAAATCATATTTCACTGACTGCTTAGTTATAATAAATGTTTCTTGTGGGAAATTAAAACTACTGTAGTAAATCTATATTACCCCTTAGTATAAATGTAGTTAAAGTCAACTATATGAGATTAAGGTAAATAAATTCTGACCTACAGTTCAACTACTAATATTCAGGTCAACAGGGTCATTGCCTTTTCTATATACTTACCTGGTAGTATATAATTTATTAATAGTGTATAGTAGCCAATGGTTTGGCAAAATTTCTAATTCATAATTACACAATTCGATATTGACTGTACTGAATATAAAAAAGTTGTAAACGTCTTTTATTAGGAAGAAATTATATGGTTATTTAAATCAGGTGATTTTTATTTGGAAAAACTTGATTGATTTAAAGCATGATATATTTAAAATCAATCAACTCTGTAAAGTAGCAAGCCAGAAGAAATAAAAAATGAAGCTAACTGTGAAGATTTCATATTTTATAACCACAATAATTAATAGTTTCTATTTTTGCCAAAAGGTTTTTGCCATTTTTGCCAAGAGGTTGTTGCCATTATTGCCAAGAGGTTGTTGCCGGGACGGTTATAGCCATGGCTATAACCGGTTATAACCGGCGATGGCAACAACTTGCCAACCCTGAGAGTAAGCCTAGGAGGCGGCATTTTGGCCAATGGGCTAACAGGTAGGCTTTTGATCATCTCTCAGACCCGCATTGAATCGTCGATTTGCTGGAGGTTCAAAAGCCATTTGATTAGTGTTACATTTTATCTCCAACTCAAGTCTACTTGTTAACTATATAGTAACAAGTAGACTTCAGGCTATTCCAAATAAGTCTTCATAACTTTTCCCCTTGCAGGACTTTATTTCATTTCTCCATTTGAGTATTGTGATTCCAAGTTTCTGTGTCTGACTTCAGACACAGCTACCGGTATAAGAAGACTTCGATGTCATTATTTTAGTAATGGTTGTTAACTCTAGTGGTGGTATATTTAGCTTATCGACTTTCACCCGCTTTAATTGCTCTGACTAAAGCACATTGTGTGACAAGAATTTTCAACAGACTTTGGCTATTTTAACTGCTTCTGCTGGTAACAGACGTGCTAATAGATTCAGCGGGACGTTGGCTCTAACTGCGGACAGAATTTGTGCCACCCTAGTCTTCCTACAGTTGGTGAATTTTGTGGAACAAACAACACTGGCACTGGTGAAACAAACCCCATTGAAGAAAGTTAATGGCAGGTGGTCGATTCGCATCACTGTAGCCTGCGGAAACGAGTGTGAAGCCATAGTGGTGAAGAGATTGTGAGACGTCTCCTGGGGATAACAAAGTAGCTTCTGCTGTATTCTAATCAGCAACTTTTTGATAACTTCATCATGACTGCTATCATCATCACTCCTGTCTTCACAGAATTACTCCATCAGGGCATCTCTTGGAGATGATGGACGGTGCTCTGTCCAAAGGAGCTGAGTCTTTCCAATATCAAACTATAAACAAGAGTGCTTTAATCTTGTTTTCTTTCAAGTGACTTCAACTTGTTGTAGCTGGAAACCGTGATTTAGTGCAGAACAGATGACATAAAAACATACTGGATGCAAAGGGATAATGAGAAAGAATAATATTGCACCATGTATTACACACACTTTCCATGTTATCTATCTATGATTGAATTTTGTGGATATTGACATATATATAATTTATATATATATATATATATATATATATAATTTATATATATATATATATATAAATTATATATATGTCAATATCCACATAATGCAAATGCAGAGCCATGAGATATACAGTGATACTTCACAGAGTCTAAAGTTATCTTAAGAAGGTTGGCTTTAGCTAGTCATAAAAAAATCTTTTGATCATTTGCTCCTGTCTCACATAGGTACCAACCGTCATAGGTTGCTAAAAAAAAAATAACACGAAGCAAAGGTTTAATATGAACAGTGATTTTCCTGTAACTAACAGGATATCTTCAGTTTGTCCAGCTTAGTGAAACTTCAGTGTGTATAGGTATTGCTTTCTTGCATACTGTCTGAAAAATTCTTGATTTCCCTGCAAACTTGCGAACTGTTCTATTACTTGCACAGATTTTATATTACCTGGTTAGTTTCCCAGGATGAAAGCCTTGCCGAAACCAGTTTATGAGCCAACCCAGTAGCGTGCAACCTATAGAATCAAACAGATGGATGGCCAGGTTACCTCTGGATTCTTTTTGTACAGTTATTATAGAGATCAGCTGAACCATGTATTTTCTTAGTGTGCAGTTAAAGATCAAAATGTAACTTCACTTATGTACAGGCAGTCAATCCATTCACTCGTAGTAGAATAAGAAAGCACATACGGAGAAATGAGCAAATTTGGGAGAGATGGAAGTTAATCTGAATCTAGTCTAATAACTTCTATAGCACCGTTATCATAATGCACAATGGTCGCTGCAGTCGGCAATCACACTTCATTCATTCATTCATTTCAGAGATTTATATAGCGCCCCTTCAAGATTATCTACTCAGAAGCGCTCCCGACTCAACCCCGGCTAAAGAGAACAGTCTTGAGGTTAGAGAAGAATGTGGCTGCAAGGGCTCTATGCATTAGGCGTAGATCAACAGGGAGTTCATTCCAGATTGCACATATATATATATTACACATATAATCCGTTGGAAACGTTCGATCGAAATCCAGTTCTGCGCTGACTCAAATGTATGACATCCACGACTATTATGCAATGATGTTACCACTGACAATAAAGTTCGATGTGCCAATCGATCTATCTGTAAAACGTTGACTTGCAGATTGTGACTTAGTACACAATATTGCCTGTGTGAGATAACAATTGGATTGGATCCACAGTTTAACGGCAGCTTATGACAACATAGGCCGTTGCTGCCGGCAAAGATTATTTTTTGGCATACTACAGAGATAACAATGCATTTGGGGCTGCCTTTTATAGGCTTTATCCCGCCAAAATAACAGACCAGATCAGACTGGTTTAGACTAGTCCATGACTCATGGCTGTTGCACTAACGGGGGTTTTGCGATGTTTCCCCTATTGCATTGGCGTTGGTTCGAAAACCCCACTTACACGGTCACTACTTCCAGGGCGCCATGTGATTATTTGTGCGCCAGCCGACGTCAGCTTGGTGCACCGAATAACCGCTAGCATATGATCGAATCGTGCAAAAGGAAGTAAACTACCTGATGACTCGTAAATTGATGTCATAGAAGTTTCCAGTGCAAACCGTACTCTTGAAACTTGTTGATTACAAACCGTGCTCGTGAAACTTGCAGACGAATCAACGCAATCGAATATGATATGGAAAAATCATTGAACTATGAGGATATTATAAACAATTTGCTGCAGCTAAATCCAGAAAAGTTGATTTGATTAGCGTTAATTTGAAAATTAAATTTTTTAAATTAACAACTGAATAAAATCTTAGTTGTATATATAAATATAATATCGTACGGTCATACCCGCACTTTGATTATTTCAATTTGTTTAAAAAAATTTGTCTCAAAGCCTAAAGATAGTTTAGATGCCAGTGACTGCTCTGCCTAGGGGCTCAGAATTTCCATTGGTGGGCCTACTCGACCAGATACATTGTACTGCATCAAATGTATCAGAGCATTTATATAGCGCCTTCAAGGACGCTCTCAAAAGCGCTGTTTAATCTAAACAGATGCCCACTTATGGTATTGCTCGATAAATTTATGATATGACGTTGTTGTATATTCATAAAGCACTTCTTGTATGAAAGACCACTTAGAATTGCGCCCACCCAACTACCCTGGAGGAGGCTGCATTATTTAATTGGCTCGCACTGGCCACCCAGCTATTTGGAACTCCCTTGACTCAAGCACACGAAGTACCGTATTTACTTTCACCATTAAGACTGCTAAGTATATCATCCTCTTGTGATATTCTCTGTTCTTGGTCCATTGCAAATGAGACCACCGTTCAGATTATATGGTGCCGTTCAGCGCCTGGTGTCTGATACATTAGGGTGTATTTTGCGATGCAATTTAAAATTGTGCAGTTTAATAGTGTATTAATATTCGATGTCGCACTGACTGGGTTGTATGTGCATATCATGATAATGGACACTGTTTACTTGAACCTGAGTGACAATTTTCCTTGCCTATTATACCTATTTTCAATGATGTATGAATAGACAATTAATTACTCTAGATGGCATATGTTTTATGCATGCACATATACATGTATATATTCACACTCCCCGCACACAATATATAATTATATATAAATATATATATATATATTTATATATATATGTAGATATATATACATATATAGCCATACATACATACAAGCATACATGTATAAATGGGGATTGCAGGCTGAGTGGAATATTATGCACACACACAGTTACACACACACTCACACATGAGATATATTTGCATATCGGGATATGATAGGCATATATATTAACCTTTTATCTGTGAGTATGTACCAGTAACACATATATATACATATACATATAACTTTATTGGTCAAAGGGTACATGCATAACTACACATGTATACATGTATATGCATATATATTTCCATATAGAGGAAGATAGTTCCACATTTCAGTGTGTAGTGCTATATCTATAAACCTAGATATGTGTAGGCACGCAATATTGCTTTAAATTATATATTATATATATATATATATATATATATATATATATATATATATATATAGACGTGTGTGTGTGTGTGGGTGCTATGTATATATAGGTGTGTGTCTTTGTATAATTATATAGACGTGTGTGTGCATGATGTGCGTGTGCCATTGTTCTCCTGTAGCTAGATGGAGATCGTCGTCGTTGGTTGTGTTGCTGAAGCAGAAGAAGATGTTCGTTCTGTCCAGCCTGTTTCTTGCTCTCTTCGTCGTCGTCCTGCCCCATCATCCATCGGAGGCTGCGGCGGTTACAGAGCGTTCCTCCGGCGGCCACCTGCTGCCTCCTCCAGACTTTGATTATCATGACGAACGTTGGCTGACGAACTACCTTAACTATGTCGTCGCCTCTTACCCCAGCATCACACATCTCTACAGCATCGGCAAATCTGTTCGAGGTATCTCTATTATTATTATTATTATTATTATTATTATTATTATTATTATTATTATTATTATTATTATTATTATTATTATTATTATTATTAATTAAAATCTCTATAGTGAAAGCCATTATATTAGAGGCTTGCGTCTATAGTGAAAGCCATATAGAAGCTTGCGTCTGTGGTCCACTGAGTATATTTAAGAACTTAGCCATATGGCTGTCTGTTCTGTTAGTAGATAAGATTTATGTCTTCTGTCATTTGCGTTCTTGTGAATTGTTTCAGTTGCATAACTGTAAACTGTACCGGTTGCGATGTGTCAACCGGATTGTTTCAATAAAGGAAGAATTATTATTATTATTATATACATATATACTGGTATCTCTACAGTGAAAGCCTTAGATGTGTGCATCTCTGGGTCCGTTTAGTATAGTTCAGAAAGACCATATTTAAAAAAAGTCTTGTGACATGGTGCGAATATTAAGATTAAAATTAAAAAGATTAAAAATTGGTGGTACTTTGACAGAGCAGCCTGGTTATTGCAGACTTTATTTGATATAGCACCGGTGAATAAGATGGTATCTCTGATGCGACTTTTTTGTGGCGCTGAGGAATTTAGAAGATTTACATTACATTTAAATAGCAGAAAAGGGACATTTTATTGGACTGTGCACAGTTATTATTATGGTTTTTCTGTATTTAAAACCGAGTTTAAGGATATGTGATGCCAGTGTTTAAAATGTCTTTAGTCTTCTACCTGTTAAGCTAGTATATCTAATCTAATCTAATCTGAACATTTGTAAAGCGCTTCTCACAGCAGAGCTATTCAGAAGCGCTCTCAGCGTGACTGGCCCGAGAAAAGAGAAAGGTCTATACAGCGAAAGCCCGATGCTGGGTTAATGAGGTTCGCAACCGAGGTACGACAAGATCAAGCCGGTCAGCAGAACGAAGAGGGCGAGAAGAACGTACAGAGAGTGGCCTACACATTAAGTCACAAAGGTACCTAGGAGCCAAGCCCTGCTGGGACTTAGTAACTAGGTTCTTGTACTTGATTCTATCCGAGAGAGGGAGCCAGTGAAGATCATTAGTCATGTATGTGGAGATCATCAGGAGATGTGAGAGAGAGTACCCAGGAAGACGTGCTATTTGCATATATAATTCTCACCTGTTCATTGTTTCCTGGCTAATCCAGAATATGCAGGTTTTAAAACTATTTATCATACATGTTGCTTCAAGTTTATTTAATTTTAGATTTATGTGGGCCCATACCCATGTGAGGCTCTTACAGGACACTTTAGAAATAGTTAGATACATACATATATACCATAATGGAGCAGCTCAGTGGAATACTTTCCTAAAATCAGATGGGGGCATGGTCAGATTGCCTTTGACTGACTGATTGACTGACTGACTGATTGATTGATTGAACTGTAGGTCGAGATCTGACGGTAATCGTGATCGGCGAATCGCCAAGGGAACACGTCTTGCTTCGACCTGAGGTCAAATACGTCGGCAACATCCATGGCAACGAGGTAACCAAACACACATGCAGACATACAGACAATCACACAGGCAGACATATGCAGACATGTAGACAAACATACAAAATTCATGCAGTGATAAGGGCAGGAAGTAGAGTGCACACGGTGATACAGACAGAAGGATAGACAGAGACAGACAGACAGACAGACATCAAACATAGGCTCACTTCATGCAATAAGAAATTGATAACTTAATAATTATCATCATTTAATACAGGCACATTATAGTTAAAGTATTTCTAGAGTATTTTGACTGAATATGGAATAATACATATACATACAATTCAAGGCAATGAAATGCAATATAATTCAGTACAATTGTACAATATAACACAATGCAATACAGATATGTTACCAGTTAATGGCGCACTTTATGCATTGCTATACGACACTTGTAGGTGATAAGCCGAGAAGTGCTGATTCAGCTGATTTACTATCTCGTCACAAATTACCAACATAACGAAACCGTAACGCGTTTAGTGCGCACGACCCGCATTCACATTCTCGTCTCGATGAATCCCGACGGATATGCCATCGCAGATAACTACAGCCGAGGAGACTGCATGGGCGTACGGGGCCGGTATGTACAGACGTGGACTATCTGTGGTGTTATAAACTACCATTTATGTGGCTCTAGAAAATGGGCTTAGCTATGGTTTCCGAGATAGATTGTCTAATTTGTGGTTGAGGGATCATCTCATAAATTGATGAATTGGAGTGTTGCATGTGTGTGTGATCCACTTTCAATTAACCAGTTAGCCGTATACCCCGATGCAGTTATTTGCTAAATTCCCAAGCTACTGCCACTCTGTTTAATTATCTGTCGCTACTAAGATTTGTTAGTATAATTTTGTAATTAGGCCCCATTTAGCGGGATTATTCCCTTCGGGTGAGCCCATTGCTCCCTTATGCATACAGTGATAATAGTATATCAAAATATGATTATGCTTATGTTTTGTGTTTGACTACTGTGAAATATAATTTGTTTTGCTCTTTGGATCAATAAACAAATTGAATTGAATTGAATATAGCAAAGGGAATCTGTCTATCTGTATGTATATATATCTGTCTTTATATCTTTCTGTTTATCTGTGTTTCGTTCTGTATCTGTCTGTGTTTTTGTCTGTGTCTGTGTTTTTGTCTGTGTCTGTGTCTATCTCTGGTCCTGATTTGTGACCCATTTGACCAAAACCAGGCTTATGTCGCAAAATGCACTACTGAGTTAATGGACAAATGTGATACAAACTGAATTTTTTCAATTTTTAGTTTTTGACAGAAATTGATAAATACATATGTTTTAAACACATTAAAACTAAAATTTGTGAAAATTTTTAATTTTTAGTGGTATTTTAGATTATTTTGAAGTAGCTATTGTTTTAGTTATTCAATGACTTTTCGTGATATTTGCCATTTTCCCACCATTAATAGCCATGCTTGGCATAAGGCTAGCATAGCAAATATGGTACGAATAGAAAGCCCAGACTTCCCTCTAGCCTAGCATGCAGTCTTTATTCAATGTCTTTTCAAATCTAAACTAATCAGAGTGCTGAACATGGTTGCTAAGGAATTTTGCATTTGGAAATTATACAGAACTTTAAATGCATTTTTCTCAGAATCACAGTTGAACATCTGAACCGTATTGTTTACTCATAACTTTGGCCAGGAACATGATAGAATGATATAGTTTGTGTCATTTTAAAGGAGAGAGATTACCCTTTAAAACGGTATATGACATTCAACTTGTGAAAAAATCGACTTAAGCCTGGTTTTGGTCGGATGGGTCACATTTTATATCACTCATCATCTGTTTTAATCAATGGAATTATTCAGTGTGGTTTTGTGCTCGTTATTGTTCTGTCTTCGAGTGTCATTAATATTGTGCCATCAGTGAGCGACTATTGTTCTGGTTGACAGATACAATGCCAATGGCTATGATCTGAATCGCAACTTTCCCGACTACTTTGTGACAAATACGGCTGAGCGTCAGGTAGAGACAAAGGCAATCATGGACTGGCTGGACCGCTTTCAGTTTGTTCTATCGGCCAACCTACATGGCGGAACCATGGTCGCTAACTATCCCTATGACAATCTGCCCAAAGGTCGGTTTATTCTGCTCACCTTATTGTCTCTGTCTATCTGTATTTGTCTGTCTTTGTCTGTTTTGTTTTAGGTCTGTCTGCCTAGCTCACCAATACTAACCCTAACATTCATTCTGTTTATATAGGTCATGTGTGACTGTCTGTCTGTTTCTCTGTCTGTTGCTCTGTTTGTGTGTGTATGTCTATCTTTGTCTGTTTCTGTCTGTGTCTCTCTATCTTTCTATTTCTCTCTCACATTCTTTCTGTCTCTCTTTGTATGGCTGCCTGTCTTTCTGCTCCTGTTTCTCAACCCTCATCTCTCTCAGTATTACTCTCTATCTCTGTATGTCTCTGTATGTCTTTCTAGATTAGACTGGTTATCTGCATTCTCGATTTTTCTTCATTTATGCAGTAACCAATACAATTGTTATGAATAATTTAAGGTAGATACTTTTGAGACATTTTCAGAGATATTACAAGAATGGCATGACAGTCAATCTCGGTAAATAAATCTACCGGGTATGTACTTAGGTAGTTAGGTAATTTAGTTGGTTATATTAAAACCTCCAAATCGCCATACACATATAATCATAAACAATAGGTGAAGCAGTGCTACCCATGAAAGCCCTGTCAACTTGAGGAAAACGACGATTCTATCAAGTATTGACAGGATAGGAGCGTGATTGACAGGTGTATGGACGTAGATAGGTGTTTGATTGGCAGGGCATGTATGTGTGTTATTGATTGACAGGCATGCAGTTTCCGTCGTATGCTCGATCAACTGATGACGACGTCTTTGTATATCTTGCCAGGAGTTACAGCTACGCACATCGGACTATGCACCTCGCCGAGCAGTGTCTATGGGACCAGGAGCATTTCCCCGAAGGCATTGTCAATGGTGCCTCTTGGTACCTAGTCACGGGTGAGTGGAAATTATTGGTAGTGAAGCATGACAGATCAATGTCATCATCATCATCATCATTTCTTCCACTTCTTATGCTCACAATGCTAGATGATAGCTTCATGATTAACCCTTCAGTTTCGAATAGGCTACCATGCACAATGCAACATGAGCTTCTTTCCCTTTCTCTGTTTCTGTTTTGCCAGCGATTGAAGACCAATTATTAATTTATTATCCAATTGTCCAAGTCTTTTAGAGTTTTAACGTGCAATTTTGGTCGTGTTTACAATCATTGTCATCATTGTCCATATTCTACTAGTAATACTGCTTCTTGTCATCATCATCATTGTTGTCATCATCATCATTATCATTGGAGCGGTAAAATCTCGTCCAGTTCAGTGCCACAAAAAGCTATGGCTTTCAAGTGCTAAATTGCTCAGTTATTATTTATTGTCGTTGTGTGTTTCGTTGTAATAGTAATAATAATATTAATAATCTACGTTTATTGTTTCAAACTGACATGAACGCAGTATGACTACAAGTCAAAGTATGAACTGACGATCACAAGTTATTACAGGCATCGCATTTAACTTAAGGCAGCCATGCAAGGCGCCCATAATGTCCTACTGCTAATTTTACCAATACCAATTGGCGAATGAAAGGCTGAGTCGACCTTTGGGAGGGTAGCGGGAAGCGATCCTGCGTTAATGCTCATCTTCTGCTCTTCATGCCAGAGTGTTACCATTCATCTAAACCCCCTCCCTACTTGCTACATCTTATCAGGATGAGGCATAGCAAACATACCGTTAAGAGGTACTCTGTGCCTCTGGGAGGTACTTAAAATGTGCTACATTAAGTGACTTGAAACACACCCACCAGCACACACACGCACATGCAAACATTCCATGGATGCAACTGCATTGAATCACTAAATTGCAAATTATTAATTAATTAATTTATTATTGTCGGTGTTTTTAGTGGATCTTTGATAAACCTTTTCAAGTTCAGGTGTAGCAAACATACCACAGAAGCATGGGATACTGATGGACCAGAGTGCGTTGAGACACCCTACTGCAAAATTATTTATTTATTTATTTATTTAGTTAGTTATTGATTTTTTTATCATTGGATGGTTGTGTAGGGTCGATGCAAGACTACAACTACATCTTTGGGGGTTGTTTGGAGCTGACTCTTGAGATCTCGTGCTGCAAATTCCCGAGCCACACTGAGATCGAAGGTTTCTGGAATGACAACAAAAATGCTCTCATCACTTTGCTTACTCAGGTTCACTTAGGTCAGAGTCATCTGCAATCTTACTTACTCGCCAGTATCTTGTTTTCACGATTTACTATTGTGTTGTTGTTATTTTTGTTGTTATTATATGTATAGAATTATTGCTATTGTTAATGTGTGTAGTGTTGTTGGTGTTTTATATGTGTTGTGTTGAATGTTGATTTATCGTAGACACAAGTCGATCAATGAATTGCAACTAAATTCACCAGATGTCTTCTGACATCCAGTTTTCAGTGTCTTACTACAGAAATACATTTATGCATATGTATATATATGTATATATATATATATATATATATATATATATATATATATATATATATATATATATATATATACCGTATAGAGAGAGAGACAGCAAGACACACAGAGACAGAGACGCACAGAGAGAGACAGAGAGAGAGCATATTTAAATAAGATTTATATATGTGTGTGCCCATCTGTTTAAATATGTACGTATAATTGAGCTATCTTCCGTTTTATTTATAAGTTATAGCAGGAAATAATTCTGTAATTGCTGTGCGTAAACATTTATCCATTAGCTCATATATAACTGTGAATGTAATTATATGTCTGCATTAATATACATGTATATGTATCAATGTTATATGGTGTATGCGATGGTGTGGTTTGGATATAGCTATGTATAGTTATATGATGTATGTGGTCCATTGCAGAATAAAAATGGAATGCAAGCATATGGTAGGTTGGGAAGTGGGTGCATTTTCGTTCTCATTTCCGTGTGTGGATAATTAAATCCAACTGGGAGCAACGATGTGTACCTTCGTGAGGAGTGGCTTACGTCTGTAGCTGAGTCCGTCGCAGCCATGTGCGGAACTCCAACGGTGCTGGAGGGGGAAGACCTGGAAGAGAGGGAATAGGAAAAGGCGGAAGTTCACGGGAAATGTGAATGGCGTAAAAAGAAACAGAAGGAGATAAGTGGAATGCCTGAGTGACTGAAATAACTCTTGTTTGTGGGATTTTGACCAGAGGGCAGGACAGAGTCCGACAGACACTAACAGGCAGCAAACAGTTAAGCAGCACAATTCAGGTAGACACTGACAGCCATTAAGAAAGTACAAGATATGCAAACATGCAGATATAAGCAGGCAGGCAGCAGGCAATGCAGAAAAGAATGAACAATGAAGAAGTACTCCTCTGACTCGAGGCAGTGTAGAATTTCTATTTTAAATCTGCTTTGTTTTATGATTGCTCTGTCTCAGAACATCTGATAAAATTCTATATAAATAAATACACATTTATTTCGGTTCGGTATCTTTTATTTATTGAGGTGTGTTGGTTTTTAAAGCACAGTTGAGTGGAAATAGAGCCTTAATGTACTGATAAGATGTTCGGAAGGCAGTTGATACTTAATATAGCGTCTTATACTTAGGCTAACTAAAATGCTGCTTATCCGTGCCTGAGTGATGTTAAAGTTCTCTAAGAACGATAGAACAAAAAGTAAACTTCACCAACATTTCACTGCATTTTGCATCCGAACGTTCATCGTCGTCTTTATCATCATCAGTTCCTGACGCCAGCCATTTTGCGGCGATGGTTACGAATAAATGATCTCCATTATCCTTGGTCATTTGTCAAATCCATTACTCCCCGTAGTCGAAGTCCAAGTGATGTTATGTCCTCATTTACATTGTATATCCAACATAGTCTTGGTCTGCCTATGTTTCTTTTTCCTACGAAGAGTCTTGCATGTAGTGCATTGCGTGGGATTTGGTCAGCTGGCAGTGTTACTTCGATAGGTGTCAGAATAAACGGCTTTACAAATCCTGAGATCTGATGTTGTTTTGTATTGATGTGTTTAGGGGTGAAGGGTGTGGTAGTTGACCGTGACGGTGCTCCAATTGCCAATGCATCCGTCAGAGTTCTTGACAGGTTGCACGGTGCCAAGACGACAGCCCTCGGAGAATTCTGGCGCCTCCTTCTGCCTGGCAACTACACGATCGAGGTAAGCAGGAAACTGTAAAGCTAAAGACTCGTCTTCTTCAACAGGCTTACCCACCATAGTCTGGCTTCTGATTTCCCGTAACTATCCCTCCATCTTTGACCGAGCTGCCCCTGTAGAATATGGTTTTTGACGATGGCTCCTATTGAATGACAATCAGTTGATGTGCATTAAGATAATATAAGCCATTAGAGTAGAAACTCAGTTGCCCACGGCCTATAATGTTATGTAATGTAGTTCAACAGTCGTCTGCCTGGAATGTGAACTGTTCCAGCTGGTGCACAAGAAACGTTTTGGCTAAACTTAGATGAACCTCTGGATAGATCACTATGATATGTTCATATGCATTTTATTTCAAGGTTTTCAATGGTGCTGTATAAAATATTCAGAAAATGCATGCACACAGTCGTAATCTAGCACAGAAGAAGGGTTGGCATTTCAACTGGCCTCATTTTTCTCAGGCAGATAACCAACTTTAGAATGTAAATAGGTGTACAGTGTCTATGTTGATAGCAGTGTTCTACAAATCTTCAGATTGGATTGAGGTTAGTTAGGTTTCTAATAGTTTAGATATTCACAAGATGTCACTATGCTGCTATGCAGTTGAAGTTTTAGCAATGGCCTGCGTGTTTCAGGTAACTGCTCCTGGATATCGTGCGATTACTTACAGCTTCCAGCTGAAACCAAGGACAGGAAAAGCTATGGTAAATTCTCATGCATTTCTGTGCCTTTAGTATTTATGCATTTTTCAACACATCCTCAGCAAATTATGCCTTGTTTTCACACATTATTTAAATATATGTTCATGGGATTTTTCACAATATCTTCACCTGAATATACAGCTTACATATATATATATATATATATATATATATATATGTGTATATATATATATATATATATATATATATGTATATGTGACCCAAGGGATCAAATTGAGTCGCATGTCGGAAATTTTAGAATATGAGCATTTTACATATTCTTAAAGACCACATTTTTTGCTTTAAAATGACACCAAAAGTTTGGTTCTACCTTATTCTTTGACAAAGTTACGAATGATTATGTGGGTTTTTTTTCAAAAAAATTTCATTTATTTTAATATATAATCACACAAAAAAAAGTATTCTCTGTAAAAACTTCTGAAAATACACATTAAAACAATGGATTTCATGAAATGTGAGAAATCAGAAATGTTAAAGAAAATTTTTTTCACCAATTTAATTAAAATCTGAAAAATAAGAAAAAGTGATATCTGATCATATTTTGCTGTTTTCCTAGAAATGTAAATTGCCGACCATCCGACTCATTTTGATCCATTGGGTCACACACACACACACACACACACACACACACACACACACACACACATATATATATATATATATATATATATATATATATATATATATGTATGTATTGCTAAATAATATATGATGCAATTTTCTGTATTTAGTTATTCATGCACATGTGCACTCACTTTAAACTCAGTATAAATAGAATTAGAGGTGGAATTGATTTTCATGTTATTAATAATATATACGCAGAGAAATCTCCGTCCGTCCGTCTTTCGTCTTACGCTGTTTCGCTCGAGTCACGCACAGTGGGCCAGTCACACACGTCGGCAGACGGTGCCCGAGCGCCCTGCCGTGCAGCGGCCGACAACCAGACACGGTAGGGGGCACGCACGCTTGAATACCGCGTGGGGTCACTCGAGACTGGCGCAGTAATCACCGTTAGCGAGTAGTCACTGTTAGAGGTCGCTCGATTAAGAATAGCACCGCTAGGAGTTGCTCGAGACTGGCACAGTCAGCGAGTAGTCACCGTTAGATGTCGCTCGAGTGAGAATGAGACCGCTAGGGGTCGCTCGAGACTGGCGCAGCCAGCTAGTAGTCACCATTAGAGTTTTCAAAATTTCTTTTGTTCCTCAGTATATATATATATCCTTTGCCAGGGGTGCTCCATTTCAAAGAAAGCACAGTGAGCAGAAGAGAGCACCCTGAGCAGAAGATAGCAAAATGAGCAGAATAGAACACGGTGAGCACAAGAGAGCACAGTCAGCAGAATAGAGCACAGTTAGCAGAAGAGAGCACAAGAGAGCACAGTTAGCAGAAAAGAGCACATTGAGCAGAAGCGAGCACAGTGAGCATAAGAGAGCACAGTGAGCAAAAAATTACCATCTCAGGACGGGCAAGCAGCGAGTTTTAATATAGTTCTGCTTGCTTAACCTCTAAACAATGAATTTTAATGTTTGACTTGCTGTCATGTTGTTATTTAGGCAGAGAATGGTCAGTTTGTGGATTAACAAATAGTTTTATCTTCATGTGGTATTTCTCTGTCATGTGTTCATTCACTCAATCATTCTGAAAATGTATATAGTGCCTCTTCAAGATATCTACTCAGAGACGTTCTCTGCGCTAGCCTATTATGATGATAAGTGTCAGAAGAGGGGATAGTATATAGGATAACACTCTTGCCTGAAGTGCTCACGGACCCGGTTCGATATCCGTAAGGCCCCTGGGTTTAGCTCATACTTTCATTCCCTAGGTGGCAGCAAAAGTGCAATGAGCTTGCACCCTGCATGGCTGCAACTTTGTTGATTTATGTCTTCTGTAATTTGTGTTCATGTGAATTGTTTAATCGTCATAACATATACATGTACAGTGCAGTGCGTTTATCAGGCACTTCTATCTATCTATCTATCTATCTATGGAATTTATATAGCGTCCCTTCAAGATAACTACTCAGAGGCGCTCCCGACCCAGGCCCGGTCAAAGAGGAAGGTCTTAAGTAGTCTATAGAAAGAATCAGAGAGGTCTCGCGGGAGAGAACGAAGGTCTGAGGGGAGGCTATTCCAGAAAGAAGGACCAACGATCGAGAAAGCCCGACGCTGTCTAGTAGCAGAGCGAGCATGCGGAACTATGAAGTCACCTCTTCATTAAAGAATAAATATTATTATTATTATTATTATTATTATTATTATTATTATTATTATTATTATTATTATTATTACGAACGAAAATATTACATGAGTTAGCAAAAAAATGCACAGTTAGCTAGAAGAGTCACCACTGGCGGGCCAACGCACACGCGTGAACAACCAACGGATTCCCATCAACAGCTGAAGATGGCACAGATGTTCAGAGTCTCTGAGCCAAGTTGCGTTGAAAGAGTAGAGTGGCTACACGTGACGGCGTTCGCAACACGGTGACCATGCTGACGAGCAGTCCCTCACTGGTGGAAGATGACGCACGTCCGGCTATTTTTAGAGTCATAAGGACATGCAGAAAAAGGCATTCGTCGTGTGTCGGTCGGTAGAATGAAGTGCCTCCAGTGACTCTGTGAGTGCTTCTGAGGAGTTATCTGTAGAGGTGCTATGTAATTGCTATGAATGAGTGAATGAATGAATTTACAATAAGTCCTTGTGGTCTGTCCCTTGTAGGGAAATGATATTGACCATCCGAACGTAGTGCGTGAAGACGTTCCTGTATGGCCGGCTCACTCTCAGAATGTCACTGTTCTCAAAGTCACGCTTAACAGGGAGTCCCTCGACGTCGTCGATGACTTGCCACAAGGGGACGAAGTCATAGATGACATGGACTTAAACTCGGGTGTGTCACCGATCACGTCGTGGCGATGTCACTTTGCTCTTTTGGTTACTGTCAATGTTTTCTTGTTGTTGGTTACTTATTGTTGATCAGATTTACCTCAGGGGACTTTTGTTCTGGAGGATTGGCTGAGCCAGATATGAAGTTTCAATTAGGAACTTCTATGGAGCCAGTCCTCCAGTAGGCTAGGCGTTTGTTGAGGATGTTCAAAGTAATATTGGTAAGCATGTGTGCACTGGAAATACTTTGGAACTGGGATACATGTGATTGATGACTGCTTCCCTACTCATTTAACTAATTCACTTATCAAGACATCAATTTCACTGATTCACCAACTAATTTGAAGACTCGATAATTTGCTGATTAAATGACCACTCTGTCTGTTCCTTCATAAGACAGGTTAATCGAGACATAATAGCTAGTGATGTCTCAAGTAAATGGTTTACCTAAGTTCACTTGAAATTTTACTCAAAAATTAATCGTAATTATGTCAGTCAGTTAGAACGAAAATTCTCATTTTCTTAATTAAAGCATGAAAATCAGTCATGGATACTGAAATAGCACTAAGTTTAAATGAATCCAATTTCTCAACTCCAAAGTAATTTCTTGGACAGAAGTCAATTCTTTGCCCAATTCAATCATTTGCCCCTAGCAAATGTGTGACCCCAAGCATAACCTTGTCCAAAATCTTACATTGACCCCAAGTCTATCTTTTGGCCCCATGTAAATCTTTGACTCGAGCAAATCCTGTCCAAACACTCAAGTGGAAATTGTCACATTGGCAACTTTCGTAGGAAGAGTTTCTATTGGATTTTGTAAATGTGGTATATAAGTGTTCTATTATGTTACATTTTTATATGTTTTTGACTTGTTGTAAACTGCTGTGTAATGCTAGTAAGGGTGAATTTCTTTGCAGATTTTCAACTAATTTTGTCAAAATCACTTGGTATTTTATTATCATTATTATTATTCTTATTATTAGTATTTTCCTTTGTTTACCGTAAGTAAAGTAAGTGGGACATAGGGCATGCACTCATTTCCTTTTCTAGGCCCTTGAGTCGGCAATGGACGAATCCCAAGGTCCTGGACATGGGTCCTCCGATATCGAAGGACTTATCCTTTACTTACCATCGTACGCGGATACCAAATTATGCTGCTTGACGACAGGGGTGGCAAATTAAGTTTATATTCTTAATTTTAATTTCCTTACTATTTGTAAGTTGAAGCTGGATATAATTATTTGTTAGTTTTTCTACCAAAGTAGAAACGATACCTCAGTAATGAAAGTGTATTATTTTTATTATTGTTATAATTATTATTTTTATTGTTATTTATGACAAGGAGAAGGTATGACAATAAGCAATTTAGTTACAAAAGTGCTGAATTATTAGTGAGAGGCATTTAAACGCTTTACGAGTTCCGAAAATGTGGGTTAGATTGTGCGTCAGATGCATAATGAACTCTAGACCAGTGCTTCCCAAAGTGGTGGTCCGTGGACTGGTGCCGGTCCGTGAGCTATCAGTTGCCGGTCTGCAAAATGAGTCAAGAAACTGGTCATATTGTCTCAGAATAAAGAAATGGCTATTATATTTTTAAAAGTCATAACAAAAAACAATTATAAGGCAAGCATTTAAGGCAGGGGTGCAAAAATCCAAGGTTTTTTCTAAATTAAAAGTTCATTTTTTTTGTTTTTTATTATTTTTTTGTTTTTTTGTTTTTATTTTTAAGATTTTTCTTTTCGGATCATAAAACTAATAAAATGGCATAATATAGTTCAAATTAATCAGATGCATGCATGAAATAACAAGAACAGTAGAACCGTACGTAGAATGTCGTATAACGAAATAATCAAGATCTTTCAACAATTGCGAAGATAGTTGAAGAGACACCATTTTTGGCATTTATAATTTCTAAATTTGTAAAAAAGCAAAAAACCAAATTTTGCGGTTTTTTTTTTTTTTACAAAAAACCAAGCCTTTAACAGCCTTGATTTAAGGGCAGTAGAGTAATAGAATTTGCTAAACATGCCTTAAAGCAATTTTAATACATATTTGAGGAATATATTATTTTATGTGATCGAAAAAGAGTAATGATCATTAAATTAGAATCCGGTACCTCTGCAGTGGGAAGATTCCTGCCGGTCCGTGAGACGGAAAGTTAATTTTTGCCGGTCCGTAATGCTGAAAAGTTTGGGAAGCACTGCTCTAGTACAGAGGTCTCCAAAGTTTTCCAGCGGGGGGCCGCATTGCTGACTTTCTAAAGCTCCACGGGCCAAAACTCAGAAGAAAAAACCCCGAGTGAATAACTTTAAACAGACTATTTATTCCTGAGGTCTGATGCAGTGCAGAATTTCAATGCAGATATCAATAACAATTAAGATGGTTTCTCGTTAGTCCTGATTAGTGTGCAAACAGCGACATGGATTTTGGCAATATGCATGCCAGAGTACAGCAGCGTTAAAATTTTCAATTTTCCCAATTTAGTTTGTTTCTTCAAGGAGAGTTCCGCGGGCCAGATTAAAGGCCTTAGCGGGCCGGATGTGGCCCGCGGGCCGTACTTTGGAGACCCCTGCTCTAGTAGACCAGTGCTATTAATGGGGCCGAGGTCTTCACAGGCTAATTGAACAAATTCATAATGTTGCAAGGAGTAGGCTGTATCTATTAGTATTATTAATGTACAGCATTATATGTTGACGTGGAATTGATATTGATATTACTATTATTATTAACTTGAATCTGGTCATGTTATTGTTTTTATTATTAAACCAGGTTCTGGTATTTCAGGAATCTAAACTGCAGTATATTTTCCTTTGTCAAAATATTTTGCTTATTTTACAGATTAATTTACATGGATGTCTGAGCATTTTCGCAGTCGTATTACATTTACGCTAGCCACAGCGTAGTTTTACATCCGTTTTATGGTGTTTTACTGTTGTTACGGTGTAATGTTGAGTAATTCAGGAAAGGTCGAGTTCGACAAGATTAGTTAAACTGTTACTGTTACAGTTTGTGTTATTCATAGTTTAGAGTACTTTGTGTTAAATGTAATAGTGTAATTTTTACACTGTAATGTATAACTTACAATCTAATCGTTAGTTACCACATAAATTATCACTGTTGTAAGGTAGATTACTGTACTTTGCAAGTACTGTTACTGTAGGCCTACATTAGTGTAGTAAGAGTAACTTCGTAATTTCTTACTGCTACATGTAATATGTAATTTAGAAGAGTTTTGGTCAAATTACTACAGCTGAGTTAATTACAGCATGTAAGTTATAATTTGTAACTTCTGAAGATGTGTCCTGAATATTTTGACTCGCCCTGTATATTATGTTCGTATTGTCGGTAATGTTGATGTACCCATTGCATTCTTGTTTAATCTTAGTTTGACATTTGACCTATTAAGGTCATTTGGATTTTTTTGGTATTTGACCGCATTTTAGATTGTGCTTACAGAATTTCTTTTTTAAAGGTTTTATATTGGATTTTGTGTTGTATAGGATTTCGTTTGGAAAAAAGAATTTAGCGTAACCTATTACCTATTTTGTATTGACTTATGACCTTTGAACTGTATTTTGGCCAAACTTTGAACTAATGTTGACAATGTATTAGTGATGAAGAGTTCTGCAATC
The DNA here is from genome assembly GCA_020284085.1 of Aporrectodea caliginosa. Taxonomy (NCBI): domain Eukaryota; kingdom Metazoa; phylum Annelida; class Clitellata; order Crassiclitellata; family Lumbricidae; genus Aporrectodea; species Aporrectodea caliginosa. The sequence continues at coordinate 712,293 of JACEVL010000899.1, forward strand.
CAGCTTCCGCACCATCCCATGACTTGGGCAGCCGCTATTGAGTAATTTTGAATGAGTACTCTGTGGAGTATTTTTTATGTGGATAAATTATATTGTGGCATTACTCCTGCATATATATATATACACAGGCTGTATGTTTGATACCATAGTTTATTAGCATACATTGTAATTACTGCAGCATGCCATACTGAATTCTCCTATAATGGCCGCCATAGCCGTGACTTTAATATATCGTAGGAGATTCTTGAACAATTTAAAATTTACTTCAGCAAGAATCAGAAACTCGGCAGAACTCTGAAAAATAATGATGTCGTCCTCCCAAACAGTATTCTAAACCGCACGGCTTGCCCACATTAAGGCTGATCCTCGTATATGCCAACCCATCTAGCTTGAACCAATACGGGTACATTAATAAACGTATTAAACTGCTATTGCTCTTTTGTCATTGTTTCATTTCTTACTATATATAGTAACTTTAGATTAAACAGCAAGCCGTCTGTCTACCAAGTATACAACAGTGTCGCAGTTGATTTAAACTAATTAGAATTTTTCTACACGAGGTGTGCCTCTGATTGGTGTGCACTGTGAGAGGTGCTATATAAATTTATAAATACAATACAATACAAGTAAGTAGACCCCACTTGCATCAGTAGCTGAAGCTCACTATAGTTTTTACAGTCTTCCTGCACCCATTCAGGACACCAAAAGTTTGCCGACTTTTAAAAAACAGTTTAAAATGCATCTATTACGTAACCACGAGCACTAACATTTACGCTGACCGTAGACTTTTTTGTGAAGCGTCCTAGAAATAGCTTGCTACGAACGACGCTATATAAATGGTCGTAATTACAATTACAATTACAATTACAAACCTGACCAGATAGAAAATTTAGACAAATAGGCCTAGAGGCAGATAATCATAGATATTAGGCTATATAAAAATCCCGAGTGGGTAGCCCAGCGAGATTAAAGCAGTTGACGCGATAGATAGGCTCCATTATTTAATGTCCAGTCCAGCGCTCGTGAATAAGCTGGTGCCCTGCGCTTGGCTTACGAGTAGCGCTTTAGAAGTTCTTTGGAGTTTATCATTACGATTATTTGTTTTTCACACAACATGGCTCAGGGAACTGATTGAAGTGTGTGGTCGGGCCCTCGTGCGTAGTCGGGACGAAGGTCTGTGTGAAAATGACTGATGTTACAGAAAGAGGGCCCTTAATGTCCAGCCCAGGTGAGGTGGGATTCGGACGGCCGCGGCCCACCACAGATGCACCAATGACCAGCGTCTGGGAGGCGAGTGCCACCCGAGCGGCACCGTCCAAGGCGATCAAATGAAATGTTTAAAGGCATTAATCATTTTTATCATATGCAACCTAATGGTGATCAATGGTGATCACATGAAATGCATTGACAGTCAGAGCTCCAAAGATTTAGCCGATGAGAAACTTAATTCAGACTCAATAGCCTACTGGTCTAATCGAGTTGTCTGACTGTCTGAAAAACAACCGAGGCCCCTATTCGCCGAGTAGGCCCTACTTCATAATATTTTACCACAGTATAAATAATTATAATTATTTCTAATTATATAATATATAATTATTAATTATATGTTTTATATTATTAATATTAGGCCTAATTATATATTATTATATTATTATTATTATATATTAGTATATATTATTATATTATAAATATATATTATCAATATTAATTATATATTATTATATATTGTTATTAATTATATATTATTAATATATAATTAATAATATATAATTATTTATACTGTGATTTTACTTACTTTACAAATATTTTACTAACTTACTTAATACTTATTTTTAAGGTTATAAAATATAGTTTGTAAAATCGATAATGTTGAGGATTTGCGGATAAATATATATTCTACGCATAGTAGGTCTACTGCTGGCTGCCTCTGTGTTAGTTTGAACGTTAACTTTTAGGTTTTTAGTTCGTATGCATGTGCGCTTGTCGTATGCAAATGAAGGGTAGGCCTATTTACCCTGTGGTCAGGGCTACCACTATCAACCGCATGCTATACTGTTCCCAAGTATGGTGGGGCTTTGCCAGTAAGCAGGAACTTGACTCTCTGAGCGCTCTGGTCCGCAAGTTGGTACGCCTTGGTTTCCTACCTAAATCTTTCCCCACCTTTGAGGAGCTTTGCAAAAATGCTGATATAGACCTCTTTAGAAACATCTTAACAAATACTAGCCACACCCTCCACGACCTTCTCCCCCTGTCAATTGCACTGGTCATGACCTGCGCCCACGCTCACATAACCGTGTTCTCCCTAGATTTGATTCCCTTACCAGGCGTGGCTTCTTAGCTAGGATGTTGTACAGTTAGACTGTACATATGTTTTCTAGTTGACTTAATTTTCCTCTAATTATCGTTTTCTTTGTACATAAATTATTTCTGACTTTGTATGTAAAGCGCTGAGCGTTTGCTTGCGTTTAATAAAGAACATTCTTACTTACTTACTTACTTACTTATTTATTTACTACGAATTGACTTCAAAATTTTGTAATAGAATAGAAGCCCAACCGCAATTCACAAGATCCGTTCTTTATTACGTCACGCTTTGTCATGCCAACAACAGCTGCAAAACAATATTGTTACGTCATCCGAATTGGAGACGAATACGATTTAATAAAGAAGAAGAAATTTTGTTGGTTTGATCTAGTCTACAAGAAAGAAACCAAGTTGCCGCTTCTACTCGAAGACTATTTGCGACAATGTCCGAAGAAAAGATTCTTGAAGTACGTATTCAGGTCTAATAACGAATATATGGCTACATAAATGAGCTGATTCTTATACCTATAGGTACAATGGACTCTATTACTGGCCAAAATAAGTGCAGCCCTCTTGAAGTAACTGGGTCTCGTATCCATTGTGATAACGTTGATGGTGATGATAGTGATGACAATGGTTGTTCATGATGTTGATAAATGTGCGGAATTGCGGAATTCAATTAAACAGTTAATTAATTAGGCTTACTGAGAATGAATGAACCGCTGAATTAATTAACTTAATAACGAATGAATGCATGAACGATAATTATAATTAGGCCTGTGAAGTGTTCCCAAGAAAGCATTATTATTTGATGCTGAGTTGTATAATAATGGCGGATTACACACACACATACATACACGCACACACACACATACGCACGCACACACGCGCACGCACACACACACAGTCACACATGCACACATCACACACACACACACACACACACACCGGTCGTGTACTGGCCAAGCTCCCAAGTATCTGTGTGACCTTATCCGGCTGCCGGCCTCGGCTACTTCTCTTCGCCCGCTACGCTCATTAAACCGGCATGATCTCTTTGTCCTGCGAGCGAGAACTTCTATGGCTAAAATGCGAGCCTTTGCCTTCATTGGCCCTGCACTATGGAACCAGCTTCCTCCTTTCACTCGTTCTTGTTTATTAACTGGTGGGCCAAGTGCCTCTTTTCGTTGTCTCAAGACTTCTTTCTTTTCTCTGGGTCTTTCGCACTGGGAGCGCCTCTGATTGGTGTGCACTGTGAGAGGCCCTATACAAATTGATAGATACAATACAATACAATACACACACACACACACACACACACACACACACACACACATGCACACACACACACACACATGCACACAATACACGTACACTTCTAATATATCCCTTTCCATTATATATATATGAAATTTATATAGCGCCTCTTCAAGATTACTACTCAGAGGCGCTTCGGACCCTAGCCAGGTCAAAAAGCAAAGCCTTAAGTAGGCCTAATTTGTAAAAAGAGCCAGAGAAGTCTCGCGGAAGAGAACGCAGGTCCGTCTCTTGCCCCCTCTCCCTCTCCTCAGAGACAAAGACTAGAATCGAAGGCCTGTCCCTGCAGTCCTTGTTTTTCCCTCTGCCCCGCCTCGCTCCCTCTCCATGTTCCTGTCCCTCTCCCTATGCCGCTCTCCCTCTTATTCCTATGCCTTTGTCTCTCCCTCTTTATCTGGCTCTGCCTCTTACTCTGCATCTGCCTCTGTCTCTCTCTCTCTCTCTCTCTCTCTCTCTCTCTCTCTCTCTCTCTCTCTCTCTCTCTCTCTCTCTCTCTCTCTCTCTCTCTCTCTCTCTCTCTTCCTCCCTCTCGCTTCGTTTGCTTCTCGGTTTTCCCGTTTTTATTTTCAGTACGTTACCTGCGAAGAAGAATTCGCACTTTGCCACTCCCACCAACCGGGCCCTCGAGATTCGCCGCGAGATGGTAGAAGTGGTTCTTTCCTTCCAGAAAGAGGTAGGAAAGACTCCACTAACACCAGACATCCAATCGATTCATTCGTAATCGTAATCGTGATCTCGCGATTTTTATGGCGCCCGAAAAGTCAAGTCATATCGGCCAAATCTGGACAGTGGACATTGATCTCTGCACAATCCCTCTGATACGAAGCAGCGCTCGTGAATAAGCTGGTTCCCTGCGTTTAACGCTAGAGTGGCGCTTTAGTAATTTGGAGTAATTAGGCTACGATTACGATTACGATTACCAAATAGGTCGCGTCAGAATCGGTTCTAGGTCAAGATACAAAGGGACCAGGCAGGCAGCTTCGGTGTAACGTTTAAAGCAAACTTCTATAGCGTCGTTTTCGTAATGCACAAGGCATGGGTTGGCAAAGTGGCTGCTTGGTTAGAGCGCTTCGCCTGTAACGCGGAGAGTACGGGTTCGAGCTTCGACCGAGGCAGTTACCGTGTAGGGACCTTGAGCAGGACTTTCACTCTCAAATGATCTGCACCATCGATGTTCTGTCATACCCCAAGGCTGTGTACAACTTACGAAGGATGGAAATATCAAATGCAATGTATTGTATTGTATTGTATTGTATGATCAATCGAACAGAACTGGGCTGGTCATCAGTTAATGCGTTGTCGTGTAGAGATCGGACCCATGGATCCTCGAGGTTCCTAATTTAAAAAATCAGAATAGCCTTCACCTCTGTGGCTCAGTGTCTGTCTATACATGTATTTATTTCAGTCTCTGTGTTTGTTTCCCTGTTTGCCTCTTTGCACAACTTAATCTTTTGCTTCATGTCTGTCGTATTGTCTCTTTGTCAGTGTGTCTGTGTGTCTCTCTGCCTGTCTGTCCGTCTTCTTCGACTGCCGTCCGTCCGTCCATTGCTGTCTCTGCAATGTATTATCCATGATTGACTATTTAAAATT
>JACEVL010000899.1:722500-835561 GCA_020284085.1 Aporrectodea caliginosa
ATAATAATAATTAATAATAATAATAATAATAATAATAATAATAATATAATAATAATAATAATAATAATAATAATAATAATAATAATAATAATAATAATAACCGTGTTTTAACAATGACAATAATAATAATAATAATAATAATAATAATAATAATAATAATAATAATAATAATAATAATAATAATAATAATAATAATGGTGGCTTTCCGCGGTACTTTTGCCACACTGGACCTTGACGACGATTAGGTGCCGTTCCAGACGAATTTTATTGTTCTTAATTAATATTAAGTCCCCGGGGATCATAAAAATAAAAAATTAAAAAAAAATTAAAAATAATAATAATAATAATAATAATAATAATAATAATAATAATAATAATAATAATAATAATAATAATAAGAGTTGTATAGTGGTGGTGTGGTGGTGGACTGGTGGTGGTAGTAGTAGTAGTACTCTGAATCTCTGAGTGGCGCTATACAAATGTTCAATTACAATTACAATTACAATTACTATTAGTAGTAGTAGTGTATGTATGTGTTTGTGCAAGAATAGCTCATTTATGTATATGCGTGTCTTAGAGCATTTGCTGCTTTATATAGCGCCTGACGATAGCGCTGCGTGTATAGGCCTACGTGACCCACCAGCAGTTGTTTTGTTGTGTTCATCAGACGTGTGTAAGTTGTCTTGGTGATTTTCACAAAGGTCAAAAGAGTTCATTCTCGATCTGACCAACGACAGTATACCGCCACACCTCAATGCTCTGGGGTTGTATCTGAGGGGTCGTCGGGTGCACCTATGCAGCACGTGGCGCCACCTAGCGAACGGAGGTGTCTTCGTCGGAAATAAACGGCTGATGAATAATTCTCTTGTGAATTTGACATGGTCTCACAAACTCAAACGTTGTTTCGATCCTATTTAGAAAATGTAAAATAATTCTGTGTATATTTATTATGTATAGATGTTATGAACTTCTACTTATGTTTCATGTAGTATCAAGTATGTATCTTTTTAATACAATTTGTTCAGAAATTAAAATTTCAATTTATCAATTTCATGGGTTTTTTGTCTGCTTCTTTCAATGTGTAGGATGGGTAGTATATTAGTCTACGCTGAAATATAGGCACAACCACAGGCGGAGACTTGGTCTTGGGTTTGGGGGGCCGATGAAGGAGCGGCCGAAGGACGATCGGCGAGGCGCGCAGCGCCGAGCAGGGGAGGGGTTTGGGAAGGGGATGTGCCCCTCCCCTATTTAAAATTTTTTATTTCCACACTGTAATGGTAGCATTTTAAGCTGTCATCTGAAAAAATTGCTCTATTATTTGAATGCTGATAAGAACCAGCTGTCACTCGTAGATTACATGTAGTTTGAGTTTGGGGGAGGGGTTTGGGGAGGGGATGTGCCCCCTCCCCTATCTAAATTTTTTTTAAATTTCCACACTGTAATGGTAGCAATTTAAGCTGTCATCTGAACAAAATTGCTCTATTATTTGAAAGCTGATAAGAACCAGCGTAGCTATTATTATTATATTCATGAAATATTTCTGAAATATTGGGGGGGGGATAAGCAGCTCCGTCCCCCACCTCAAGTTTCGGGGGACCGTCCCCTCTGTCCCCCTAAGTCTCCGCCCCTGGGCATACCTGGACTCGAATCCATAACCCATGGTTTGTTGGTTAAATCATTAAATGCGTTGCCTCCCAGACCAAACTGTCTCTGCAGCTCTAGTTATTATTTCCGCGGTTTCTGTGTCTGTGTCTCGATCTGTCTGTCTGTCTGTCTGTCTGTCTGTCTGTCTGTCTAATACAATACAACTGTAGGCTACTTTGATATTGCACTCCTTCCAAAGTTCGGAAGTGCACACACGACGATGTCGCAGATACAATTATGATTATTGCAGAGCAATTGCGAGCGAAAGACTTGCTCAAGGTCCCTGCTGCACAGTAACTGCCTCGGGCGAGGCTCGAACCCGAACTGTCCGCGTTATAGGCCGAGCGCTTTAACCAATTGGCCACCATGCCCTGTCTGTATCAGTCTGTGTGAGGCAGTCTGTCTGTCTGTCTGTCTGTCTGTCTGTCTCGCTGTCTGTTTCTCTGTATTTATCTGTCTACACACACACACACACACACACACACACACACACACACACACACACACACACACACACACACACACACACGAACAAACCCACACACAGGTATATGTAATTTATACTATATCTTTGAAGCCCTCTTTTTAGTAGGCCCTGTCAGATCATTAATATGTATGAGATTACCAAGTGGGTGTGCGCTCTTTAATACGAGTTTCATGTTATGCGACCCCGCCGTGATTCTAGTCGTCGCCTGTAGGAAGAGAAGTGCGTCAACAGGTGTCGCTTTGTAACAAGTGGTTGGTCGGCTGGCGGCTGCCACTCTGTCAGGCCTCTGCTGGGCCGTTGTAAATTATGCTTCATTAGTCAGTCTGAATTTTCTGGCTTAGGCCGTTGACTTTCTAACGAGAGGCATGTGGATTCGAGGGCTAGTTGCACCGGCCAGTTTGTACAGCATTACCCAAGTAACGTCATCCGGCTGTCTCTCTGTCTGTCTCTGTCTGTCTATCTCTGAATTATGCTTTGTTGTGCGTTGTATATAGGCCTACCTGTCCTTAATTCACCTGAGAGCGTGCTACTAGACAGGTGATTGAAAGCGTGTGGATTTTGTTGACTTGTTCACAGGTAAGACAGGATAATGGGTTATTCAGCAATGATCCTTTTCTATTAGATGCACACGTCGTTAGATTTTATAGTTCTTACTTTTAACAACTTAAAATGGTTCTAACTTGATCATCGTTATCATCGCCATCATCGTCATCATTGTCATTAATCATGAACATCATCGTATCGTCAACGTTCGTCGTGACGACGTCATCATTATCGTCGTCTTCATCATCAGTTGCTAAAGAACCTGTTTGTTGGTGGTGATGGGTGTAAACGAATGACCCCTCCCCCCCCCATCGTATCTTCCTTCCTTGGCTCCAATTCTGCTTTATTCCTGATTAGTCTCAATATTGCTATGTCTTCGATAGGGGATAACCGGAAATAACTTCGGCCTAATATCCGGTTTTCCGGCACTATTCGGAAGTATTCGTCTCGGCAAATAGGCCTACTACACACACAAATAGTTGCAATTAAGTAACAGTTGTTTAATTATTCAATAAACTTACGTAATAATTCTTCAGCCTTAAACAAATAACATTAATTGAATTCCATTCGATTTTCTTGAAATTATGTCAATTTATTGAATTAATGCAAGTTCATTAGATCCTGAAATGTGTGCAAGTAGCCTATATGCATGAGCAAGTAGGTAGGCCTATGTATCGATGTTTTGCTTGTATGTAGTGAGTGTGCGTGGGGGTGCATTAGTATGTATGCATGCGTGTATGTATGCATGTGCCTATGTGATCACTGATAATTAATGTAGCGCTTTTACCAAACCTCTGTGAAGGCGCTGTTTAACTATCTGATAGATAGCCTATATAATTTTATATGGCCTAATATATGAAACAATATTGCCTGTGTATACATTAAGCCTGCAATGTAGGCGTAGTCGGCCTCAGATACGTAAGCCTGCGTTTGCTATGAAATGTATAGTATACACCCCCTTTTCGTATGGGCTCAGTCATGGCTCAGACTGTATACGGACTGGATTCATTTAATGTGCGCGAGATTATGCGTTTTTTGCCGCCTGGCCTGGCCTCTATGTAGGCTAGGCCCAATGATGGTCTTAGCAGGGAGGTAGAAGGACAGAGGGGCAGACGAAGAAAGATAGGGACAGGAACAGGAATGCGGGCAGCCTAACAGACAGCAATCTAATGCCTAAGATTCCTTTAGGTTATTCCGTCCGTTACTTTGAAAGCGGTTGGACTCAGCAGGCCATTCATAGATAAACCGAAGCATATTGTATTAGGAGACATAGGCACACGTATAGGCTACACACACAAACACACATGTTCATCATCATCGTCATCATCAGTTCCTGACGCCAGCTAATTTGGCGGCGATGGGTACGAATAAGTGATGCTCCTTTGTCCTCGGTCATTTGTTAAGTCAAGGGATCGTTTGGGACCGGAACGGCGTTCCGGTTCTTTTTTTGGCAGGAACATTTTGTTACATTATTTTCATCCAGTAGCTAGATTAACATGGCGCCAGAAGATGGCGTTCCGGCTCCTTAATGTTGTTAGTCCAAGCGATGTTACCTCGTAATTTATATTACCTGTCCAGCGTAGTATCTTGGTCTGCCCTTGTTTCTTTTCCTTCGAATCTTGCATGCGGTCTTATAATGTTTAAAGGCAGGCGCGTAACTAGCATTACGTAATTACGCAGCTGCGTAAAGATTTTAACAGCTCTCAAAAACTACAAACCGTTTAGATTACTTATTGACATAGTAGGTTACTATTATTCGTTGAATTTCTGTTGTGCAGACTTTGTCAGTGTGAGGTCTGCAAACATTTTCCTTCGCGGACGCTAACTCGTGACTCTGGAAATTTCGTGGCACTTCTGAAATTTCGAGCACAGACCCACAGTAGTTTAAATCATCGTAGGCTAATGTTATCTGTTCCATCCAATGCCCAGTAAATAAACTCGTTGATTCAGAATGTGTGGTCAGTAAACTCGAGACAGTATTGTCGCAGAATGTCGTGCGGTCAAGTTCTACACTAAATTGCTTGATATGAGCGCAGACATCAGTAACACAGAATAGGTATTGGTAAAAGAACAATTTATAGCTTTCACAAAAACTCGTGACGCCACTGGCGAAACTATTGCGACAATCGTCGAGCAGCAGCTATCTGAGGTCGGACTCGAAGAGAGCGAATGGAGGAAAGAGAGGAAGAGAGCCAAATGAAGGAAAGGGAGGAAGAGAACGAAACGGAGGAAAGGGAGGAAGAGAGCGAAATGGAGGGAAGGGAGGAAGAGAGCGAAATGGAGGAAAGGGAGGAAGAGAGCGGAATGGAGTGTAGGGAAGAAGAGAGCGGAATGGAGGAAAGGCGGAAGAGAGCGAAGTAGAGGAAAGTGAGGAAGAGAGCAAAATGGAGGAAAGGGAGGAAGACATTAAAATGGAGGAAAGGGAGGAAGAGAGCAAAAGGGAGGAAGAGAGCGAAATGGAGGGTATGGAGGAAGAGAGCGAAATGGAGGAAAGGGAGGAAGAGAGCGAAGTGGAGGAAAGGGAGGAAGAGAGACCGAAATGGAGGAAAGGGAGGAAGAGGGCGAAATGGAGGAAAGAGAGGAAGAGAGCCAAATGAAGGAAAGGGAGGAAGAGAACGAAACGGAGGAAAGGGAGGAAGAGAGCGAAATGGAGGAAAAGGGAGGAAGAGAGCGAAATGGAGGAAAGGGAGGAAGAGAGCGGAATGGAGTGTAGGGAGGAATGACTACGATTGCTCAAGAGGGAGAGAATCCAGTTGAAGATATTAACAGGTATAGATAGAGAGGCCAGTTGATCGGCCAAGTAAGAGTGCCTAACTGTATCAAAGGCCTTGGAGAAATCTAGAGAAATAAGGCGGACATAAGGTTCAGATTTAAGCTTTAAACAATTAAAATTTACCGTCAATGACGAACTATTCTGTCAAATATCGTTTCGTTAGCAGTCTTCAATTGTATAAATCGAATAAATAGCGCTCGAAGTCAAAGAAATTCGAAAGAATCGTAGCCTTATAAATTATAAAATTAAAATTCGAGAATATTCTTGTAAGACTCGTTCGACCGTTTGACCATTGCCTTCTAGATATGGTTTGACGCGCTATGGCAACTTGCAGTGAGGCATGCGCATTGCAACTATTTTCGAGATGACGTAATAATAAGTTTATAGATTACGTCATGTTAGGCCTACGTCACATAAGATCGAATATTAACCATAGGGCTACCAAGCTTTTTTGTAACACTGGCTACCAAGGGGGGTGGTTACCACCCCCTGGATTTCGTGTTTGGTTTCACATATCATAACTTGTAATATAGCAATGGATTCAGCATTCATTTCTGCCAGTGGCGTCTACCAATGGGGGGGTTTGGAGACCGATCTCCATCGAACTTCAAAAGTGGGGGGGTTTGACCGATTTTGGCCGAAAGTGGGGGGGTTTCATTTTTTCATGATATATCTTTTCTCCTGTATGATTGTGATAATATTAACCCACATTAAACCATTATCGTGGGATCGAAATTCTCTTATGTTTCCATAACAGTAGCAAACGGCACTTACTGCACAGCCTGCACTGCCAGGGGGGGTTGGAGACCCCGTTATATCAAGGCATGGACCCCTGGGTAAACCAGGCGTCCGTGTATCAAGTCAGCTCTACCCTTACGAGTCTACAGCCAACAGGCCAACCGCCTGCGATATACCGGCCAAACATGGGGGGTGAGGACCCTGGGCCTGACGTTGCTTCTGTTGCTTCGCTAATGACACGGCGGTCCAGACTGGCACAGTTCTCCGGTGCAAGCCTGCAACCTGCATCATGTGTGTCATCGCTTCGGCCGTTATCTGACTCAGCCATCGAAATGGCTCATCTCTAGCCCTCTCTGACCTGTCCACAGTGTCCAGTCAGTGTGTGGCGGACATTCAAATGAAAATAATTATATGCATAGGAGTAATAATTATAGCCTACGTTGGACTCACGAATATATGAACGCATTGCGAGTTGATTCATTTAGCCTACTTTATTTCTTCTGACTTCTGAGTGAGTATTTGTTATGAAATGATAAACAATGATATACAGGGACGAGGTGGTGTAGCGGTATGTTCTCTGCCTTGTAACCGGAAGGTCGCAGGTTGAATCTACCTCAAGCAAGTTGAAACAACTGTGTAGCGACCCTGGACAAGTTGCTGACCCTTAATTGTCTGTGAGGAAGCAGAAAGGCAACGGGAAACCACCTTAATCATATTATCCCCGGGCGGCATAAAAAACAATGGATCTGCCTTCTGGTAGAGAACTCAGCATCATCATCATCAAATGAAAAGTCCTATTCTTGTAGCAGTATAGCCACATTGCAAATAGCTAATAACAGATCTATAGATTGTGCGCGAATCATGGCCAGTGTCCTTACCAGGCACCATCGTCTGTGTAGCTAGATGGTGCATTAAAGACTTTAAACACTTAAAGTCATTCTAACTAACTAACTATAGCCAGATTGACTCCAAACTTCAGCTTGGTATAGAAAAACCCCTAAGATGTCCTTAAATACACTTATTTAGAAAATATATCTCTAAATTTGTTATTTCGCCAGCCAGAGGCCAAACGAAAAAATTAATGTTTTAACTGTCATTTCTTAAATTCTTAAACAGCTTTAGTCCGATTGACTTCAAACTTGACCTATAGATAAGGTCATAAGGAGTGAAGGGTTCCAAATAACATGGTAACAACAGACGTAAAATTCATCCCAATGATCTATTTTATATCTTTTTGCCCAGTCCCATGTTGTGTCAGGGTTAGAAGGATCATTTCTTGCTGACTTTCTTCACAAAGAAAAAGTCCAGGAAAAGGATATATGTTTGTTGGTATTCATTATCACTGGCCGTTAACACTTTCACATTAATTTTTCTTTTACCGTCTTTAAATAGCTTTAGGCAAGAGTATAGGGCCTAGAGTAGGGTTGCATTGCTTTTGTGAAGGATATAATTATAATATATAATATATATATATATATATATCATATATAATATATATATAATATATATAATATATATATATATATATATATATATAATATATATATATATATAAAATATATATACACTGAAAGCAGAAATTAAATTAAAGTGTCTACATAGTAATATTTAAAATAATTTTTAGTAAAAATTTTAATTTACAAAATTAGTTTTAATAGCTGAAAAAGGTCCCGGAACGCCGCTCCGGACCGTTCCGGATGAAAAAAGCACTGCACCGAAATGTGTGTTTCAGATGCCAAATTTTTGTGGGCCCAGTGGGGGGGTTGGTTCTCCATTGACTACTGGGGGGGTTAGACGCCACTGAAATTTTCTGCACAGAATGGTATATTTAGTTGTACATTATGTGATATTGCATCACTTTTAACAACGGAACCCATTAATTAGCAATATTTTATATTATTGCGTACATTTTGTACTTTTTGGATAAACAAATATAATTATTATCCAAAGGTGTCGTGTGTCAATTATAATAAAGACTATTCTTTTCTTATCTTATCAGCGCTACTTTTTGCAGAAGGCCTATTGAATTTGTAGCCTGTATACATCACATCAACATTACGCCTTATTCCTAGAGTTCATTTAGATGCGTTTTACTCTAGCCTTAAAACCATCCTTTTCAGCCGCGGTTGGGTCGGGAGCGCTCCTGAGTAGTAACCTTGAAGGGGCGCTATATAAATCTTTGGAATGAATGAATGAATCACGTAGGCCTAAGTCATGTCAACCCATATATTTGGCTACTTGGCTTGCGTTGTATCATCATTGGCATGCAGTTGGTGGGAAATCGTAATCGTAAACTCGAGATTTTCTAGAGAGCCAACAAAAGCGAAGTCGAGGGAACCAGCTTATTCACAGGCGCTTAATCAAAACAGAATCTATAGGCAGGGGTCAAGATCCAGAGAGTCAGACAGCAGACAGTCAGGCGGCTTAAAGGTGGATGATGCTTAGAGTTGAAATGGCGAGGGAAGTGAGGGGCCGGAAGAGAAGGACATCGGGATTGAATTTGTGAAAAAGCAGTGTTTTCAGTTTTGAGTGGAAGACCTGCGGAGAGATAGCAAGAGGTGAGGTTTTGGTGAGTTCATGAGATGGATCGGATATTTGTCGTAGCACTGGTGGGAGTGTAATGATCTATAAAATCCTTACTAGAGGCTATTTTTAGAATTGCTTGTGCCTGTCCCCTGAGACCTCTAGCGGTAGAAAAGCGGCGAGCCGATGAAACGATGGTGTCGTGCTTGGCCTCGGTAGATTCGCCGTTGATAGCATTATTATTGGGATTTTCCTTCAGCCTCTGATCACGCGCTAGTCACGCCTGGTACAGCAGCAGAACCACTGACTCATCCCCTACGTCATCGGTTTTCTGTCTTATTTCGTGTCCATATAAGGCTAGCATTTGAGCTGGACTGCTGATTGGTTGAAGAGTCTGATTAGAGAACCTGCCACTAGTAAAATTTGTCACTTGCTGCCGAGACGTCCTAGAGGTTAGACCTGTACCGATGGATTACCTAGGAGTCGAGCCGAGTCGTCCAAGAGATTAGTTCTTTTTGAGTCCACGTAGAATAGATAAGGAATTGAGAAACACTTGCGTTAGTCTCTTCCTAAGAGCCAAATAGTGCGCTATAGAAGTTTAAAATAGAAACGAATACGGTTGGAATAATATTGTCGATTGTCTGAATTACGAGGAAATATGAACTCGTAACGGGATTTCGTCGTCTCCGCCTATTCGCTGGATTATATTCCGTCTTCGTAACCTATAATTGCCGTGGATTATTAATCATGTCCTTTGTTCCAAAGATGGGTAAATAATCATCTGTTTCTTTAATTTGATTGTAATTGCAAGTCACTGCCAGTAGAAACTGCATAGGATTAAGTTAAATGTTTTACTTGAATTGTTGTATATAATTGAGACTGTTGTTGCATAAACTTTAATAATAATTTCTAACTATGTCTCGTGAATCATTGCATTCTTTGGAAGTAAGTGAGCAAGGTGAAGTCAGGCCTCTTTCACCAGAGTTGATTCGAGCCTCTATTCTTGAACGTTTGTTGGAAGGTATAGAAAAGGTGACTGCTGGACAAAATGATTTAGCTGCTGGACAAAATGATTTAGCTGCTGGACAAAATAATTTAACTGATGGACAAAATAAACTAACTGACCGACTAACTGACGTCACTGATGGACAAGACAAGATGGACAGGAGACTTACGGACCTGTTTGAAGGGCAGTCTGAATTGTCCAGAAACCAGTCTGAATTGTCTAGATCCCACTTTGAATTGTCTAGAATCCAATCTGAAATGTCTAAAGCTCAATCTGAATTGGCTGGAGACCAGAGAAATCTGTTGGATAGAATAGAATTCCTAGAAGCAAATAGACAAGTAAGTAAGGAAGTGAGTACCACTACGAACCCTGACTTTTCGGCACCTCAACCGAAAGTTGCCGAACTCCCTTCCGCCGCAGCCTTACCCTTGGAAACCTTTGTCAAGAAACCCATAATAACAGAATCGGATGGATTTGAACCCGAAACCCTAGGCCCACGCCGGAGCACTAGATTAAAGGATCGGCCACAGCCTGATTACCGTTTCCCTGTGAAACCTGGATTTAGAAAGGAAAGTGGTGCCAGACCTAAAGATTACTCTACATTATCGGACATCAACAGGACTCAAATCTCACTTCAAAACGTTACCACTCCTTTACATAAACCGCCTGTAGTAGCGCACAGTCGGGGAGGAGATGGCGGACATCACAGGAGTTTGTTCCAAAGAGGTGGTACAGTATGGCTATGGAGCGATTTGCAAATTTAAGTAATGAGGTGATGGAAGGGCGAAGCAGTGTGAGGGTTGAACGAAGAGGTTGGACCGTGAACAACGTACTGGCGGAGATAGGAGGGTTGGAAGATCGAAGTGTGTTGTAGGTGAGTGATATGACTTTATGTTCTATTCGTTCAGGAATTTTGAGCCAGTGGAGTGATTTCAGGACAGGAGTGATGTGGTGGTGTTGGGGTTGTTGGGGTTGCAAGCACGGGAGAGAGCATTTCTGAATAGCTTGGAGCTCGGCGGTTTATTTGGATGATGTCCACGTTGAGAAAAAGAGGATTGCAGTAATCTAATTGGCGTGAAGTATAGATGTAGCGATTGTAGATGCAGTTTTGAAGTCGAGTATTGGGCGGATTCTACGAAGGTCACGGATGTGCATGAAGAAAGAGCGGGAAAGATGGGTGATGTGATTGCAAAAGGTAAGATCCTGGTCTAAAATCACACCTAGGTTGCGGACAGGAGAATTTGCAATGTATGGACTTCTTTCCAGTCTGTAGTGTATGCTACTCTGTCGCCTGGCTGTTTTTAAATTTCCTCCACTAGTTCTAGCAATTCGTCTGATATCCGCTGTTTCCAGGTTTCTGTAAGTCCGTCCAAATAAATTGTTGGCCGATGTTAACATTCCTTGCTGCGTGTATTTTCACATAACTTCTATACGTTTTGATCATTGTTCTGTGTCCCAGGGTCCCTAAACAGCCACGCCCACACAGATCCACCTATAGATGCCCGAATTCCCATAGTGTCCCACTAGGCGCAGATGGCAAAGGCAACACTCGGGCTATGCCCATCAAGCCGGTCTTAGGCATAGGCAAAGCAGGCAGTTGCCTGGGGCGCCAACATCTAGGGGCGAAAGTAAAATTTTAAATGTTCGCGTTTTTCTATAGATCTAGCGACCGTATATTGACCTCGACCCTGCTCATTTTTCAATGAATTAATCGGGTGAGATCCTTCACCACCGCTCGCCCGTTTGAATGGACGCCACGCCATTTAGTATCCCCGTGCAAGGACCGTGCTAGCCCGAGATTTAAATCTCTGAAATAAGCCATGCAGCATCGGGGAGCGAACCGCGATCCGCACGCTCTCTAACACAGAGGCACACGAGACGCGCAGCCTACGCTCATACCAATGTATCTAACTGGGCCAGGATGTGCTGTAAGAGTATTTTTAAGGTAAAAACAGACTCCCAGCCTCCCAGGCCCTATCAGTTTTCATAAATTGGAACCTCAAGAAGTAAACTACAAGCAAAAAAAGAATTCTGATTACTTCAACAAATAATAATTCTTTGTAATAAATAAATTTTTATTTTTTCGGTAATTCGAATTTTTCGGTAATTCGAAAGGTTTTGCTCCTTATCATTACCAAAAATTAGAATTAACCAGGGTTGACTGTACCAATGAAAAAATCATTATAATAATTAATAGATAACTCAATCGAGCGTGATGTTCTGGCTGGTTCCTGAACCGTTCCTCATTGGGCTGTGACGTGGGATGGACCGTGGAGTAGGGTCAGAGGGCGCCAAATATATGCGTTGCCTGGGGCTCAATTTGGGATAGGGCCGGTGTAGGAGGCTGAATGCACTCCCCGTACAAAAAGACTCAGGGAGTGTTTTTATCCTAGTAAATAATGACTCCAGAGTTAATCCATATGATACTAGGACAAAAACACTCCACGCTGCGAATAAACACTCCGGGAGTGTTTTCGTTTAAGATCGGACCAAATGACTCGTGGAATTGATTCTTCCTATAGGACAAATTGACTGTGGAGTTGATTCTTCCTAGGACCAAAATAACTTGTGGGTTTGATTCTTCCTATAGAACAAATTGACTGGGGGGAGTTGATTCTTCCTGGGACCAAATGACTTGTGGAGTTGATTCTTCCTTATAGGACAAATTGAATGGGGGCGTTGGTTCTTTCTAGGACAAATTGACTGGGGGAGTTAATTGATCAACTGGGTCAGTCCCCAGGGTCACCCTTGACCGCGAACTTAACCTTTCTCAACATGTGAATCTATAGTCTGTCGAAGCTGTTACCATCAGCTTCGTCAGCTCCGAGTGGTTTTTCGCTTGCTGTCTCATGACGCTGCCGTGGTCCTTGTCCACGCCTTCGTCACTATAGTCGAATTGATCATTGTTGCTCGATACTTGTCGGCCTCCCCCTTGGGGTCCTGGGGCGACTTGATCGGGTCCTGCGCGGCTGCGCGGCTGACAGGGCGGCTTCCTAAATTCGCCTCTGTCTCTGCATACGTGCGCAATGTGTTGCATTGGCTGCCTTATCTCAGCGGATTTCATATTGCTGCTCTGGTTTCTCGCTGTGCTCTTGGCTGTGTTCCATCTTACTTTATTGCTCGATCTTTGCCGCCCTGTGCCCGATGTAGCGGCGCGTCGGGCGCTTCGCTCTGCGACGAGAGGTGAACTTTTAGTTCAAGGGGCTACTAGACAACGCCGAGCTTTCTCAGTTGTAGGCCCCTCCATCTGAAATGATCTCCCGCCAGAGCTGCGTGCGCTCATTTATCCTGATCAACCCAACTGGGTTTTATAAGTCACTCAAGTCTTTTTTCTTTAGTCGCGGCTGGGCTGGGAACGCTCCTGACTAGGTTTCCTGAAGGGTCGCTATATAAATTCTCAAAATGAATGAATGAATGAATGAATATATAAGAGCGTTATTATGTTAAAATTAATACTAACACATGACAACAAAACTATTTTTCGTAAGCCCAGCGTACATGTATACTGCATCAAATTTCCTAAAGCTGAAAGCCTGAAACTCTGTCCTAATTTACTTTTTTCTAGCCTAGAAAGATTTTCAAACCAAGTGCTCGAGTTGGCGAAAAGTTTTGATTCGATGTAAACGAAGCGCGGAAAGTTCAGATTTAGTCGAGATGTTCACCAAGTGGTGAAATTCTAGCGTATCTTTTCCTGTTTTGTTTAATTATTTCATTTACGAGTAGGCTATATTTCCATAAATGTTTATTTTAGTTGCTAACCTGATTTTAATTGATATTATTACAGCGTTTTAATAAATAATCAGCCAAATTTTCAATTATTTTTCCTCATTGTATAAAATTTGCCAATTGACATTACTGTAGTTATTGCATTGTATTGTATTATATTTAAAGATTTATAAAGCGCCTCTCACAGTGCACACCAATCAGAGGCGCTCCCAGTGTGAAAGTCCTCGAGAATAAAGACAGGTTTTGAGGTAACGAAAAGATGTAGGAGGACCACCACATAGTTTGGTGGTGCGAACAAAGAGGGGAAGTTGATTCCATAGCGAAGGGCCAGCGCAGACAAAGACACGGGACTGGGCTATGGCCGTTCTCACACGAGGAACAAATGGGTCAAGACGATCAGAAGAGCGTAGCGGGCGAAGGGAAGCAGCCGAAGTAGGCCGACGTATGTAGTCACAGAGGTATTGCGGGGCAAGATCTAGGTAGGATCGGCAAATGAGGACAAGTACCTTTAACTGGATGAGTGCGGTAAGAGGAAGCCAATGAAGGATCCTGAGTGGCCGAGTGGGTTGGTGCCCGCTCGCCGCGCCGGCGCCCCGGGTTCGCTTCCCGGTCGAGTCGGATTATCAGAGATTAATTTCTCGGATCTTTACTGCGGGTGTCTCGGTCGCATTATAAACGTGAGTACAATACAACACACAATACAACACATCACAATACAACTGGGGCGCGGTGGTGTAGGGTATGTTCGGTGCCTTGCAGCTGGAGGGTTGCGGGTTCGGATCCACCTCAAAGTCGCCGCGTAGGGACCCTGGGCAAGTCCTTCACTCGCAATTGCTCATGCGCTTCGGCGTGAAACTCCGATTCAGCGTTCGTGCAGTAGTCGGGAGCGCCTCTGAATGGGAAATCTGGTTGGGGCGCTATAACAAGTGTTCAAATACAATACAATACAATACAATACAATGTAGTTGCTCAAACATGAATGTAGAGATATGGGAGAATCGCGGCAGATGGGCAATAAGTCTGGGAGCTGCAATAAGAACCGATTGCAGAGGAGAGAGGCGCACTTTCGGAAGGCCAACAAAGAGGGAATTACAATAGTTATAGGCCTCCTATATAATTTTCTGTATTCTGTGAACATTATTTTATAATGAGGCATGTATACCTATAACCTGCAGGCACCTTCATTGCCTTCCATATATAGTTCAAACATTAATATTTGCTTATTTGATTTTTAATGATGTAGGCCTAACTGCTGATCTTAATTATGATAAAATTAATGTTTAAAATATAAATATAAAATAGAAATATGCATTTGTAATTTTAATTCTGCTAGTTGTTTGTCACTACTATTACCAATTATATTCTGTTATATACAGGATGATTTACGATTAACATTAGCACAAAACATTACTAAGGATTCTATATGGTCTGGTAAGGGAGGAGGTCCATGCATGGCAAGGGGGACGCTATGAGTTACCGCACTGGGTCTGGGTGACACCAACCCTATATAGTGACAATGCTGATTAAGATCTCTTTAAAATAGTCATGGTTGGTACGCCAACGGGCATAGACCTACGCTTGCACAGAAAAGCTGCGACTTATTCTATTTGTTTACCAAAGAAGATTATACCGATGCTGTCAGTTCAGTAACGCTGAATCTCCTGCAGTTTACCCAAGATATTTTCCTATGTATACAAAATATACACACACGCACGATGATAAACTACTCGTGAGGTGCTGATTAGCCTATGCATGGCTACGTTTCTGGCCAGCAGCAGTGCCACCAGCAGCGGCCACAACTACAGCCACGAACCAGTTATCGTCGGCCGTGTATCCTCTCTCCTTCTGCACTACGCAGACAGACGGCCTTGCTTGCCACGCAGTCGATGCATACACCACTCAACTGCATCAGATGCGGGATCACAACACCACAAACAGAAGAGGAAGAACAGCGAGAAGACCAGTATCTCATAACGGTAAATGCGAACACTTGCATCAGACGTCCTTAATCATGTACCTATTCCGTATACCTTATAACACCCGGTGTGAATGTCTATTTCTATAGAGGGATGCGAATTGCGCGCTAAGACCTAAGGACGCCGTCCGCTATAAAAAGCCCGCCATGATTTAGCTTGCACAGGTGCGCTCCGCATCGCTTAAATATAGGCGTACAAACGGGTACAGGATTGCAGAGGCAGAGGCGGTTTCCACGCTTTTTGCAACTGAGAAGTGGCATATGGCTCTTCTAGATGGGAAAGCGCCAAGGGAGGAAGCCATAGGCCAACAACTTAGAGGCGATAGATAGGCTGGCTATCACTTCAGCCACTGACTGCCGTATATACTTGTGGGATATTCTGGAAGACCTTTAGGCCTATGTTGAGGCGGATAAGCAACTTGAAATTGCAGAGACCATCATCTTACACGATCGATCGGGACGCATGTAAACTCGAACGTATTTACACGTGCCGTTGTGTGGTATCTGCCGCCGTGCAAATCGAGGAAACAACACGCTGGCCGCTATTCAGTTTAGTGCGCCCACATGTTCTGTTGTCTGCTGCTGTCTCACAGAGTAAATAAGAATCGAGCGCAACAAGTTAAAGTGATCAACAACTCTGCCAGTAACTATAGGGCTATACACACGAGGATAACTTCCTCGGTGTTGTCAAATGCATGGAGTAAACGACGCTAATTCTTTGGAATAGCATACAAAGGTAGGCAATTTCACTTTTACAAAGTATAGTCCGATCACTAAAATGTATAAAATAATATACTACGTGGCAACTGCGGTTTCAGCAGTTGGGAAATAGAAAGTTAATTTTAAGGTGTTAGTGTAAGGAATATCCACCAAAGAGAAATGAGTGAATTTATTGTGCCAAATGTTGTCTTAGTAAAAATAATGTTTGCATTCCAGACAAATAAATTACCACTTGTCTTAACAAAACTAGAAAATGCGGAAACAGGAATTACCAGTTTTCGTAAAACCATGCAATGCTGGGCTGTGGATTGGCAAAGCATAAGAAATTGGAAGGGAGTTCAGATTGTCTGCCCAGAGCCGTGCATCGAAAACGCATAGACTTAATTCATGAGAGGCCTACGAAGGCTACAACTGCTCTAGCATTCCAGTACGCAATTTAGGTCAGCGTTTAGCTTTGAATGAAGTACAGAATTCCGGCTTTGCAGCATGAGTCAAGTTGTCCGTAGATAGCGTTGAATGTTTATAACTTTGAAGATTGAAGGGTGAGCGCCATGCTTTTAAGATAGATCGGCTGCATGCCTGTATAGCCCAGTACACCGTAGGCTAAGCTACACTGTGGAACAAATTTTAAATAGACCGAGACTCGGATCCAGGGCAAATGTGTCCCCTAGGCACAACTTAAGGTAGTCTAATGGAAATGTCACTGTGCCTTGAAAAAGGTCAACACCCAACAACTATAGGCTATGGCGATAAGACGCAACGTTACAAGCTTATCGAGGCTGTAGGCCCTATAGCTGCAGGATATACTGTCACCTATTGTAAAAATAATTGTATTCTGATTTCACAAATAGAGGACATATTGCCATATCAACCTCTTATAAACAATAATTGCATTGTCATTTATAGAGGATAATAACAATAATAATAATCTTCGTTTCATATTTTCACACTGACAATTACGCAGTATGATTACAAATAAGTATGAACGGATGATCACAAGTTATTACAGGAGTCGAATTTAACTGTATACGGCAGCCATGGAAGGCGCCCATCACGTCCTACATCTCATTTTACCAAAGCGCCATCTCGCAAATGATAGGCTGAGTGGACCTTTGGGAGGGTACGGGACGCGATCCCGCTATACCTACTGCCCTTAACGCCATTTATGTTACCACTACACTATGGATAGGCGTGTACTATTTCCGTATAGCAACCTCCTGTAGAAATTACAATGCAATTTCACAAACTATAATTTTATAGATTTATTATTGTGACTCTCTTGTAATAATAATTGATTTACGATTTCACAGAGTATATATTTCGAAAGCAATCTCTTTTATTAATTGTGTTGTGATGTCACGGAGGATTATATTACCGCAACAACCTCTTCTCGGAATTGCATTGTGATTTCATAGAGGGTAGGCCTACATTGCGAAGTATGGTAATAATTGCATTGTGTTTTCACAAAGAATAATATTGCCGTAGAAACCTCTGGTAATAATTGATTGTGTGACTTCATAGAGGATAGGAGCATAATTTAGTAGCAACCTCTTGTAGGCAGGGGCGTCCATCCCCCCTTATGCCTATGAAGCATTCCCCCTCTTGTCATCAGATTCCCCCTCCCCCAACGACGACGGCCCCAGACCATTTTTCGACTGTCGCAAAAAGAGAAAATCTCAATTATCGAAATTTGAAGCACAGTTTTACTGTTGAATAATTTAACTTTTAGTTCACCAAGCAACATTATGCATTATAAAATATGAAGTCTTGTACACAGAAGAGGCATACCACCAGAGCGGCCAGACAGTATACTAACGTAAGTACTAAACTTACAACAATTAGGCCTATGTGCTTCTTCAGAGCAGCAGATTGCGTAGCCAAGCGATCAACAATTTCGTCCAGTTTTAGTGACAGAGTAGCGTATCGTTCACGGACTTATACTGTCAGAGGTGCAAACCAGTAATCAGGTATGGTTGACAGTCGATTTTCACAATGCGGATGCAATTCGTTACTTGCTCAACTGAGCAGCTGGTCACCGCAACGGGAGACCAGGATTTTTTACAAGCTGGTGAGCGTGGGATAGCCTGAAAGTTGCCATATCACACGTAAGCTACTGGCTTAACATAACTGCTTTCAATCGACTGTCCTGTCGACAGATACCGTTTGCTCGTCATCTTCGTCACTGCCTGTGCCTGCATCATCTAGTAATCTAGTTGAATCAGTTCCAGTTTTTCATCGTCTGGAATCAAGTAATTAAGAGGAGCAATGTCTTGTACGGCGCGGTAAGCGTGTCGAAACTCCTCGAGCTCGGTTTGCACCACCTGTGGGTCTAGGTCGTAGAAGTTACACATAATAAATTAGCTATACTGTCTGTCGGTACGTGATCCTCTGTTATACCTTGTTAAAACATTGTCCCTGTGCATGATTACTAGTAAAATCAAATTGCAAATTCATAGCACAGCATTATAATACAAGCTTCATACACCGACTTACCAAGGAATATTATAACTTATGTACGATAAGCCGAAATTATGAAATTGAAGACTAATCGTTAGCTGAGTCCGAGAACAGAACAATTACCGTATTATTTTTAAAACAAAGAAAAGCATTTTTCAAATCAAAAACACATCGATTAATTTCTTAAATGGAAAAACTGTACTAACATGTACTAAAAATTTCTTTTCCCCCCTGAAAAGGCTATGAAGATTTCTGCTTCATTCCCCCCATGGGATGGACGCCCCTGCTTGTAGGAACTGCACAGTGATTTCACGGAGGATACATGCACCTCTTGTAAGATTGCGTTGTGATTTCATAGGGGGAATGATTGCATTGTTGTTTCATAGACGACGCATTGCCATAGAAACCCGGCCTCTGTAGCCTAGTCTACTAATTACATTATGATTTTATGGATGACATATAGTTCCGTAGCAACCTATTATAGGAATTACATTGTTATTTGTCAGAGAATGATGACTAGGCCTACCTGTGGGAATAATTGCATTGTTATCTGAGAGCTGTAAGATGCCAAAATAATTTTTGTCGACCTATGTTGTCATAAGCTCTCGTTAAACTATGTGATTTTACAGAGAACATTATATGATTCCGAGAATAATTGCATTGTGATTTCATACTTCATAGAGGATAAATCTCCGTAGCAACCTTTTGTGATAATTGCATTGTGATTTCATATAGCCTAGGACTTATAATATTGCAGTAGCAAACTTTTTAATAATTGCATTGTGATTTCATGGAGGACTTATATTGCCGTAGCAACCATTTTAAATAATTGCATTGTGATTTCATGGAGGACTTATATTGCCGTAGCAACCATTTTAAATAATTGCATTGTGATTTCATGGAGGACTTATATTGCAGTAGCAAACTTTTTAATAATTGCATTGTGATTTCATGGAGGACTTATATTGCCGTAGCAACCATTTTAAATAATTGCATTGTGATTTCATGGAGGACTTATATTGCCGTAGCAACCATTTTAAATAATTGCATTGTGATTTCATAGAGGATAAATTTCCGTAGCAACCTTTTTAATAATTGCATTGTGATTTCATACAGGACTTAGGCCTAGGCTATATTGCCGTAGCAACCATTTTTAATAATTGCATTGTGATTTCATAGAGGATAAATTTCCGTAGCAACCTTTTTAATAATTGCATTGTGATTTCATACAGGACTTAGGCCTAGGCTATATTGCCGTAGCAACCATTTTTAATAATTGCATTGTTGCTTGCTTGTTTACTGCTTAATGTGATGTTCGCCATCTCCTCCCCGACTGTGCGCTACTACAGGCGGTTTATGTAAAGGAGAGGTAACGTTTTGAAGTGAGATTTGAGTCCTGTTGATGTTCGATAATGTAGAGTAGTCTTTAGGTCTGGCACCAGTTTCCTTTCCAAATCCAGGTTTCACAGGGAAACGGTAATCAGGCTGTGGCCGATCCTTTAATCTAGTGCTCCTGCGTGGGCCTAGGGTTTCGGGTTCAAATCCATCCGATTCTGCTATTATGGGTTTCTTGACGAAGGTTTCCAAGGGTAAGGCTGCGGCGGAAGGGAGTTCGGCAACTTCCGGTTGAGGTGCCGAAAAGTCAGGGTTCGTAGTGGTACTCACTTCCTTACTTACTTGTCTATTTGCTTCTAGGAATTCTATTCTATCCAACAGACTTCTCTGGTCTCCAGCCAATTCAGATTGAGCTTTAGACATCTCAGATTGGATTCGAGACAATTCAAAATGGGATCTAGACAATTCAGACTGGTTTCTGGACAATTCAGACTGCCCTTCAAACAGGTCTCCTAGTCTTTGTCTTATGTCAGACTGTCCATCAGTGACGTCAGTTAGTCGGTCATTTAGTTTATTTTGTCCATCCGTTAAATTATTTTGTCCAACAGACACCTTTTCCATACTTTCAAACATGCGTTCAAGAATTGAGGCTCGAAGCAACTCTGGTGAAAGAGGCCTGACTTCACCTTGCTCACTTACTTCCAAAGAGTGCAATGATTCACGAGACATGTTAGAAATTATTATTAATGTTTATGCAACAACAGTCTCAATTATAAAATACAATTCAAGTAAAACAATTAACTTTATCCTACACAGTTTCTACTGGCAGTGACTTGCAATTACAATCAAATTAAAGAAAAAGATGATTATTTACCCATCTTTGGAACAAAGGACATGATTAATAATCCACGGCAATTATAGGTTACGAAGACGAAAGATAATCCAGCGAATAAGCGGAGACGACGGAAGAGAATAATCCAGCGAATAAGCGGAGACGATAAAATCCCGTTACGAGTTCATATTTCCTCGTAATTCAGACAATCGACAATTTTATTCCAATCGTACTCGTTTTAACTTTTAGGAAGAGACTAACGCAAGTATTTCTCAATTCCTTATCTAATCTACGGGGACTCAAAAAGAACTAATCTCTTGGACGACTCGGCTCGACTCCTAGGTAATCCATCGGTACAGGTCTAACCTCCAGGACGTCTCGGCAACGAGTGACAAATTTAGGTGGCGGCAAGAGCTCTTAACACCACTTCTACCAATCAGCGATCAGCCTCAAATGCTAACCTTATATGGACACGAAATAAGACAGAAAAACGATGACGTAGGGGATGAGTCAGTGGTTCTGCTGCTGTATCAGAGCGTGCCTAGCGCGTGATCAGTGACTGAAGGAAAGTTCCAATAATAATGCTATCAACGGCGAAACTACCGAGGCCAAGCACGACACCATCGTTTCATCGGCTCGCCACTTTTCTACCGCTAGAGGTCTCAGGGGACAGGCACAAATAATTCTAAAAATAGCCTCTAGTAATGATTTTATAGATCATTACACTCTCACCGGCCAGGGGAAGAAAATTATGTCGACTAGGTTCGGCAGAATTTTCTGTAAGTAAGAACCTTTAGCCAGTTCCTATACATCTGGGAAATCTCTAAATCCTAATACACAAATATCTCAACATCTTAACATTGCAAATGGCTAGCTAACATACACAGCATCAAACAATATACACTGCTAATCTAATCTACAATTAATCCAACAGTCTCTAGCGATTCTCAATGCAATATTATACAATACAATGCAAAACTACAATCCAAATTTAAGCAGTAAAGTCTCGAACAATTCCCCAACTAACACAGCAAAACAGACAATACTATAGCAATGAATTACTAATCATCAAAACCAAATCTTACAGGTGGACGAATAACACGTCTGGGACGATCTATCAGTTGTGGCTGGTCAACAGTTTCATTATCGGTTACCAGAGGCAGGTTCATATCCAAATCAGGCTCATTTGAGAGGTCACTATCTACGCATAAACAATTTTAAAACAAATCACTCATCAGACACAAGTTAAATAACAGAAGCAAACGATCGAAGAATGTTGGGCAATCACCAACGCTTCATGAATGACGGGTAGCGCGATTGACGAAAGGGGGATGGGTTGTCTGGTAGGTGGCGTCGAATTCTTTTATATCCTTTGGACGGGGAAATTTCTATGTCACGTGAGATGGAGATCCTTCGACAGTTTGTTGAACGCGGCAGTCTATCGACTGGGTAAGGTTTATCCTGAATCCAAATCTGTCTTCCTCCAAAGTCCCAAGTGGCTCCCACTCCTTTCAACCAGTTTAATCCCAGAATAAAATCATCCAATTCTTTGGACACAAGGCATCTTACCTCAAAGTCATAGTCTCCGAGTCTACATGGAAGCAATACCTCACCCTCTATCAAAATTTTGGATCCGTTTGCGGCTATGGCAATGTGTTTTGACGGTTTCATATCTCCCGGTCGAATCATATTATATGGAATTAAGGATAATTGCGACCCTGAGTCCAGTAAAGCCAGCACCTCATGATCATCAATCGAAATCGCGAGATATGGATTGTCACTTGATATAGCAAAGCATGACGTCACAGGTTCATCTGCACTCTGATTGGGCGACGAGTCGACAGGTGGTGTTTCTCGGTTTGGGCAATCTTTCTGGAGATGCGTTTCAGAGGAACAAATGAAGCATCGGCGTCTCTGGTTAAAAGCAGGTTGAGTCCTTTGTCTTCCTCTATTCCCGTTCCAGTTTCTTTGGTTTCCATTCCATGGAGGAGGAGGAGGGTAGGGAGGACAGACAGGCGGATAATAGGGAGGAATTCCTGGTATCAGCGGCGGTATCCGTGCTTTCGCGTCTTTCTCCAAGCGATCGAGGCGTTGTAGGACAGCTCTCGCAAATTCATCCTTTTCTTTGATCGTCTGAATTCTTGCGGGATGACGATTCGTATTTCCAGGTTTATCTAGCGCTGCTTTCCTGTAGGCTTCCAAACGAGTTGCAAGTTTAAAGGCACTGTCCAAAGAAGAAGGCTCCAATTCACGGACACGTAAGGCTAAAGACTGATCATAAAGAGTATTCAAGAAGGCACGTGTTGCTAATGTTTCCAGGTGAATTGAGGATGGACCTGGATAGGCTAAAGAAACAAGGCGTCTAATATCCTGAGCCACTGTTCCCATATCCTCAGATTCTTTTTGTCGGCGATTCTCCAGCTGAGTTTGAAATAATGCGGTTTGTTCAGCATTGCCAAAACGAGATCTCAGTCTTTCAATCAATTCATCAGAGGTAGTGAACAATTCAGCATCTCTGTCCCATAAAATTTGTTCGGCTTGCCCAGACAAAGAACAAAATAGATGATTCAATTTCTCTGATTCTGTCCATAAGTTATTTCGACTGGCTATTTTAAATTTCCGAATAAATGGATTCAATTGTTCTTTTCCACTGAATTTTTCCAATTTAATTGTACTCCTTGATTTCTCAGGTGAAGAAGCTGACGACGATGAGGAGGTGAGAGGAAAAGATGTAGTTTTCGTATCTGAATTCTTCGTAGACACAGGTGGAGGTATAGGCGGATCAGGTGCGAGATTAATTTCAGCCGTGGTAGCAGTTGCAGTTGTGGATATATTCGTCTGAGTTGCCACTGAAATTTTTGGTTGCTGTGGAGGAGAAGTGTAGGCCTTGGTTTCAATGGACGACGATTTCTGCTCTTTTATTGTCATTTCTTCGCTTCGAATTATTCTGGTTGGTTCAGAGGGTAAACTCCAAGGTTCAAATTTTCTTTCAAATCCATATGGCTGAGCTCCTAAGCATGTTCTCTGGTTGAAATCATAGGCATAGGCAGGCCATCTAGCAATTGAAGGATAAGTTTCTGGAATTCTGTATGGATCTGGAAAATTGGATGCGTGCGAAGGTAACATCATTCTGTCGATTCTCGGCGGTGCTTCGTATCGATTAAGAGGCAGGCTGGTTAAGAAATTATCCGTTTGAGCGAAGGAATGCGAAATTGGTTGTCTTCGATTCGCTTCTTCAGAGACGTGAGGATTAAGGACGGAGGCGGAGGCATGTGAATGAACGACGGAGGCATGTGACATTCGTAGAAGATCACGATCAGGTATATTCCTTTGAGACGAAATTTCCGATTCGAAAGGATTTCTGAGCGATTGAGCGTCGAGTGGAACAGAAGTGGGTCGACGAAACTGTATTCTCGATTCGTAATCCAAATTTGATTCAGTAATCCCGGTTTGACGTCGAGATTCAGAGGCAGAATGAGGCAAAGGCGATGCATTAGGTCGATTAGCATCACTCAAATTGGTTTGATTTTGGAGCCCTCTACCGAATAATTGGGAATCCATTCCTCTGGCAAATTTCTTATTTTCCAAATTTTCAACCCCAAAATCCCTTTGTAATTGCATTTCCCTGCCATTGTTATTCATTATTCTCAATTTATCTTTTTCTAGATTATCAATTTCATGATCTACAGAGCTATGCAAAGATTCTACATCTACATCTCGTTCAAATCTTAATTTAGATCTCTGTATGTCAGTTTCGCTTATAAATCTAGCTTCACTGACTTCTCCATCATCTGAATCTACGTCTACAGATCGAACATCAAACATATTCCATCCAGCGCCGCCAATGTGATGTTCGCCATCTCCTCCCCGACTGTGCGCTACTACAGGCGGTTTATGTAAAGGAGAGGTAACGTTTTGAAGTGAGATTTGAGTCCTGTTGATGTTCGATAATGTAGAGTAGTCTTTAGGTCTGGCACCAGTTTCCTTTCCAAATCCAGGTTTCACAGGGAAACGGTAATCAGGCTGTGGCCGATCCTTTAATCTAGTGCTCCTGCGTGGGCCTAGGGTTTCGGGTTCAAATCCATCCGATTCTGCTATTATGGGTTTCTTGACGAAGGTTTCCAAGGGTAAGGCTGCGGCGGAAGGGAGTTCGGCAACTTCCGGTTGAGGTGCCGAAAAGTCAGGGTTCGTAGTGGTACTCACTTCCTTACTTACTTGTCTATTTGCTTCTAGGAATTCTATTCTATCCAACAGACTTCTCTGGTCTCCAGCCAATTCAGATTGAGCTTTAGACATCTCAGATTGGATTCGAGACAATTCAAAATGGGATCTAGACAATTCAGACTGGTTTCTGGACAATTCAGACTGCCCTTCAAACAGGTCTCCTAGTCTTTGTCTTATGTCAGACTGTCCATCAGTGACGTCAGTTAGTCGGTCATTTAGTTTATTTTGTCCATCCGTTAAATTATTTTGTCCAACAGACACCTTTTCCATACTTTCCAACATGCGTTCAAGAATTGAGGCTCGAAGCAACTCTGGTGAAAGAGGCCTGACTTCACCTTGCTCACTTACTTCCAAAGAGTGCAATGATTCACGAGACATGTTAGAAATTATTATTAATGTTTATGCAACAACAGTCTCAATTATAAAATACAATTCAAGTAAAACAATTAACTTTATCCTACACAGTTTCTACTGGCAGTGACTTGCAATTACAATCAAATTAAAGAAAAAGATGATTATTTACCCATCTTTGGAACAAAGGACATGATTAATAATCCACGGCAATTATAGGTTACGAAGACGAAAGATAATCCAGCGAATAAGCGGAGACGACGGAAGAGAATAATCCAGCGAATAAGCGGAGACGATAAAATCCCGTTACGAGTTCATATTTCCTCGTAATTCAGACAATCGACAATTTTATTCCAATCGTACTCGTTTTAACTTTTAGGAAGAGACTAACGCAAGTATTTCTCAATTCCTTATCTAATCTACGGGGACTCAAAAAGAACTAATCTCTTGGACGACTCGGCTCGACTCCTAGGTAATCCATCGGTACAGGTCTAACCTCCAGGACGTCTCGGCAACGAGTGACAAATTTAGGTGGCGGCAAGAGCTCTTAACACCACTTCTACCAATCAGCGATCAGCCTCAAATGCTAACCTTATATGGACACGAAATAAGACAGAAAAACGATGACGTAGGGGATGAGTCAGTGGTTCTGCTGCTGTATCAGAGCGTGCCTAGCGCGTGATCAGTGACTGAAGGAAAGTTCCAATAATAATGCTATCAACGGCGAAACTACCGAGGCCAAGCACGACACCATCGTTTCATCGGCTCGCCACTTTTCTACCGCTAGAGGTCTCAGGGGACGGGCACAAATAATTCTAAAAATAGCCTCTAGTAATGATTTTATAGATCACTACATTAACGACCATTGTGTGGTGACAAAGACCATTAGCGTCTGCATTGTGATTTCATACAGGACTTATAGGCTATTGCCGTAGCAACCTCTTGTAATAATCGCATTGTGATTTCATAGAGGATATCTCTCCTGCCGCAAACTACGTGTATTGTAATAATTGCATTGTTAATTCATAGGGGCCATATTGTTATAGCAACCTCTTATAAAAATTGCATTGTGACTTCATAGAGACTATATTGCCATAGCAACCTCTTGTAAAAATCGCATTGTGATTTCATAGAGACTATATTGCCATAGCAACCTCTTGTAAAAATTGCATTGTGATTTCATAGAGACTATATTGTCATAGCAACCTCTTGTAAAAATCGCATTGTGATTTCTTAGAGACTATATTGCCATAGCAACCTCTTGTAAAAATCGCATTGTGATTTCATAGAGACTATATTGCCATAGCAACCTCTTGTAAAAATTGCATTGTGATTTCATAGAGACTATATTGCCATAGCAACCTCTTGTAAAAATTGCATTGTGATTTCATAGAGACTATATTGTCATAGCAACCTCTTGTAAAAATCGCATTGTGATTTCTTAGAGACTATATATATATTGCCGTAGTAACCTCATGTATAAGTAGCTGATAGGTCGGGAACAGGAAGCTATAGTGCATCTGAAACACATTCGTGGGGTGCAGTGGAAATAGTTGGCCTCATGTCGACAAATATAATGACGATGATGAAGACGATCGTCGACGAATACGACACGTACTATTTCAGATTTTGATTTTTGCTTGTAGGGACAATGTTCAACTTAGTTCGGAACGTATCAGTGACCGGATTGATCGCTCGAATACTTCTGATCAATGGCGTCGTCTGCCTGGCACAGCTGCAGACGACGACATCAGCGAGCGACCCCCTTCCTTCAACATCTCGGCAAATCCTTCTGGTACACCATGTCGAAAGTAGAACCTCATCCATCACCATTGGCTGGACGTCTAACTTCAGCCTCAGCAACTACCAAGTCCGAGCGTTCAGCCATCACAGCGGGATGACGTTGACCGGGCAGCCAACAAACGAAACCGAGTACACGTTGACGGATCTCATGATCGATACTCCCTACGACATCTGCGTCACAGCGAAGGTTACAGAGGTCACGGGGTCAGAGGGCGACGACGAGAGGAAAGAACGACCTGTTGAGGCGTGCCTTCAACTGAGGACCATACCAGTGGTTCGTGTGGACAGCGCCTTAGTCTTACTGGGTGTCATCTGTTTCGTCGTATTGTCAGTGGTCGCTGCGCTGGTGTGCTGGAAGTGCTCACAGAAGAATGACACCGTAGCATCGACCGACGCAACGGCTTCCGACGACAAGGACGATGGAAACGTGGAGTCCGGTGGTGTTCCGGAAACGGACGTTGGAAAGAATCCGGATGAAGCAGCACGACCTCTGCTGGCCGCTGGGAAAACGGAGAAGGTGATCAAGAACCAGCCGGAAGTAGAATTCGCCTCAGGACCTCCTCAGTCGTCGAACAATCTGCAGAACAACGAATTATCAGGTGAACAGAAATCTGATCGACCCACTCCGGTCTGACAACCTCACTTTCAACTCGGGAGTCAACGCTTAGAGTCACGATGAACGCGTTACTTACGTTCAGATTGCTGTCGTTATAATATTTGGGAAACGGCCCAAGGCAGGTGGAGTTACCTTAATTCCAGTTACAATAATTGTCCCAATCTCATCCTCTTCTTGGATAATCGATTCTCGTGAGTTCATTACTATTTGCGTGCATTCTACATCGACTTTTAAAATTAAACCTGAAATGTTATTTAATTTAAAAATCCCGGATCGCTTTTGTGTTTGTGAGATTAATAAACAGTTGCAGCCTCTATCACATGTGCAGCCCATGTATCCTACCCCAAACGTGTAGGTCTATAGGATTGATCTGTGCGCCAAATTGAGACAGCGACGTAGAAATGCAATCGCGGTCTCTTTCCGCAATTTTGGATAGACCTAATTGTAATTAAAACAAACTTAGGCATGAGCCCAACCAAGACAATGGTGATGCTTGCAATTGTATTGAGTCTTAGAGAGCTCAAATGAAGACCTTCCTTCGAGAAAATTATAATGGGCATTTGTTTCTTTTTGGTATGAAAATCGAGGGTATACGTATATACGGTACCTTCCAGTTCAAAAAGTGGGGCGCCATAGGTACCCCTTGTACCCCGAAAATTACGCCTATGCTACATACGCTAGTTGGGTTCTACGTGTGCGCCTGCATAGTGACTCTTCTAGTTTAGCCTACTGTGCATTTCTTTGCTTACTGATTTAATTCTAGTTCTTAATTGCATGTAACATCATACACTCCTCATGTATATAGAGCACGAGCAGATCATCTGCCATCCTACTTATATCTTCCTTGGTCACACTCCTGCAACTCTGTTAAAGACCACTCCCCTCCGATCAGCTCCCGCTGGACAGTAGGCCTAAGTGGTTCCTTATACACTTCTTCTGTTCTTCTCTTCGGCGTTCATTCACAGTTACCGTTCCCTCCATGTGGAACTTTCTGCGGCCTCATGTTCGCAACTCTCGTAGCGAGAATTCTTTCGCTCTAAACTGAAACTTATCTCTTCGCATCCAGTCTATTTATGGTTATTAATGGTTGCTCGGTTTCAATGTGCACGTCTGAACTCTGTCAGAAGGGCATTTTCAAATTACAGTTGTATTGTATCATGTAGGTTAGATTGCGCTTGAGGAGCGCTATATAAATGTTCACTTACAATAGGCTATATGCCACTCGCATCTGGGATATAATGTTGGCATGCTGGCAGTGGCACAGACAGCAAATTTAACGACTGCGGGGCAAATATTCTCACGAGTTACACGACTTGATTGATACCTAGACTCGAACGCAACATGCCACGAGGCAAATACATGGCAACCTGCCATCATATCGCCGAAAGATTGCTCGGTTATCGTTAAGTTTGCGCCTTCCGTCTGGACAATAATAGAAGGCAAGACGTATATATAGGCAATATATACTCTCATGGCTCTCATGCTATTCACAGGCACACGCTATACACATGTACATCCTAGACTATAATAATATAAATTATTATAAAGTCCTCAAAAGCCGAAATGCAGATTACACTGTAGAAAATGCTATTTTACAGGTAGGCCTAAACGAAACGTCAAAACGTTATCATGCATGCCTTTTACCGTATGATGACGGGTATAAGAATTGAATTTCGGCATGACCTTGCGCGCGTAAAATTTTTTTATAACAATAATCCCAGTTTCTCACCTACGGATGGCCCGCATTTTACGGTTAGATCCCGGTTTACTATTTTGAACATATTTTTCGGCGACTTTTCACATAGGCTATCTACGGAATTTCACTCGTCTATTAGGCCTATAGGCCTACGACAATTCATCGTAAGTTGACGACGACTTTCCATTTATTAACGGTGATTTGTATGAATTTTCAATGTTGCAAAGGTTGTTTATCTATTTTATGATGAACTTGTGCATATTAACAGTTATTTCCTTTATTTTTACGGTGAATATCATTGTAGTAGTCTACTGGCCTACGCTATAAAATTATGGCTTAATTTTAATGTCAACGACCTTTCATTAGGGGCTTTGCCCTAAATTTAGCCTAACGATGAATTTTCCTGTTATTATGGTAAAATGCCTTATTTCTGCGTTCAATTCTGTTATTAACAGCAACTTCCCTCCTCTGTTATCTATATTCAGTGCCCCCAAAGTAGATCTGTTACTGGCCAGCAACTGAATGATGCGAGACCGCGGTGGGCCCAAGCGACGTAGCTATCGCTGCTATCTGCATGGGTTGTTATATTTATATCTGCAGTCCTAAGCCTCTTAATGCGGCTGTCATACTTGCTTAGGCCTACAGCAGGTGAGCCCAATAAAACTAGAAATTGATGACAGAACCAGGTCAAACACTGATCAAGTTTTTAA
Source organism: Aporrectodea caliginosa (assembly GCA_020284085.1). Taxonomy (NCBI): domain Eukaryota; kingdom Metazoa; phylum Annelida; class Clitellata; order Crassiclitellata; family Lumbricidae; genus Aporrectodea; species Aporrectodea caliginosa. The sequence goes on from JACEVL010000899.1 coordinate 752,660, forward strand.
CTATATTGAGTGGCGGCTCTACACTTTTGCAACAGGCGGGGGGCACTGAGGGACCGTGGAAACAGCTGGAGGAGCCAGTCTATTTTCGTTCAAAGTGAGAATGGTGACAAGAGACCTGTATAATTGAAGCTACATGAATTGTTTAAACAACAGCCTCAAGTTAAGACACAAATGGAAACAGACTCACTTTGTTAAAAGTAAAACCTATAAACTACAAACAATACTTGCACTTTTAATTAAGTGCAAGTTTAATTAATCATGTCTAGAGTAAAACTGTTCCACAAAGGCACCCATGATAATCGACTCTGCACGAACACATTCAACTAACGGCATTGATAAACTGCTGTCTGAAACGAACATTAGACATAGTGCTCTGCAGATATGTCTTAATATCAGAAAAGACTGATGTTTTGGCGTTAAAGATTGTATACCAATCATAATTGTAAGCGAATGGTCAGAGAATTGTCGATTTGTTGCCTTATTGTTTCATTGTTCGTTTTCTCTTCTGATGGTTAGGGCCTACAGAAATAAATGATTGATTGATTGATTGATTGATTGATTGATTGATTTAGTTCGGAATGATATAATAACTGGATGTAGACAAGTTGCCTAAATGCAGTCTGTGGGATCCACTTAAGAACAATGCCCAGAGTTTTATCTGCAGCAGAGCCCGAAAAGCGCCTGGGCATTTTATGAACACACTGTTTGGGTATACAGTACAGTTTTAAGTTTGTTGAGGCAGGATTCGGATAGAGTCTCAGTGTGTAGGCGTACATGTAAGTCTAAAGGAAGGGCGTTCCAAACCACTGGGCCCACCACGGAAAAGGCTCGATTCTTCATAGTTGCAGTAAGAGCTAACGAAACCAAGAGAACTCCCTTTTCTGTAAAGCTTTGGGGATGACGTCCTTGGATACCCGAAGTCAGACAGATTTGCTCTCGGAGGCAAATTGGGCGAGGCCTTAGCTGGTGATCTCGCCAAGCCAGGACAGCTACCCTGTACCCAATATGCTTGCGGATGGGGAGTCAGTGATGGATAGCAGGAAGTAGCTTATACGACATGGAAATAATTGAGACTCTAAGGAACTAAATAGGTCGTGTCTGTGAAAACACCATGAATAAAATAGCATCGGATTTCATCATGCATCATGCTTAAGCAAGTAGGTAATACCTTTGAAAATATCAAAATTAAATTATACCATATTTCATAATATTTTGGACTAAAATTGGGGGGGCACTGGGGGCCCACAAACTCAGTTGGGGGCACTTGCCCCCTGCCCCCCTTTAGAGCCGCCACTGACTATATTAAATAATCGCTCGGATTACAGTAGAACATCATTTAATCAGAATAGACCCTAGATTTTTGTTTAATTAAATCGAAACAGTACTGTAGATTGTACCACAACAGCATCATGGGAGAGGGACCGCAGGAAAACATGCAACTGACGCAGGACAACAGCACTGCTGTGGTACAGTCTTCTGTGATTTTGAAAGCGTCTTAATTACTGTGAAATACACTAAAACTGCTTAGTTGAACGCTGAATTACTTAAGCATATCAAGGGTGCGACTAATATGCATAATTATTATGTACTTACTTGCACCAGCTATATGCTGACGACATACAAGCATACGTCCGCTGCCGTGCAGTTGATGCAGTGGCCTCTGTTGCATGGGCTGATGTGCTGTGCCATTGATGCCCTTACTGATTGGATGGCCTCAAATTGCTTGCTTTTGAACCCATCCAAAACTCAATTCATTTGGCTTGGTGGTTGCAAGTTGGCTGGTGTTGACCTACACCTGTTGGCCGAGGAGACCTTCCCCATATTGCCTTCTCGCTTACTTGCAGTCTTGCACCTTGGGGTGACACTTGATCAAGAACTTAGTCTTTCGCAGCACGTCAACCTGTTCACACGAAGCTGTTACTATCAGCTCCGTCAGTTGCACGTTGTCCTGCGGTCCCCCTACCATGATGCTGCTGTGGCACTTGTCCACGCCTTCGTCACCAGCAGAATTGATCATTGTTGCTCCGTTCTTGCTGGTCACCATAGTTGTAAAAAACGTTTTTTTCGTTTTTTATTTTTTTCCCCAAAACGTCGTTTTTTCGTTTTTTATTTCTCGTCTCGTTTTTTTCCGTTTTTTATTTTTTATATGTAATTTTATTTAGTTATTCACTGTCTGTTACTATATGTTTAATTTAATTTTTGTCTGATATCCCTTGCTTTGTCTCCGTCCTTTCAAGGATTCATCTAATTTACGTCACTATTTAGTGTCATCAGTTGAGAAATAAACAGCACAGTTCAGGAAATGAAATTTATAAAAGTTATTTGAATTTCTAAGTTATCCAAAATGCAAAATGTTGTCTTTGTAATCAGTAATCTCTGATTGACTGATAAACTGACGGATATTACTCCATATCAAGTTCTTATATAAGTCAGAATTGTAATTAGACCTACAACCATTAGGCCTAAGTACACTCTATACTTACAAAGTTTAGTGTTAATTGCTTATGTAAGCATGGACTTATGTGGACTTATGTATGCTATAATTTTTAATTTCTCAATTTCTTTTTAAACCAAACTTATGAAAAAGAAAATAATTGTTGTAGATTACTGTTATTTGGTGTTTACTAATAGTTATAAAGTTATGTTATTTGCTGATGAAAATTAAATTGTGTAAACAAGGTTTTTAATTTTAATACAGTAAAAGATGTAAATTATTTTCTTTTCCGTTTTTTTCTCGTTTTTTCCGTTTTTTATTTTTTTCAATAAAACGACGTTTTTTTCGTTTTTCTGCCCCAGTAAAAGATGTAAATTATTTCTGCCTACATGCGTGATGTATTGCACTGGCTTCCTGCCTCGCAACACATATATATCCTATACTAGCACTACCAGTGAGACACCGTCAGACAAGTGCTACTATATTTTATTTTACCGTTTTTAACAACTATGCTGGTCACCATCTGGCTTAATAGGGCGTCTTGATCGGGTCCTTCGTTCTGCTGCTCGGCTTATTGGTCATATTCCTAAATATGCCCCAGTTTCTGCCTACATGCGTGCAGTGGCGTAACGACATAGCCGGGGGCCCTTGGACACTCTAAGCTTGGGACCCTTACCCATTATGTATGTATGTACGTATATAATTGAAAATTTATATAGCGCCATTTAAAGATATATACTCTTATGTTAAATGTCATTACAAACGAATATCGGTTAGCAAAACAGTGCACGGTAAGCTGAAAGAGTCACTATAGTGGCGCTACTGCGGCACTGCCCACCCAGAGGCGAAAATCTGTACATAACTTTGGGGGACAGAATTTTTTGTGGACCGGATTATGGCATTTTTTAGGGAGGGGACAGAAGGGCCGAAGTCAAAACTTTTGGGGACAGTCCCCCTCTGTACCCCATGATTTACTCCACTGTGCCAACCTAGTAATATAATGAACATGTAGACTGTAGTCTGTAGTTCTTCATGAATTAAGCTATTCTAGCTTTCTGTTCGCAAATGTGTCTGTCAAGTCCATTTCGGTATTTAAGAAGCTGAAAGCAGCATTAGTACAGAAATTCGTCAGTGTACAAGAGCTGTATAGACTTGTGGAGTGGTTTGGATGATCGTACTGTCTCAATGGACACAATCACAGCTTAAGCAAGCTAGGAAAACTGAGCTATTAAACATTCCAGGTTAAATTTCAGTGGTTTTAAAACATGACTAAACGTCTTCTAAAACACAGGTCCTTTGCCTGCATAGGTCCCTCTCTCTATGGAATTAACTTCCTCCTTCTCTACGCTCTACAATCCTCTCTGGTAGCATCTCTACCTCTTTCTCTCACCTTAAAACCTTCCTTTTTTCTCGGAGTGCCTCGCACTGGGCGCATCTCTGAAAAGCTTATGCTATGAGAAGCGTTTTATTTAAATGACAATACAATACAATACTTGAAACCCTTGTTGTATTAAGTCATCAATATTTTAATTATGAAATTCGTCAGATGTCGCTTCTTTATATCATGTAACTGAAAAGCATATTGACATAATGTGACATTCTCCCTAATAATTATTATTGTCACAGAAAAACGGCAAAAAGTACATGAAATTTTTTCAGTTAAAAAGCTTGGGGCCCTTTGGACCTCGGGGGCCCCTGGACTTTGTCCACCCTCGTTATATGGCTGTTACGCCACTGCATGCGTGATGTATTGCACTGGCTTCCTGCCTCGCAACACATATCCTATACTAGCACTACCAGTGAGACACCGTCAGACAAGTGCTGCTATCCTATATAATTATAAGACCTATAATAGGATAGCAGCACTTGTCAGGCGGTGTCTCACTGGTAGTGCTCCGTCCTACTTATCTGATCTCTGTCGACCGGTTTCCGACTTAGCCTCTCATCGAGCTCTACGCTCTGCGGCTAAGGGGAGATTTATTTTTCCCTCTGCCCGCTCCTCGGTCAGAGTCGATCGTTCTCGGTCGTTGGCCCCTCCACTTGGAATGGGCTCTCGCTTGCGTTATGCTTACTGCCCCGGAATAATTTGCCTGCTTTCTACCAACTGCTATCCTTTCTGTTTGGCCGTGGCTGGGCTAGGAGCGTCTCTGAGTAGGCTTGTAATTAGACCTGGGAGTCGACCCCAATAAGTCGACCCAGTCGACTTGGGCATCCAAAGTCGAGTCGAGTCGTTTATGCTTAGCGCAACTGACCCCCAAGTCGAATTTGTACAGAAAAGTGACCTGAAGTTGTTTTCTACACAAGTCGACTTAAATCGACTTGGGATACAAACAAATCTAAATTTATCTCGCCACACTAATGATCGTGAGGCCACGGCGGCGTTTAAGCAGTTGTAGGCTATAGTGTTTTTAGAGTGAACAAGCGTTTTTAAGACCTATATGTAATGTGTTAGGGTTGTGTCATGACAATACACCTGTATATATGTATAAACATGATCTAGTTGAGAGGGCGGTCAGCGCCGCTTGTCTTATGTAAACATTGCCTGAATATAGCTTGTACTGAGCACGTGCTAGTAGCGCGGGAAAGGTTAGATATTGCTGATTACAGTCGATTTGAATAATGCAGTTGTCTTAATACAGTAGATAGAGCTGTATAGTGTAGCCTACATTGAGAGTGAAGTGTTAAGAAATATAGTTGATTTATGTTGACGATGTACATCTGATGTAGGCCTACATTGAATTGAAGTGTTGAAGATAACAGTTGATTTTCATCTCATATGAAAGAGTAAGAAGAAATATTCAAAAACGCAGAAAACGGTACTGCGATATTATTTTGTATTATCGACGCCGGTTGCGGCGGTTGGGCTAAGCAGTTACTTATAGGCCTACTTACTTTTTATCGGTGTCGATTTATCTATATCATGAGTTATTATATGTTAAAGCGTCACACGTACGTTTTATAAAACTGGTGAATCGAAATGTTAATATAAATGTTATTACGCCTGCATTATCAAGAGCTGAACGCGCACTAATCAATTAACTTTTAGTCGTCAGTGAATTCGACCCAAAGAAATCTGGATCTCATACTAATCAATCGATCGTTTGGCGCTACTTTGGTGCACTGCATTAGTCGTTTGCAGACGGAAAAACTTGTATTAGACAATGATCGACTTTATTGTCGGTGAGTGGTAGTACTGTGGGATGATACGCATGCATTGCTATTTGAATGACGTTAGTGGCCAAATAATAATATGACAACAGAATTAAACTGTGTCATTATAACAGGGGCCGTCCATAAATGACGTCACGCTATTTTGGCCGATTTTAACCCCCCCTCCCCTCGTCACACTTCGTCACAAAATGTAAGACCCCCCTCTGAAAATGACGTCACAAAGCGCTGACCCCCTAAAACCAATTTCCATGGCGAACCAAAGTGCTCCTTCGTGGAACAAATAGTGAAAGCATGAATATTTTAAAATCTAATGGCGACCAAATAATATTGAAATAATTAGAAAATTATTAATAATGGTGCCCGTATACATTAAAATAATTTAAAAATAATGAAAATTTAATCCTCAAAATTAGTGCTGTTATTATTAGAATTAAATTGTTGTTAATTGTTAAATTTTATAACATAGACCTGGTGTGACATCACACTACTCCGACCCCCCACCCCCATGTCACACATCGTCACAAATGTCCGACCCCCTCCCCTAGGTGCGTGACGTCATTTATGGACGGCCCCACACGCCATTCAGTGCAACCGCTGCAGATTCTTCTGTTAACCCATTAGAGCATTACAAAACTGTTCAAGCACAAACACAAGCAGCTTAAAATAGGCCTAATAAGCAATTTTATTCATCAGGTGTTGAGATCTCATTACTCATTAGTTATAAGAAATTATAATGCTTGCCAGGCAAATTGGCATGACATTTTGTATTAGCCGTACGTAATCGTAGTTACCATGTCAGAAGTCGACTTTAAGTCGGAAGTTGGTTGTTTTTCTGCCAAGTCGGGTCAAGTCGTTTGACTCCAAGTTGTCGACTTCAAGTCGACCTCAAGTCACTTTAGGGTCAAGTGGGGTCAGATTGGCTGACCAAAGTGACTCCCAGGCCTACTTGTAATTGTAGCCTAATTGTAATTACGACAATTTCTAGAGCATCGTCAATAGCAAGCTACTTCTAGGATGCTTTACAAACAAACAGAATGTCAACTGTCAGCACAAATGCTAAGAGCTTGATAGCAACATAAGAGCTTTTGATTTCCTGGATAGCTGCGGGAAGACTGTTCCAGGCACGTGGGCCGGCTTCTTGAAGAGGAGCTATATAAATATCCGGAATGAATGAATGAATGAATTGTTGATGACTCGCATGTTGAAGGTGGTATGAATGATGGGTTATGGATAACCGTGCGAAGGTAACTGCGTATGTAGGCTATAGTAGCGGGAATTGACGAACACTCCTTGGTCCGATTATAAGACTTGTTTAAATATGACGGACAGGAATCAAGAAGGGGTCGTCATCGGCTCAAGTTGTTTATACAAGAAGAATGGAGGTCAAAAGGAGAGAGGGCAGGAAGATGTTAAAAGATGAAGAGAGAGATTTGTAGATGTCTAATCTAACCGAAGCATGTGCTGAGGTCAGTAACATAAGAGTACTATCGAACTAAGCTTATTACAAAAAGTGACTTCATTGACTCGAAGCAAAAGAAAGTGTTGAAACGACTTTCCGTGGCAATTTAAATCAACCAACCGGAATAGATTGATGTGATTCCCTAAACGCAGTGAACTGTGAACAGCACCCAACACAGAACAACCCATGACCCACAATAGCTACAATAACCCATTATATATATATATATATATATATAATATTATATATATATATATTATATATTATATATATAATATGATATATATATTATATATATATATAATATTATATATATAATCTAACCTTCGCTAGGTGGCGACAAAAACCTTACACAACGCACTCTAAAATTCGTACAGTGCAATATTGTTGCGCAGAGGTAAGGGGAGCGGAGGGGAGCTCCGAGGTAGGGGAGTGGGAGGGGAGAATGGAAATGGAAGGGGAGTGGGGGAATGGCAGGGGAGGAGCAGGAGAGGGGCAAGGGGAGGGGAGAAAAGTGGGAGGTGGATATATATAATTATAGTCGGTATATGTTACCAGCCTCCCACAAGGACCCGGCATTTGAACCCGGTTCAGAGAGGTCAAAACGTCATGCACTTGAAGCACTTCGGCTGATCTATCTCCGTGCCAATTCTATGGCATCTTCAGAGTTTATAAACAACTAGATGTTTGCCCCTTAAGATGGTAAAAATTCCTTCGATGAGGATTTCGCATACTAAAGAGCGAAAGAGAGCTTTGATGACGATAGAAAGTCGATAAATTCAATAACAATCCCCTCCCCTTGTCGTCCCAACCCCATTCCCTCCACCTCCCACTTTCCTCCCTCCCTTGCCCCTCCTCTGCCCCTCCACTGCTATTCCCCTCCCCTTCCCTATCTCCCCCTGGCCTCTTTCCTACCCCACAGCTCCCCTCCCCTCCCTTACCCCTGCGCAACAATATTGCACTGTACGAATTTTAGAGAAAGGTTTTTGGATTCGAGTGCGTTGCATAGGCGTAGCTACATTGAGGCACGAGGAAGCAGTTGCTTTTTTGCTTTTTTGACTCGTGCTTTTTTATGCTGGAACTTCCATTGACTAATGACCCAAATGAACAGGATTTTGCCAATGGTCTGTGAAGTTGCCTCCTCTTGAATTTAGGTCTCGCTACGTGCCTGGTGCGTTGTGTAAGGTTTTTGTCGCCACCTAGCGAAGTGGCTGGTTTTAAAGCTGGAATTCGCGTATCAGGAATGTTGCCTTCACGACAGACGGATATTTCTCTTCTATAGTATATTATTGATTATCTCAGTGACTTTATTCATTCCAATCTCAAATTTCGGACCCACATTCATTCTCGGTCTGTTTCTGACAGAAACAGTTTATCTAAAATATTATTACTACGACTGTAACTGTAATTAGAAATTTATTTAGCGCCGATTCCAGAAAACCTAACGAAAGGCCCTCTCTACTCTAGCCTAAGTGCTGTTGAATATCATTAAGAACGGAAATGTTGCTTTTATTACTATCGTCATTGTCATAGTCTATATATATATATAGTTGAAATATCATCATCGTCATCGTCATCGTCGTCGTCGTCATCGTCATCGTCATCATCATCATCATCATCAATCATCATCATCATCATCATCATCATCATCATCATCATCATCATCATCATAATCATCATAATCATCATAATCATCATCATCATCATCATCATCATCATCATCATCATCAGCATCATCATCATCACCATCAATAGCGATCAACCTCCGGGCAATACGTTTTCAACGATTCTTCGCCAATCGTCTTGAATCGCAGATTGTTTCCTGGCTGTGTGTAGTCCGAAAGTCAGTGGCTATACAGCCTATCCGTCTCCGCCTTGTGCCTTGGCCATCCGATTATAGTCTTTTCCGGCTCCTTGAAGGGCCGGAAATCAGGGCTTGGAGCGCCATAGCGTGTGTACCTGACTGCTATTATACCGTGCAAAGTGCTCACACATCTGCTGGAGTCTGGTGGATTCGATCATCTTCGAGACTGTGGTGTCGCGTGTGTCTGGAGACGTGCACAGTAAACCAGAGTGCGGTTAGCAACTGGTAAAAATAAATAATATACTTACTTATATGGAAGTCGCAAGGTTCTTTCCAGGCACCACTGTAAAGAGGAATACAGCTTCTTCTCTAGCGTCTCTGTGAGCGTCCAGGTCAGCGCTACAAAAAGCCAGAGTTGTATGGTATCGAGACGGTGTCTAGGTCTTGAGACGTTCGAGATAGGTTTTTGATGTCGCGTTCTCGGTCTCTGAACCTATTGTCTCGGTCTCGGTCTCGGTCTCGGTCTCGTAGTCATTTCTTGACTTTTTAGAAACTGTCTTGAAGCGAAAGTCTTGTTCTCTTGTAGAAGCGGTCTCCATAGTTCTGGAGCAAACTATCTTCAGTTCTGAAATTCTTGCGCAAAAAATTGTCCTTTGCCGATGTGATAGCCTAACTATAGTACGGTAAGTCGGAAGTAGGCCTACAGTACTAAACACACCGGAAGTTTACTATGAAGGCATTGTAAATATGGGTTAAGATGACGGAGGAGACACGTACTGGTGTGGGAACATAGGTGTGGGCATGGGCCACGGGCGAGACGAGGAATTAATGTGAGGCATATTGTAGATGGTTGTAGTTATTATAGTAAAACAAGGAGCGATCTGACCTGATATCCTGAATGCGATTTGACAGAGTATGTGAAGAACAAGTCGAGACCGAGAGAAATTACAATTTAGGTATTAGACCTGGTTCGAACACAACGCCCTAACATAAGGAAACCAGTCTAAGAGCTGCGCAGAACTTGCATGAGAAAACAGCGACGAACCCCTTCCAAAAACACGTAGGCCTATTATGTAGCCCTAATCCATACACCGCGGTGCACCGTGCAAGACCTATAGTTCACCGTCTGCCATGGGAACTTCGGAGATGAAGAGCTTTCAGAGAAGGTAGGTATACGAGATTATTATGTAAGTGAACTTGGATGCTGAATTAGGCCTACACCAAATTATCTGATCCACCTACGAATTCACCAAAACTTCACTTCTTATTATCAGATTATCCACAGGTCTTTCACTCAAAGCTGAAAACACTGCTCTTTCACAAATCCTAGCCTCATCTTCCCCCTCGCCATTTCAGTTATAAACACCATTAGCCTTAGGCCCATAGGCCTAACCTTAGTCGTATGACTGTCTTTCTGCCTGACCTTGGACCTTGACCTGAAGCCGATGTTAGCCTACTTCCCCGCCTATCAATGTTGTTTTTCTGCGACTTCGCTTTTTTGGGCTCTGTAGAATCTCGAGATAACGATTACGATATGAACAGTAAGTCCTGAAAACGGTGTCTAACTTTGAGATAAGAAGGTAAATTGGAGCGTCGCCGGTACTTTTTGTTACCATCTGGCAGCAGCTATATCTGAGACTGACATGACTTGGAAAGGTGTGCTGAAGCCCTCTTAGAATAAGTTCAAAATGAAGATTAATAATATATTTTGATAAATTATTTTCATAGAATTTAATTTTGTATAAGAATTCGCATAATATATTAAATGATTATGCTTTGTGTCTAACTACTGTTAAATATTACTTGTTTTGCTTTTTGTTATTGGAACCACTCTTTAAGCCTTAACACGTTTCACTGTAGCCAACAGTAACTATCGATGAATGAATTCTTGTAACTAGCTGCGTTATGACAGCTTGAGTAGATCAATAAACGAAAATACAATACCAATAAACAAATTGAATTGAATTGAATTGAATTGAATAAGGTTACATTTGGGCGGTTTCTGGAATATCTATTTGATAGGATGTTTTAAAATTGTCTGGCAACCGTGGCTCTTGCGTTAAACGAAAACAAACTAGTTGAAGGGATTATAAACAGTTTCAATTAAGTTTTGAAAAGTATTCAATTGCGATATTAGTTAGCTAAGATATTGTAATTGAAATTATAAGTGAAGTGACATGAATCCCATAACGTAAGTACGTTAGTTAATTGAGTTAAAGATACTGCTTTATGATTACCTTTAATTATCGCTCACGTGGGGGCGCGGGTAAAATGCTGAAATGATGATTGGCGACGGGTAACATACTGATTGAAAAATGCTGATTGGTCACGCTGATTGGTGGGTAAAATGCTGTTCGAAAAATGCTGATTGTAACAATAGAATGTAACAATTATTCCAGTCTAATGTTTTGTGAACTCTCCAAAAAATTCGGCAAACTTATAGTATCAGGGACTGAAAGTGTAAGGTATCCCGAATATGCCTGGGAACTATCAACACCTGACGGTAAACGACAGTCGCAGTTCCGTCAATCCGCTTACAAGGGCACACACAAATGATGTCGAAAGCTTTTGGATGCAGGCCGAAGGAAATGAGCCTATACACGGGACTCGAATAACGCCCGCTACGCATTTGGTCAATGCTTGTCAATGCAGAAATTACTAATGCGACGGAAGGTTGCTTGCCATGTTTTCTAATGATGACACTTACCCTAACTGATCCTCACGATGCCTAATCCTGACCTTAACCGACCCTCACGATGGTTATTAAACCTGACCGTAATTGTGATGACGTAGGCCCTATGTCAATCAATCAGTCAAAATTTATATAGCGCACCTTCAAGATCCCTACTCAGAGGCGCGTATCAAAGTTTATAATAAGCTACACAATTATTTGGGGGTGTTTATAGTGTTTTAAAAGTTTCGCTTTTGTTGATTAAAATACCCTATTGAAGACAACAAAGTGTATTGTCTTCTTTGATCACTACTTGCCTGGATTTCAATCAGCATTGTACCCTTTGATTTGTTGACTTGTCGTTAGGTAAAATGCTGACAATTAGCATTTCTAATTGGCATTTTATCTGTCGCAAATCAGCAATTAGCACATCAACATTTTACCCGTGTCTGCTCAAGTGCTAAGCGTATATGAGCGATGATTGGAGACTATGTTAAATCGATTTTCTAAATACGCTGTTATGTAATGCTTTGCATTTGTACTAGTGCCTGAGTAGTAGTCGAGTATGGAATACATAGATATAGATTAACTTTAGTGGCCCTTCTGCTGGTCTTGTATAAACCAGCTGACCGCCCCAGACTGGAGAAGTATAGAGCGCTGGATAATAGTACAACACATCATTCCGGGAACTCATCATACACGATGAAGGGTGCCTAGTGAATCCCAAAACCTCAATCCCGGAAATTGAATTTCAAACGGATCCCAAAATCTATTTTTTTAAGTGAAAACGAAATTATTTGCATGAATATAACTTTTGGGATATTTTCAGAACATAATATCAGGATATTGGCTGACTAGCCCATACTAGTTTTTGGCACTTTGAACGCTTTGTAAAAAAAATTTTCATTGCAAAGGTTAAAGTTTACCCAAAATGGATATAAATGCCTTGTTTCAAGTAAATATTGTTTGTGGCATATCACATACTTACTTCAGGGACTTTCACTGTGGGATGTCGCAGTGCTCTATTCAATTTAGGCAGTCGGGTTTTCACGATTCAGTTAGACCCCTGGATAGATGGAGAACTTATTTCAATCTGGATTTCTTAATGGAAAATTTCTTGTCTCTTATGTTGCCCACTCAGAGGCTCTCCCATCCCAACCATGGCTAAAAAATAGAGATCTATTTAAGTGACTTATGACATAGAAAATATGGGCTGTGAACATAGGCGTAGCTACATGAAGGCAGGAGGAGGCAGTTGCCTCCTCTTGGTTTTCCTATATAGTGGAGTTTCAATTGAAAGGACCAGGAATTTGTTAATGATCTGTGAATTTTCCTCCTCTTGAATGTGAGTTTAAAAAGACAAATCTACCCCCTCTCGAAAATTCTTTGAAAAGTCTTGTTACTACCCCCCTCGAAAACTTTTGGAAAAATCTTGGTTACTACCCCCCCCTCGAAAACGCTTGGAAAAGTCTTGTTACTACCCCCTCGAAAATTCTTGGAAAAGTCTTGTTACTACCCCCCTCGAAAAGTTTTTCTGGGAAAACTGTCGTTACTACCCCGCCCTCAAAATTGTTGGAAAATTCTTGTTGTCACTCCCCCCCCCGGTTGTCAACTTTTCCCCTCCCACAGCAAGGGGAGTAGATTAAACACTGATTATCGGAATTTAAAAATGTCTAAGAAAAGGTCATTGAGAAAAATATGCACTGGTGTCTGAAGTTTGTGAAGTTGTCTCCTCTTAAATTTAGGTCTGGCTACGCCACTGGCTGTGAATCCTTATAGCTATCTGTATATGATGTATTTCCAGAAAATGTTTAGGCATGGTGAGATGGTTTTCCATTGAGTGGAGTTAAATTTTTGAAAATTTGTAGAAAATTGGACAGGATTGTACAGGTCTGGTATTTATCTCTTTGCTATACATTACTATGTTTCTTTTCAACAGTAATGCAAAGAATCTGAATAAGCTGAATGAGAGGGAGTTGAGCCTTGGCCTGACGGGATCAAAAACTTCATGGCACAGTCTTTATGAAGAAAGTGCCTGGATATTTGTTGGTGGATTGGCCTACGATCTGACTGAAGGTGACGTCATTGCTGTCTTCTCGCAGTAAGTATTTTCAAGATTTTTCCATTTATATAGTATTTTTATTTTATCCATTTTGTTGAAGCATTTTTATTGTCTGTTGTTCTCTCTGTTTGTACTAGAACTGGAATTGCCATGCTCATAAGAATTCATGTGTGCTATCTTTAAATAAGAATATACAAGGAAGTATAGGTGTAAGGAGTAGAAGAAGGTGGAAATGTATTGAAAACTTGGCTTCATTTGTTAAAGACATTTGTTTATTGAATTTGAAAACCTTTCCAAATTTACATATGAGTTAGCAGCAGTCTGATAGCTGGGGGAAAAATAAGTAAAGTGTGAGATGTTAGAACTGCTCAGATGTTCATTAAGAGTTATTCCGAAAACCTGGATTAATGCATGAGGTTAGTGAGTCGAAGACAGAATCAAAGTTACAGCACATTTCAGATTTATGATTTTCGTTGACATAAATTTGAAGCTCTGGTTATGTTGTATACACATGTTAAGCAAAACTATTGAAATTATTACTGACTGATATCAAGGATGGTTCCAGAGGTAATCCAACTTTACTCTTTGCTGAGTTTGCGGAAGGCATGGCAAAGTCCAAAGTGTGGATGAAATCTGCAGCTGTTTTGCATTAGTTTTAAGTGAAGTTAAACTTCAAATAATCATATAACATTCTTGCACATGCCAGGTATGTGTCGATGTAAACTACACAATATTTATGTATCTGTATGTAAAATTTAAAGATTATTATAATTGGTTCTAGGTCCTCTGCTCTTTATATGCTGTACTCTGCAGACCTAAGCCACATTCTTTCCTCCTTGGGACTTGGGAGTTGCTGCTGCAGCTGCTCACCAGTGTGCTGACAATACTGAGGCATATATTCATGGAAAAGCTTCAGATGAAGTCTCCTTAGCTGAGAAATTGGTTGAGACATCAGAGACTTTTGTGCATGGATGTCATCCAACTGCCTCTGGCTGAATATGTGTATAAATGTCGGTAGCTCCAAAGGATAGGCTTGCATACCTTGCATTCCAAATACTTCCTTCGTGACTTTGGCTTTACACTCGACCAGGAATTGACCTTCTTTGAGCATGTGAAGGCAGTATATCGAACATGATGTTGTCATCTGTGCCAGAGCCACAATATGCACCACTGGCCTTGTGCCAAAGCTGCTTTTGCCCTGATACATGCATTTATATACACTATGGTGGTCTATGCCTATGGTAATGCCATTTATGCGGGTCTCCCTCTCTTTCGGATTAATCAATTTCAGTTTGTTTTAAACTCCACAGCTTTGTTAAATGGGGATTCCAAAGTATGGTCATATATCTGACTACATTCTGGACGGGCTGGACTGCAATTTGCACCATGAGCTTTTTCTACTTTCCATGCCTCTATTTCGCAAGCGATTGAAGACCATTCTATATTATTATGTATTATATCATGCTTTATTGTTTTGCCATGATTGAAATTAAACATCACTTATTAAGTTATTATGGTACTTATATTTGATTAATTTATTTCTTTTCTTTTCAAATTTTACTTAATTTGTTTTAATATGAGTATCCATACAAAGTTTCTTAGAGTAAATCTGTATGTATATGCATGAAGATGGTACACATCTTGAACTGACCATTTCGTATCACAGGTATGGAGAGATTGTGAATATCAATTTCGTTCGAGACAAGAAAACTGGAAAACCAAAAGGCTACTGTTTTATCTGTTATGAAGATCAACGAAGTACTATCCTGGCTGTGGACAACTTGAATGGGATCAAAGTAAGTATATTCTCAAGCTGTTCATAGCTTGCTTGCACTGATCTTACCTAAATAATTATCATCTGTCCATTCCGTATCGGGTCTTCCTTGTCGCCCATTTCCATCCATATTCCCATCGTCACATTTTTCTGTTTTTGTCCATTCTATATATGTCCCCAAGTAGACTCAGTTTCCTACTCATTATTGTTTGCATTAGATCATTGGTTGCTCAAGACTGTCCAGATTATCGTGAAACATTTCCTTATTGGATTTCACTGATTTAAGACCAAATCAGGGCCGTAAATCTGTTTCGACAAGTGGGGAGGGAAAATTTACCCTTCAGAAGTGTGTATGCTTCCCCCCACACACACACGCACGCACACGTACACACACAAGTGTCTGTCTGTCCTGTCTGTCTGTCTCGATCTCGCTCTCTTGGTTTCGCTCTCCAGTGGCCCATAAAGTGTTTAAAAGTTGTCAGCCAACCTCAGCCATGTACAGACTTATAAGATGGATAAAATTATAAGTCTTACATTATTCCGATATAATGTTTAACAATATTTGTCATTTTGTCATTTTTTTACCACTGCTGGTGGATCTTGATCCTCTGCATGCCTACCTGCCTATATATAGGCTATAGGCGTAGCTACATTGAGGCACGAGGAGGCAGTTGCCTCCTCTTGCTTTTTTATATCCCGGTACTGAAACTTCGATTGACTAATGAACCCAATGGCCAGGATTTTGCCAATGGTCTGTGAAGTTGCCTCCTCTTGAATTTAAGTCTCGCTACGTGCCTGCCTGCCTATCGATGCTACTTATATGTATTTTGTTTTGACTGAGCGCCTGTGAATAAGCTGGTTCCGCGACACAGCATTTGTACCATTGGCGATGAAGATATCTCGAGATTTCAACTACGATTGCGATTACAAGTAAAAACTGCGACCAATACGGATTTCTTTCTGGAAGAAATTAAAATTGACACCTATAGGCTAAGGCTGTTTCTCAATTTTTCTTATGCACAGATATAGGCTTTGGGCCTATGGCTAATTGTTTATAAATGTGAAATACAGTCTCAACAGTTAAAGTATATTGTGCACTTGCACCGTTTTGTTGTATAGCCTACTTACCAGGCTACCAGCACAGCTTCCAGCTGACTTGGAAAACGACAGATAACACTGTTTAAATGATTTCAAGGCGATCCGCTAGACATTGTAGCACTTTATTTATCAATTTCATTTATTTAAAATAATTGATAATATTCTGTACACCCGAATGCAGTGACGAGGTCTCGAGATGAACTGATCTAGTCCATGGTTCTCCTCCCACCCTGAAAGTTCACACTTTGAATATTCTATATATAATATATATATATTATATAATATATATATTATATATATATATATATATCACAGCTGTCTTGACAGTGTCTTCATAATTTGACGTCCTGTCTCCGAACAGTCGGCGAACACTCTCTGCCCTGTCTTGTAGGATGATGCGTCGCGCTTGACCGCTTGTCACAACATAAGTTCTGCCAGCTTTGGCTTAAGAAGGAAATCTATCTTTCACACCTGTTGTAACTTTCAAGCCGACTGTTTCCTGCAGTAGCCATATTCTCGCAATAAATCATCCTATAAGACTAGGCAGTTCTCTAGCTTGGTGACCCTAATATTTATGTCACAGCTTCGAAAATTTGTGGGGAGGGAATTCCTTCACGTTCCCTCCCCAGGCTTAAAAGTGGGGAGGGAATTCCCTCCTTTCCCTCCCCAGGATTTACGGCCCTGGACCAAATGCATTTTCTTAGAACACTTTGTAGGCTATATGAGATCAATCTACCAAAATATCAGTTAAAGATTGCTTTACTTAAAAGCACCAAACTTTAAGTTAAAGTGAGAGTTTAGATCAGTGAGGGAAGCCGCAAATGGAATAATAATAACAGTGACAATTGATATGGCGCCGTAACACAGCCATGCCATTACAAGGGCACCAGGAAGTGTAATGTTTACATAGTGCACTTGCTATCTATGTTAAAATTTATTTAGCATACATTTGAATTTAAGAAACGGTGTGGCTGAATATAAACAAACCATTTCAGAGCACCATTTGGGTCCTTAGCAAATCAAATATGAATATTCAACACAGTTCTAATACTTAAGTGCACAATGGACTCACACTATACAAAAATTTGGGATTTATATCAAGTGCTGCACTATGATGAGAGCCAGGTTAGACTGAAATGGTAATTTACTGCCATATCCATGTCTCTGTAGCTGTGTATTGGCAGGATGTAGTGGGCTGATGATAACCTCTATGGTATGTAGTGATGTCAAATGATTCTTTACTGGTAAAAAATCCGGATTTTTTACCGGTAAAAAGCCGCATTATATTTTACCGTGGTAAAAAATGGTAAAATATGGTAAAAAATCATTAAAATGGTAAATGCTTAAAGTTTTATTTCTTTTCACTTAGGTCCTATTAAATAACATAAATAATATTATTAGTATCAATATTCACTTAAGGTTTTCAATGTCAGCTTCATTCACAAGATTGTAGCAACTGATCATAGGCTTGGGTGTTGCTCAGATATATATGTCCTATGCGCTTTGCTGTGTACAATTCTTTCTTTCTGTTCATGGGCTCATCACTCATTGACAAATAATGTAGGATGATTGCTGAATTGTGTTGAAATAATACTCGGTTAGTTCTTCCAAAATTTCAACTAGTTTTCATGCACCATTTTCTGTAGAAGAAATCTACCTATGAAATCTCCCAGCAAGTGGCAAGTAATATTAGGCTACTGTAGGACCTAATAGACAGCTACACTAGAGCCTACATATCTTCTATTTCTCTAAATTCTACCTACTAGAACTGATAAGTTGTAGCGTTTTAAAGTGAATGAGACCTGTTATATAGGCCTACCAAATATCAGAAAATTTTCATCTGGGCTAAATCACTTACAACGATTATTGCAATTTGTGACAGTGGACGAAAACTCACTTTGTAATAAAAATGTGTTTTTCTTAAACAAACTATCTATTTAGCAATTCAATAGGACTACTAAGGCATTTCAATATTTGTCTATAACTGATAAATGGCTAAACACACCATTGGGGAACATAACCAAGATATTACATCACTTAAATCATTTTTTACCATATTTTACCAATTTTACCGGTAAAAAATACGGATTTTATACCGCAAAGATATTTTACCAGTAAATTTACATCACTAATGGTATGGTCAAAACAAACCTGCAAGATACTTGCCCTTAGAGAGAACTGTTGACAAGATTGGAACCATGGATATGGCATTTAAATGCAAAATGTGAGCACTTGATTATTGCTACTCAGAAATGTAAAATTGCTGAACTGGAAGAAAAATATGATTAACAAAGTTTTCTTTTTCTGCAGTTGTTGAATCGAATTCTTCGTGTGGATCATGTTCAAGACTACAAGATCCCTAAAGAATTTGGGGATGAAGACGAGATTACGCGTCTGATCAGAACTGAAGGCTGTGGACCAAATGTTAAGCTAGCCACTGAAGTGAAAAAAGAAAAGTCACCTTCATCTGAGAAAACTGACAGAAAAAGCAAGTTGTTAGAATAGGGTTTTAGTCTTTAATATATTTTGACATTGCTTCAAAACTTTAAATTTTAAAACATTTTAATTTCTAATGGCTTTCTTTACCTTTTCTTTATATTATTTTCGGTAATGGTCATATATTTTTCACTTTCACTTGCATTCTCTACTAAATAATGCAATTATTTCTTTTAAAATAACTATCTTTGTCCAACCAAATTATTTGAACATTTTCTTTCTTGTTTTTGATGATAACTGTTTCTCTTTCTTTGTTAGAGAAGCTGACCAAGGTCAAAAAAGAACACTTGTCACATTCTGAAGATGATGAAAGTAAACAGGATGAAAGGCCAAGAAAACAACTTGGCAAGAATGTAGAATTACGTAATGTAAGTAACTTTGCAACAGTCAGGGTAAAAGAAGAGCCAGTCGATAGCCAGTATGACAAATATAACAAAAGAGATGAGCACAGGTTGAGGGACAAGAGCAGAAGTCAGAAAAAAGATGACCGAGGGGATGATGAATCTGAGAAGAATGACAGAAGGGAACATCGGCCGAAAGACAAAAAAGAAGAACACCGCAAAGAGCAGAATGAAAAGTATGAAAAAAGTTCTGGAAAAAGAGCATCTGCCCAATGCAGTTCAAGTTCGGAGGACTATTCTCGAGGAGTTGTTGAAAGAACTAGCATGCGAGACGGAAGAGATAGAAGTTACGGAGGAAATGGAGAACCAGATGTTAGACATCCAGTTGACGAAGACCGTGAACGATCAAGGAAGAGGCAGACTGAAGTTAACATGTACCAAAGTGAGGATCGCAACAGGAATAAGAGAGACCGTGATGAAGAAAAACATTCTAGAGATGAAGAAAAGTCTTCACACTATTCAGAATTGAAAGACCAGAGAAGAGAAAATGATCTGAAAGGTCGGCACTGTGAGAAAAGATATGGTGAAGACAGCAAAAGAAATGCTGGTCACCAAGAAGAAACATCAGCAAAGAGATACGATGAACAATATGATTCACATAGTAAGAAGTCTAGTGATCGTACTCACAGGGATCAATCAAAAGATCGAAATTCTGATAAAGGCAGACGTCGCAGTCGTTCTAGTTCAAGTGATGATTATGACCGGAAGAAAAGAAGAAATTAAGATGACTGAAGAGACTGGAGGAAACGAAGAGTGACCTTGACATAAAGTAACTTGAAGAGAAGTTGATAGTTTTTTGTCTGAATATAGTGAAGGAACATAAGACCATTTAATTTCTTTTGACGATGAAGGCATGTACTTGTATTTTGTTCTGGCCATGCTCCAAATCCATACAACTGGCTGTAATAGCAGGTCTGCAGCTGTAATAAAATACAGCCCGTAAAAACAAAGTTTTTTACTATATCCATCTAGTATCCTATAATGCGTCTTATGAAGCAGTTACCTCTACAAATATATAGTCCGCGTTTATTTTACGACTGCGGCCAATCACAACGCTGGCCAATCACAACGCTCCGTATCGGAAAAGGGGATTCCCCGATTCGAAAAGTTTAGTCCCCGATTCTATAAGCTAGCCTCTTTTGGGGGAGCTGAAATTTTGATAGAATGAAGTGTGTGCGAGGGCGAGTCTATCTGCCAAGTTTCACGACGATTGAATGATTGTAAGTGATCGAACTAGTCGTCGCAAGATTTGACTTTTTAGCCTGTGGCTCAATCAAGCAAGATTCCCGCAAGTTAAACTAGATGGATAATAAAATACAGCCCGTAAAAAACAAAGTTTTTACTATATCCATCTAGTATCCTATAACGTGTACTCTGAAAATAGTCCGCGTTCATTTTACAACATAGCACGCTTAATGAGGCAGCGCCCATTATTGTTGCAGCCAATGACAACGCTGGCCAATGAAAACGCTGCGTTTCGAAAAGGGGATTCCCCGATTCGAAAAGTTTAGTCCCCGATTCTATAAGCTAGCGTTTTTTGGGGAGCTGAAATTTTGATAGAATGAAGTGTGTGCGAGGGCGAGTCTATCTGCCAAGTTTCACGACGATTGAATGATTGTAAGTGATCGAACTAGTCGTCGCAAGATTTGACTTTTTAGCCTGTGGCTCAATCAATCAAGCAAGCAAGCAATCAAGCAAGATTCCCGCAAGTTAAACTAGATGGATAATAAAATACAGCCCGTAAAACAAAGTTTTTTACTATATCCATCTAGTATCCTATAATGCGTCTTATGAAGCAGTTACCTCTACAAATATATAGTCCGCGTTCATTTTACAACATAGCGTCCGTTTAATCAAGCACCGCACCCGTTTCTGTTGCAGCCAATGGCAACGCTGGCCAATCACAACGCTCCGTGTCGGAAAAGGGGATTCCCCGATTCGAAAAGTTGAGTCCCCGATTCTATAAGCTAGCCTTTTTTGGGGGAGCTGAAATTTTGATAGAATGAAGTGTGTGCGAGGGCGAGTCTGTCTACCAAGTTTCACGACGATTGAATGATTGTAAGTGATCGAACTAGTCGTCGCAAGATTTGACTTTTTAGCCTGTGGCTCAATCAATCAAGCAAGATGCAAGCAATCAAGATTCCTGCAAGTTAAACTAGATGGATAAAAAGGAACCAGATTTTCACAAACTCTTGAATTTGTTTGATAGATCAAACCCGTGGATACCACATATAAGTAAGCTTGCAATTGTGCTTGTGCACAAAAAGCTATTATAAAGTGCTCCTGAGAAGTGATGTTAAATACTGTGTTGTATTATACACGTAGTTCATGACTGAAATTCATTGGCACAATATTGTTTGCTGACAGACATTAATTATACAGTGCACTGGTTTTTCAATCCAATCATTAGGTTGCAGTGCCAAGCCAGAGCACATTTATATTTTTATTGTACCATTGGATCAGGCTTTCAGAGATGAATGTTTTTCAAATAAATATTTCTTTCTGAGTCGGATTTTGGAAGATGAATGTTTTCATAATAATAAATTAGGAAGAGGTATATGTATTTGAGTCTGAGTTTTTGGAAGATGAATGCTTTCCTAATGATGAATTAGGAAGAGATACGTGTATTTGAGTCTGAGTTTTTGGAAGATGAATGCTTTCCTCATAATGAATTAAGAAGAGGTACACTAGGGACCCACGAAACTTCGATATCGAGGACATATGTGGGGCGCGGTGGTGTAAGGGTATGTTCGGTGCCTTGCAGCCGGAGGGTTGCGGGTTCGAATCCACATCAAGCCGCCTCGTAGGGACCCTGGGCAAGTCCTTCACTCGCAATTGCTCATGCGCTTCGGCATGAAACTCCGATTCAGTGTCCGCGCTGTAGTTGGGAGCGCCTCTCAGTAGAAATCTTGAAGGGATGCTATAACAAGTGCTCATACATACATAAATATGTAGGCTGTAGCTGAGAAAGCAGGGCTAACGATTGAGTTTCTATTATTACATATAATTATGGACATACCTGTAGCACCGCCCGATCCAGAGAATTCTGGATGCTTTGAAGCCTGCAGAGATGAAAATCTATACATAACTTTGGGGGGACAGATTCTACGAGGGCCGGATTTTTTGCGGGACAGAAGGGGTTAAGTCAAAACTTGAGGGGACAACCCGATGATTTACGCCACTGATTAGGCTACTTCAAGATCTGCTCGAGTAGCCTAATGAATAATTGTTGCAACAGTTGCTTTGCAAACCCGTTAGCATAGCAACCATTATTAATGACTGCATTGTGATTTCACAGAAGATAGGCCTATGTATTTCCGTAGGCCTAGCAACCCTTTTGTACTAATTGGATTCTGAATTCACATACGACATATTGCCCTAACAACCTATTGTAGTACCGTAATTATTAATGACGTAACAATCCCTTATAAAATTCGATTGTGATTTCATAGAGGCTATGTTGCCGTAGCAACCTCTTATAATAATTGTATTGTGATTTCATAGAAGGTATATTGCCGTAGCAACCTCATTAATTCATTCCGAGAATTTATATAGTGCCCCTTTAAAGAACCTACTCAGAGGCGCTCCCAGCCTAGCAACGGCTAAACAGAGAAGACTCAAACAGTAGGCAAAAAACAGCAACAGCAGTAACGCTGCTCAAGTGGGAGGCCATTCCATGCAGGTGGTGGGCCCAAAAATCGTAGGCTAATAATTGTGATGTCATAAAGGTTATGTTGCCGTAGCAACCCCTTGGGATAATTGCATTGTGATTTCATATATAGACTATAGAGGCTTTATATCCTTACCAACCTCTTATAATAACTGCATTGTGATCAGAAGCGAAAATCTATACATAACTTTGGGGGGGGGACATGGTATCTACGAGGGCCGGATTTGGGGGACAGAAGGGCTTAAGTCAAAACTTTGGGACAGTCCCCCCTGTCCCCCCATGATTTACGCCACTGATTGTGATATCATAGAGGCTATATTGCCTTAGCAACCTCTTATAATAATTGCATAGTGATTTCATAAAGGGCTATATTGCCGTAGCAACCTCTTAATAATATTGTAATAATTGCATTGTGATTTCTGTACAAGCTCTTGTGTAATTTTGCTCTGTTTTCATTACATTGTGATTTCATAGAAGGCACATTGCCGTAGAACCTCTTGTAGGCCTATCCTATGAGAATAATTGCATTGTGATTTTATTGAGAAAATAATGATTTTCTTGGAAATCTTTTGTAGGAATTGTGCTTTA
Source organism: Aporrectodea caliginosa (assembly GCA_020284085.1). Lineage (NCBI taxonomy): Eukaryota > Metazoa > Annelida > Clitellata > Crassiclitellata > Lumbricidae > Aporrectodea > Aporrectodea caliginosa. The sequence goes on from JACEVL010000899.1 coordinate 776,288, forward strand.
ATTTCTTAGAGGATAGGCCTGTAGTATATTATACGTCGATGGCCTGTAGGCCTACTTCCGTAGCAACCTCATATATATATATATATATATATATATATATATTATATATATATAATGGAGATTTCACTAAGAATAATCATGTAACCTCTGGTAATATTTGCATTGTGATGTCATAGAGCGTATATTTCCATGGCAACTTCTGGTAATCTCCGGGAATAATTGCATTGTGATTTCATAAAGGATATGCCAATATTGCCGCAGCAACCTCATGTACCCTATGGGAATTATTACAGTCAGATTATATTCATGGAAAATAATAATATTCCCGTGGCAACCCTATAAACCTCTTGTAATAGGCCTAATTGCATTGTGATGTCACAGAGGACATAATTTTATTGCCTTAGAAACCTTTTGTAATAATGACACCGATCTGATTTCATAGATGACATATTTTGGTAGCACCTCGTTCAGTAATTTCATTGTGATATCACAAGGTTATCGTAATTGCAATCTGACGTTTACTACTGCTGAACCTTAGAAGGCTAGAACACATAGTCTCGAGAGCCAGCTTATTCACAGGCTCTCAGTCAAGAAAATCGACTGACAGGAAAGATCAAAATCTGTTCCCGGTCAAGATCCAGAGGGTCAGGTAGGCAGTCAATCAGACGGCTACGGTGTGTGGGGTTTGTGGAAGGGCAGTGTTCAGTTTTGAGTGGAAGGCTTGTGGAGAGATAGAAGAGTTGAGGTTTTGGTAAGGTCGTAGGATGGCTCAGGTAGTTGTGTGTGTGTGTGTGTGTGCATGCGTGCGTGCGTGCATGTGTGTTTGTGTGTGTGTGTGTGTGTGAGAGAGAGAGAGAGAGTGTGTGTGTGTGTGTTTGTGTGTGTGTGTGTGAGAGAGAGAGAGAGAGTGTGTGTGTGCGTGTGTGTGCACGTGTGTGTGTGTGCGCGCGCGATCAGGCCTAGTCACGATTTTAAAGACAAGGAAACGTCTCTTTCGAAGTCTAAAAACATGTACGCCCCTATGCTGAATTTATAAGTGAACGTGTGAGAAGTGAACGGGTAAGATGGATTGACTATAAGTGTTGATAATCATACGGAGCTAAATAAAATGTAAGAAAGAATAAAAAAAACAGTTACATGGAGGAAACATTAAGGAAATGTATCGGGCGGCTAATAGCATACTAAAAAACAACGAACACATCCTAAAAGCTTTTGTTCGCTGCATATTTCTGTCTTTAGGGAGGGGGAGGGAATACACCACGCTGTTCACTGAGTTTCACTAGCCTATATTTAACCCCCTCCCTGGGCAAGACGTATATACGTCCAAAAACAAGCTATAAGCATATAAATTCCCCAGGGAAGAGCCAGAGTTCAGTGTTAAAAACACAAACGTATTTTTAGAAGAACAAAAAATGTGCTGTTCACTGAGTTTTGACTAAGCTTATAGGCCTATAATAGGCCTATTTGATTGTTAGTGTATACACAGTGAGAGCACAGTGTTGCATACATGATATTAGGGAATGCAAACTCGGGTGTACGAGTTTGCGGGTACCTGGGTAACCCAGCCGTTTTGAAACCCGAAAACTCGGTTTTACCCACGTTTTGAAACCCGGGTTTGAGCGGTGTAATAATAGTCATTTTCACCGCTGTTTATATATATATATATATATATATATATATATAATATATATATTATGTTATATAGATTCATGTAATAGAGATCAACGCAAATTCAACAGAATGCATTGCACAGAGAGCACACAATGTATTTGTACAATTGTACATTGTAGCAATGTAGTCTATATGGACCGCCTTAGTAGTAACAATAAGGATAATGACCTAAACTGGATTTAGCCTACACTGCGGACTACCCTATTCTGCATTGTGCCACTGGGAGCGATTCGCTGTCAGCAATGGCATAGAGTAGCCTAGGTATATCAATGAACCTGGTTGTCAGAATATAAATCTAGGCCTCATTGTACTAAAACAATAACTGGGTTGTGTTAATCATACTAAAAACGCTGATGGATACTGTGTGTGCGATACAGCATCTCGAAGTGATATGCTGCAACCGAATCGTAACAGCTCAGCACGCGGGATGTTGTAATAATGACAGATTTGTCACCAATAAAGCTCAGAGCGGTTGTTGGTCCTTGTAATGAGATCTGACCCATAGCCAGGTCAGTCAGCTCAGCAATATTATCACACCAATATCTTCATATCCGAATTGGAGGGGCGTAGGTCCGTTCCAAATGTTGGAGTAGCCTACACGACTCCTCATCACTATCCCTTCTTTGGCCTGCAATGTTTAATTTTTGCTATACTTATCATATACTTTTAATAATGTTTATTAATTCAAACAGACATGTATGCAGTATAATTACAACTTTACAAGTCATAGTTAGAGCTCTGCGCTGACGTCATAGTGCCAGCGGCGGCGCGCCGGTCATTTTTGGTCGGCGGCGGCGGCGCGCCGCCGACCCGACAAAATCGGCGGCGGCGGCGGCGCGGCGCGGCGTGGTCGGCGCAGTGGTCTAACGGCGCATACTTGTTTCAAAAGTTGTTCAGCAAAGAATTTACATTATAATGATAAGCATGTTCAACAATTATTTTTCGCAATTGTCATGAGAGACAATTATTCTGAGAACAGACGTTCAATAGCAAAAGGCTACAAGAACAAAAGACTACTAAGCCAGGTAGGCTAAATTACTAAGCAACGTGATATTGTTTGCAGTTGGGGTTTCCAGTCTAAGTGCCAATAGCAGTTACTGAACTCAGGGTGTTTGTGTCGAAATTTTAGTCTGCCACAAAATGAGAGTTTTCGTGAATGAATATAATCTTGTGAGCAGACGACGGTGCGAGGGAACTTCGCTCCGCAATGGCTGCAAGACCTGCAACAGAGAAAATTCTTTCCGATGGCGCTCTGGTTGCAACCATTAACAGAATTGCAGGGGCGTCTATCCCCCCCCCCCAAAGTCATTGGAGCAACTCCCCCGGCCTCCTTCCTGCAGCCACTGTAACTGTCTGTAGATTATGTGATAGGCGTTGTACTATGGACGGTTACTTGAGGTTCTTCTACAGTTGATCAGAAAACAGTGCAAATCGTTCAATGACTCATCCGTGTTTAAACCGTCTACAATGGTACTTGCCAATATTGTCAGTGCAGAGAACCAGTCATCCAGCATTGTACTACGCAGTCTGTTTTTGATTATTTTGACTCGGCTCATTGCCCGTTCGGCGCTACAACTTGTGACAGCAATAGTAGCGAGAATCTTCATTAGACACGACAGATTTGTAAAAGATGACAGTTCATCCAATGCTCTCATTGGCTTAAGAAAGGTTCGGTGTTAGCAATGTTTTGAGTTTACATTGCAAACACGGTATGCACGGAACTATGGCAAGTGTTTCACTTAAAATGTGTGTAACAGAATAAACCGTTTTAAAATTTAAAGAAACTTTTTACTTTATTTATTTATTATTTATTTCAGAAAATTTATATAGCGCCCCATCAAGGATGCCTACTCAGAAGCGCTCCCAGCCCAACCCCGGTCGAACAGGACAGTCTTAAGAGTACTGAGAAATGAAGCGGAGTGGCCAGCAGGTGTCAGACGAAGCATGGTAGGAAGCCCATTCCAGGTTGAAGGGCCCGCCACGGAAAAGGCGCGACGCTGCCTGATAGAAGTCCGCGAACGAGGAACAATGAGCTCAGCCTGTGCAGCCGAGCGGAGAAAGCAACGGCGCTGGACGCATGTGGTGGAGCAGCAGAGCTCCCGCAAGTACGGAGGGGCTAGACCCTCAATACAGCGCCGGACCAAGACTACAGAGATTCGATACATAATACGCTGTGGGTAAGGAAGCCAGTGGAGCACGTCCCTCGTGTATTCAAAAAACCGTCCAAACCTCAGAATGCGGCCAACAAGGCGGGCTGCAGTGCGCAGGACCCTATTCAGGGACCCGGTCCGGCAGGTGGGAAGTCCATCATATATGGCGCTACAATAGTCGAGCCGTGAGACTATAAAAGCAATAAGTGATTGAAAATGAAAACTGCGAGCACAATAGTACCACTGTGCAAACAACATCTGCTACAGACAGTATTATTTGTCAGTGTAATACTAGTAATTCGCACCTAAATTCACATCAGCAATACATCAGCTTACATGCCATACACCAAAGAGACTTTGCCAAAACAAATAATTGACTTGAGTCTGGGGAAAAGATTGGATGACAATAACCATCACACGACATACAATAATAGAACAAAAACTAGGAGAAACGACCTTAAGTGTACAGTGAGTCATTGCTATTTTGGCACCTTGTATTAAGATGAATAATACAATAGGCTGCCTACCTTTTGTATTTGAAACCATGTTTTCCCTGCAGTGGCTCTTCCATTTGTCCCCACGCACCAACATGTTGCAGCAAACTTCTAAGCATTGCAACTTCGCAATTCGCTTTTCTCGTGGCATTTCACTAGAACACTGTAATTATCTATCAGTAGGCTATTCACAACAACAATGACTTAGACCAGTACGTGGTATCCAACCTATGGCACGCGTGTCATTTGTGGCACGCCAGCCTATGACGAATGGTAGGAATACGGAGGACCTTGGAATTTTCTGAAAAGTTATGCTGGGTTGTTTAGTTTATAATTTTATCTATATAGAATCTTAGACGCCTCCGTAGCTCCGTAGCTGCAGCGACCGAGGGCTGGGTTTATCGGCCTGACGCTACAGACAGATGCAGTACAGGGGCTCGAAGTCGGCAGGGAAGAGGTCAGCGGCAGGGTCATCAGTCGGCAGGATGTCAAAGTCCAATTTCTCCACAGCATATTTCTGCTATGCAAAGATAAGAAGCCCAACTTGCTCCCAGTGAAGCATCGTAGGATCCAGGGCTTCCAGGCCCACCGAAAGGAGGGAGTGGGCAAATGCCCAGGAGCCTAATACCTTTTTAAATATTACTGACACAACCACAATAAGTTTAAACTTCAAGCATCTTAATAATTATTTAATTATTACCTTACTGTATGGTACGATATTTAATAAATTTAAACTCCCCCTAATTTCTCAATAAGATCCCCCCCTGTTTCTTGGATGGAGCATTTGATCCAAGGTTTACATGGTGTAGACTGTAGACGCTTCTGTATACATGTATACAGGCAATCCTACAGTGCTTTGCCTGTAGAAAATTAGACAGAGAAAATACCAAAACTTGTATGTAATAAGGAGTAAAGGCTTTTAGTCCAATGAGTTCGACGAGAAATTCTCGTGACTTATAGCTTTCTTCTCATTGGTCACACTTCAGGATACTTGGATACGTAGGCCTATCTCTATTATTTTGTCTTTGTCCCTATCTCTTCGTTCTCCTCCTTCTCATTCTCCCTACCGTGCATTCCATGGCGCGGACTTTGAACGGCATGCCTTTAGTGTAGGCCACTGGGCCAACCCGGCCAAGCCACAGCTGGCGGTGTAACCTGAAATATTATTATACGTATACATAGACTTTGGGTGTTCATGTATGTGTGCCAGCCCGTATTAATGTGTTCAACTTTGAGGATGTAGTGACCGAATTTGCGAAGAAGAAAACATGCAAAGTTTCAAAGTTTCACATGACTACTCCGTCTACTCGCCCAACACCAACTAACTTCTGACCTTTTAACTGTTTCTTAGTTTTAGATATTTGTGATAAATTGTGTCTTGCCTTTGTGGTGGAGGCCTCTATGTGCACTGGCACATGGTGACCATTCCTAAATCCAGGCCTGTACGTGTGATAGTGTGTAAGCAAGCAAGTAAGTAAGTAAGTAAAGTAATTATGCATGTATGCATTTATGCATGTATATATATATATGTATATATGTATGAATAATGTATGCGTATGTATGTACATGTATGTGTGCAGGTATGTATGTATGTATGCATGTATGTATGTATGTATGTATGTATATATGTAATGTGTATGTAAGACAGAGGACCGTTTCGGCCTTCTCTCGTTCCTATCCATGCATCTATTACGTATTCAGTTCAAATTCTAACACTTTTGCGCAACTCTCCCTCTCTCTACTCGATGTAGCTCCTTCATACCTTCAGACCTTATGACTATGTAAGTCGGTCTCTACACTCCCTGGTCGCTCGGTCGCCATAGGCCTTCTGGCTGTCCTTCGCATGCGTGGTGCAAGTACTCAATCCAGAAGCTTAATTTGCACATGTCGACCCCTCTAGTTGGAACCATCTTCCGCATGAATTGCGTCTTGAGCAACTCAACCTTTCTCTTCCTCTGCTTCGGAAACGCCTGAAGACTATTTTATTTGTAAGTGACCAAAGTGGTCGGGAGCGCCACTGAATCTCTGAGTGGCGCTATACAAATGTTCAATTACAGTTACAATAACAATTCAATTTATCTGTCATTCAATCCATCCATCCATCCATCCATCCATCCACCCATCCATCCATCCACCCATCCACCCATCCACCCATCCATCCATCCATCCATCCATCCATCCATCCATCCATCCATCCATCCATCCATCCATCCATCCATCCATCCATCCATCCATCCATCCAGTGGCATCGGCGGCGCGCCGAGGAATTATCGGCGGCGGCGGCGGCGGCGCGCCGATCCACAAAAATCGGCGGCGGCGGCGCGCAAGAAAAGTCGGCGGCCACGGCGCGGCGCGGCCGGCGCAGGGCTCTAGTCATAGTATGAACGGATGATCACAAGTTATTACAAGAATCGAATTTAACTGTTTGACAGCCATACAAGGCGCCCATCACGTCCTACTGCTAATTTTACCAACGCCATCTTGCGTATGGAAGGCTGCGTCAACCTTAAGGGGTAGCAGGAATCGATCCCGCTTCCTACTTGGTTTTCTTCGCTTCACGCCAGTGATGTTACAATATTATTTATCTCAGGTCACATATGTATATGTGACCTGTATATGTATATAGCACGTGAATCGGCCAACTTATTGATTCTATTTCTAATAAGTTTTGCATTGTTTTCCATAAATTCAGACTTTTGTTAATAATGTTTGCGGGTTTATTCCGATCATACGATGTTCCAATCCAAACTAAACTCGGTCTGTCGCTCTACTCTGGGTGTGCATGGACGTAGAGCTCTCCGCTCCTCCACACAATGTCATGGTGAACTTCTTGTTCCCCGTGCGCGAACTGCTCTTAGACAGCATCACGCCTTCTCTGTTGCTGGCCCCATGGTTTGGAATGGGCTCCCATTAACAATACGCCTTATGCCTAGAGTTCATTCAGATGCTTTTTACTCTAGCCTTAAAACCATCCTTTTCAGCCGGGGTTGGGTCGGGAGCGCTCCTGAGTAGTAACTATAGTAACCTTAAAAATATTCAGAATGAATGAATGAATGATAATGATTGTAGATATCACCAGAATAATAATATTGTCGTTATTATTGCATATGCAATTGAATGATTCCCTGTAGCATAGGCCTGCGTACACCTAAAATTATAGTGATAGTCTTGTCAAACTTCAAACGGTTTAGAGGACAGATTTTGAATGCCTGCAGTAAAAATGAGCAATTTACACCTCAAGCGTGTGAAAGAAATAGTTAGCCTATAGATAGGCCTACATTACTGCTTCATTTATTACTATTGTGATTCGTTAGGTTAACTACCTTTTACCAGATTAAGTCACTGCCTCACTGGTAGACGTAGAATTTCATAAAACTGGCGGAGTCGCTCATACAGAGAGCGTTACCATTCTTCAGAGCCAGTTGCCATTATTCAGGTCGATTACTGAGTCATCATGAGTCTCAACCCTGGATTCATCCTGAAGCTTATGACGAGAGGCTGATCGGGTGGATGTTGCCCTAATTGATGCCAAAAGATCTAAACACACGCATATACTAGAATACATGCGAAGAACATTGCTGAGCTGACATCTAGGAGTGGGAGTTGTAGAGCCTAGTCTCGTACACGGCAGGCGGCACCAGCAAAACAGCGTAATAAATATCTCGCCCGCTTATAACTTGTCTCGTGTTATAGCAACGAGTGAGCACTAATCTATCCAAAGGCTTACATGACAACGGCTGAAAGTCTAGCTGTCGATGCTCGGAAAGGTCCTTGTGTATCGGCTGGCAACCGATGAATTAATGCCGACAATATATCGTGGCATTGTAGGTCTAAAATTGTCTAGAAATGACGCACTTAGGCCCACTTCTTGTGTTTGCACATCGTGATGTTTGAAGATGATCCTACAGCGCAGTTTCAGAATCTTAAAATAAACTCTCCATTCATGGCTAACTGACCCACTCAGATGCGACTTACATGTAGGTTAGGAATATGCTGAGCAGAGTAAAATAAAGCGGGATACGGATAATTGGCCCCCGGAAGATTCGCCCCCGGAAGAATAGCTCCCCACATTTCGCCCCCGGAAGATTAGGTTAGGAGTATGCTGAGCAGAGTAAAATAAAGCGGGATACGGATAATTGGCCCCCGGAAGATTCGCCCCCGGAAGAATAGCTCCCCACATTTCGCCCCCCGGAAGATTAGGTTAGGAATATGCTGAGCAGAGTAAAATAAAGCGGGATGCGGATAATTGGTCCCCGGAAGATTCGCCCCCGGAAGAATAGCTCCCCACATTTCGCAACCCCCCCCTCCACCGGAAGATTCGCCCCGGAACTATAGAAATGAAAAAATTATCATCAATCGCAAAGAATTCCTTTCATCAATCCAACTTCTATCCAGGTAAAGAATTAGTTTCATCAATTCAACTTCTATCCAGGTAAAGAATTAGTTTCATCAATCCAACTTCTATTTAAGAAAAGAATAAGTTTAATCAATCCAATTTCTATGTAGGCAAAGAATTAGTTTCATCAATCCAAATTAAGCATGCCTTTGCAATTAAAGGTTGTTCCAAGAGGCCGAGTCCACTGTCCACTTGGTAGGTTATATAGTAGGGCCTACGATGAGCTTGAGGTAAGATGTTTTGTGAACCACCGTTTTAGAAGTCTTTTCTGACCAGTTGTCGGACAGTGTTAGAGGACTCTTCCTCTTCTAGGGAAGAGGGAGATAACGCTTTGAAATCGAATCATCAGATGACTCCAGAAGAGGGAGCTGCTTATAAATTAAGGTTATTTCACAGTTTATGTACAGTTTACAATATTTAAATAACGCCCAGAAATTTTATTAGAAAAACACTACAGCGATTGTTGCTGAGATCAGACAATGACAAATTGATGGTAAAGGTGATTTTTTATTTTCTCCGCGTCACACCTAGATTCACACCCGAGGTCCTAATGGCTGAACTAACTGTTTACTCTTTTCTGACCATTTCATTGGAACAAGCTTTTCCGATTCCCTCACTTTGTCTTCTCTGCATCGATCTGTACGCAATCTTGGGTCCTCTTTAACCGAGAATCTTGCAAAAGGCAGTTAACCTAAAGAAGCACACTATAATAATCTTTTCTTTATTGAAGCGCCTGACAAACGCACTGCGCTGTACATTTACATGTTATGCAATTGAAATCTTAACTACTAACAGAACAGACAGCCATGTAATACAACGGCGCTAATAGCAGCCTACAAAGCAAATCCGCCCAACGGGGGCTCGAACTCGGTACCTCTCGGTCTCTGTGCCAGCTGTTATCCAAAGCGCCACGGGCCCCCCTAGTAATAAATGAAACAGTAATGTGGGCCTATCTAGGCTAACTATATTTGTTCACACGCTGAGGTGTAACGTGGTGATTTCGACTTTCATTCGAGACGGTCACAATGAATTAAACGACTTTGAGTAAGTGTTTTACGCACAACTACTCTACAACATCGATGATACATGTATAATCATTATAACATTGACTGTAACCAATTTCTCTACATCTGTACGCAATCTTGGGTCGTCCTTAACCTTTTCTGAAACGCAAATCTCGTATGTCGCGCTCGTGAATAAGCTCATGCCCTGTGCTTAGTTTTCAGGTGGCGCTTTAGAAACTTGAATTTTACGATTACGATTATAATTTCGAGTGCATGACGACCTCTCGGCGGCGGCGGCTTATTCAAGATGGCAACTCAGAGGCGCTCCCGACCCAGGCCTGGTCAAAAAGGAGTCTTAAGTAGTTTATAAAAAGAGCCAGAGGGATCTCGCGGAAGAGAACGCAGGTCAGAGGGGAGGTTACTCCAAAGAGAAGGACCCACGATCGAGAAAGCCCGACGCTGTTTAGTGGCAGAGCGAGCATGCGGAACCATAAATTAAGTCACCTCTAGAGGCCGAGCGCAGAGATCGGGAACCAGAGCAGGCCGAAGTCAAAGTAAAGAGCTCCCGGAGATAGGCAGGTGCTCTGCCCATGCAGAGCACAGTGCCAGACGATAGAGGAGACCCTATAATGGATGCGCTGCTGGACCGGGAGCCAGTGGAGGACATCACGCATAAAGGAAGATATGTGGCCAAACCTAGGGACACCGCCAATTAAACGAGCAGCCGCCCGCAAAACGCCAACCAAAGGATGTAAACGGATCTCTGGAAGTCCAGAGTAGAGCGAAGAGCAGTAGTGCAATCGATTAAGAATAAAGGCGTGGACCAGAGTGGAGGCAGAGGAAGAAGACAGAGAGCGATAGATCTATACTACTATACAGCAGTTGCCAGACTTGCAAATGCCGTTTTTTCACCGGATGTGTGCTAAAACACTCTTTCAGGCATCTGGAACCTGAAACATTTTCCAGAGGGAAACCTCCGGATCCCCGCTTCACTGTATTAGAAGAGGAATGGACTAGAAAGGAGGAGGGAAGGGGAGGGAAAAGAAAGGAAGAAGAGAGAGAAAGAGTGGTATAGAAGAGGGTGAGGAAAGGGGAGGAAGGTACAGGAAGGCAAGGAGATGGAGAAACGGGATGGGGAGGGAGAAAGGAATGGCTTAGTCTTAGGGTTTTAGCCCCAAACGTGACATCTCCCCTCTTGTATACCACTCATTCTCTCTCTTCTGATAGTTTGCTAAGTAGGTTGGTCTACCGTACCATAGCCTGCCTATAAGGCAGCAATGTCGTAAATCCTGTAATTACAGTCACAATCCACCGGATGTATTAGCAATAGTCAACGGACTTCGTTTAGCGCAACAAATTTGTACATTTATTTGTATTTATGTTACGACTCTACTATAGTCACTCCAGCCCTCGTTGTAATCGTGCTTCGACGCACGTGCGCAACTGCGCATGTAGGATGCTGCAGGTGGTTGTTTGTGTGCGTGCCGCGAATTGGCAAATGTGTGGGCGTCGTGGCCCTGTGTAGGCTACTAAATGTCTGTCTGTGTAACAGGCGACCAGCCTCAGCAGCTGCAATGATCCGTCGTGTGTTTCTGCAATATATAAGGAGATGGAGGTGTTCATTCTGGCATTCTGGAGTCGACTCACAGCATTGCAAGGCTGAGATATTGACGAGCAACAGTTACTCTGTGTCTACGTCATCTGAATTCTGGCAATTCGTCTAATTGGTCTAATTAGATTCAGCGTCAAAAGACTACAATTAACAGCAGTTACAGATTCTCGCAAGTGGCTCAACTTCAGGTAAAACTATTAAATCTGATCACAGAGACGACGATGAAAGCGTTAGACACGGGCAAGTGAATATGAGTTGTTATTATGCCTTTATGATTGTGTATGAATGTAGCAGCGTCGGGCTGTGCAGTTTTACTTCTCCTTACATGTGGCCTAATCATGTTAATGCCATGCAAAACTTGCACGGATTTAATCACACCGCTCTCATAATTTATTTAATTAATATTAATGTACCAAGTTTTCGCATAGCAGGCCCTATGCCACCTTACCAGATATTTTCCAGTCATCATCATCATCATTACCGCCGTCATCACACTACCACCACCACCACCACCACCACCACCACCACCACCACCACCACCACCACCACCACCACCACCATCACCACCATCACCACCACCACCACAACCACCACCACCACCACGTCACCACCACCACCATCATCATCATCATATATTATTGTTATCGTCGCTGCAATCATTTTAGCAGCATCAGCATATATATATTCGACGTTGTTGTTAGCACAAGTTGGCAACCAGTAGTCTTTGGAACTCACAACTGATGTAAAGCATAATAATAATAATAATAATAATGATGATGATGATGATGATGATGATGATGATGATGATGATGATGATGATGATGATAATAATAATAAGAACAACAACAACAACAACAACAACAACAACAACAATAATAATAATAATAATAATAATAATAATAATAATAATAATAATAATAATAATAATAATAATAATAATAATAATAATAATAATAAGACCTGCTTCGTGCTGCAACGTCTCTCTGCTCTATCACCATCCAGCGTTTCAAGTTGGTGGCTTTCCGAGGCACTTTAGTGGAGCCAGATCGAATATAGACGTGTAACAATAACAGCACTTTGATATCCATTTTAGAAAGCAGTCAGACAGTAACTGCTTTATAGTTAATTGTAGCTTTTAGTGCTGATGTTCATTGATGGAGAAAATAAATATTTGTTACAACGAAAAAATAATAAAATAATAGTAATAAGGATGATGATGATGATAATGATAATAATAATAATAATAATAATAATAATAATAATAATAATAATAATAATAATAATAATAACAATCATAGCAATAATAACAATAATAATAATAACGACAATTTATATGGCGCCGTAACACGGTCATGCCGCTACAAGGGCGCCTCACAAACAACTAGCAAGCGGGACAAGCCTTAGAAAATAAATGAGTTTTAAGCTGAGATTTGAAGGAGTCTAATGAGTTAATACATCTCATGGTGGAAGTTCCAGAATCTAGGACCATCTAGGACAGGGGTGGGCAACGTATACGACCCGCGGGCCTGGTCCGGCCCCTTGACATGTCTTTTATATTAGCATTGTAGCCTACCTGACACCTGAAACCTGTTATCCGTTTTATGTATTTTTATACAACAAAGATATGTCGTCACAATTAATAAACAAAGCTATCATCCTAAGAGAAACACGTTCACGAACAAAGCTAATGACGTAACAATAGTGTTTGTAGAACGAAGAGATGTCGTCACAATACGGAAAAGCCATTATCCTAACAACGCGTCCCTAAACATAGCTAATGTGGTCACAACAGTATTGTAACCAAGCAGATGTCGTCATAATACGAAGCCAATAGTACAAAGCTAATATCGTAGCAGTAACATGTCTATGAACAAAGTAGGCTAAGTGACGCAACAAAATTGTGTAACAAAGAGAAGTCGTCACAATAGGAAGTAGCCTACATAGAGCAAAAATTAATGGCCTTTAACATCATTTTGTCCAATTTTGTTCACAGACAAAATTAGTGACGTAATAATAGTGTTTGTAGAACAGACAGATGTCGTCACAATAGAAAAAGCCCATAGCACAAAGCTAATATCCTAATAGCACCATAGCCTATATTTCATAATTATGTAGGGCTAAGGACTATATGCATGTAAATGTGTAAATTCAATTTCAATAAAATTTATTCTGTTACCAAATAATTTGGTAACAGAATAAATTATTGAAAGGAAGTAATAGAGACAAGGTTACAATAAATGAGACAATCTGGTTACACAGGGGAACCTAAGGAGGTCGTGGACCCCTCTTTCCAGGGCCCCCTATGTAGAATACATGTAGGAAGCAAGGCGACGGCCAACCGATATTAATAATAGTCACAAACCAGTAAATACAACTATATAGACAGAAAAGAACTCTTAGGTAATGTCTTAACTAAGGGCTCAGTACCACAATGAGCAGAAGCCATACCTTAATTTTAATCATTCAAACTCAGGAAGTGTCTTCAAGTAAATAAGGGTGGGGTTTATGTCTGAATAACGTAGTGTTACTGTGTTTGGTTGGCGTTGATTATAATTATGTAGGAAGCGCTCCAAAATGGGATCCAGTACATTGAATAGAGAATAATCGAGTAGCCTATTAGTAGGCCTAGCTAGCTATGTGCATAAAGAGGGTCGTAAGAAGTCAATTGAGTTTCTTGTTTGATACCATCAGAATAAAACTGAATAAAACTAGATGCGCAAGGTGCAAGCTATTAACTATAACTTGTAGAGCCATACTTACATGTAGACTATAAAACGTAGACTATTATATTGCCAATGGGCACAGTTATCTTATTGTGTTACTGTTAATTAGATACTTGCATATTGTTAGTTAAGTCTTTATTTTCATTATTTTTTGGTTTCTGTTCTGTTTAAAGAGTAAACTATTATAATTAACCTTTGCAAATTCATAATGCATTATATTGCAATACATGCTGGCAACATATTAACTTGTATCCAGAAAATTGGGGTCCCTATTTTAGCGGAATTCATCCCTTTTGGGGCTCCTTTTGCTACCTGTATGTCTTGTTTAACGCATAACATTCTTGTACTTGAACAAAGGGTTGCAATAAAATGGATTGATTGATTGATTGATTGACAGTAGTTATAATATGCTTTATTACCATGACAAGGCCATCGTTTTACACTTAACGACTAGCTGCATTGGTTTCCTAGTCACTTGTAGTAGGCCTACACGCTTGTCGTTAAAGTGTTAAAGAGACTATGCTAATATAAAATAATTACAAGAGAGTATGTTGAGCTCCGTTTCTTTTCTGCCTTTAAAGGTTCCGCACTCTCGCTTTGCGATGACTATGAACGGAAGAGGATTTCCTGCTCATCAGCCGGCGAGCACAGCTGCGTCATCGATGCTACTGCTGATGATGATGACGACGATATTGATGCAGTATTCAGTGACGTCATTCGGAATATATGACGCGGGTATTTTGGACGACACTGATGACGTCACTTCTGACGTGTACAGCACGAGAAGGACGACGATCAAATGGTGTCGCCTGTGTCTGCGCAGGGGTCTGCTAGACAGTCCAAGCTGCCGCTACTGTTCCGATGCCTTGGAGCCAGCTCCTCCATCGTCTACTTCGGCGCTGGCAGGCCGCAACGCGGTCCTGCAGCTGGCTGAGAGATGCTGCCTATCGCTGGGGATCAGTTCCTGTTGTCAGAGGCGCAGAAGTATGCTGATGGCGATGGAAGAAGGGACGGGAGCAGCTGGTGGAGTGGGAAAGCGCAGCTACGAGACGAGTTATGTCCCTCTCGAGGAAATGGGCAACGGATTGTGTTCATGCTGCGACATGGGGACATACAATTACTTCTGCTGTACCAACTACTGTTATGGCAAAAAATGAAGACGGTTGAAACATTGATGGGTGACTGTGACATATTACATAGCTTATCGAGTATAGTTTCAACCCATAAAATAATTATAATTGAGTATCTATGGGGCCTATGCGCAATCGTAGGCTACTGAAGTTTTGTATATTAATAGGCGTAATAGTATTTAGATTTCTTTAGCTAATCAAGGTAGGCTTAATCGTAAAGCAAATTATTGATACTACTGAGAATAGAGGATTGAGATGCACTGGGTGCTGAAGACTAGAGTGGTCATCCTAACTAACGGAAGAGACAAAGAGACCGATGTTGACGTTGTATAGCATGACGATGACGATGAAGCAAGCACAATTACGCACTTTTTCGGTTCCTCCACCATCATCGCCAATCATCCACCATCATCTGCCTCAGGCTCCTTTATCCATCACCCCAAGGCTTTCCACTCGAAACTAAAGTCTCTCCTTTTCAAGAACTCTTATCCTGACTCATCTGATCCTGTACCTTCCAATCCTCGACCTAAAAGACACCCGCCTTAACATCTGTTGTGCCCTCTCTGATCCTCTGGAAACCGGACTCGGACCTCCCTCGGACTACTCTTTTGGACAACCCCTCTGACTAGACGCAGCGCTCGTGAATAAGCTGGTGCCCTGAGCTTGGCTTTCGAGTGGCGCTTTAGAAGTTTGGAGATTACGATTACGATTACGAAGCACCCGATGTAGATAAGCAGCTCAGGATAGGCACGGGAGGAGTAAAGGATCATGAAAGACGGACGCACCTAGGCCTCCAGGAGACTATATAGCGCTCTGGTGGAATCTATGACTGTGCGCTTATCATAATTATACTAAACTTAATTTTTCCGAAGAATAGGGCAATAGGCCTATGGGAAAACATCCACACGACATTTTCTAAATATGTTAGATGCGTCCAGCATTCGATTTACAATCAGTCAATAAGTCAGTCACTCAGTCATTTATTCATCCACGCATACCCTACCATACCCCACCAAACCCAAACCCAACCCATGCACCCACAACCTATCCACCTAACACCCACCAGTTAAACTGACTTAGTTACTTACTTACGTACTGACTGACTGACTTATTCAGTCCCTCAATCCCTAATCAGTCGCTCAATTAGTCAGTGAGTTAGTAAGTCAGTCCCTCAACCTCACTCACCCATACCTTACCGAACCCAAATCCAACCCTTCACCCACCAATAACTTGCTCATAGAATTCCTTCCAGGAACAAGAAATCATCGCCCTATTTTTGTGAAATTGTAAGTTGTAAAGTAAACCATTGTAAGTTCGCAATGAAGTCCGCCAAGCAAGTCATTCCAGTAGACAACCCATCTTTCTCAACAATCGCAACCGATCTATACCAATGAACAGTTGACAAATGCAGTTGCTGACACTTACTACCATGTCAGAAAACTGGCTAAGCGTATAATTGGAAAGTGGACGAGCAATGGGCGAGTTTTCATCATACTTACTTCCCACAAGAAAATCCAAGCCTAGTAAGCTTAGTCACAGTCGAAAACGTATACCAATAGATCTTTGATTCTCTGTAGGCCTAGTTGGTAGGCCTACTTCAAAACAGGACTGACTATATCTATGTTAAAAACATTTCTGCTTTTGTCAATTTCTCTCCGATTCTTATGTTGATTTCTAACGATGTTACTTACAATCTAGGATCATAATACTCAAATTTTGTACTTCGATAATTGATTTTCATTCAACTTAGGCTAATATCCTGTCATGCATTAGCCTATCCATAACTTTGCTAAACACATCACAGAAAACATCCTTTCCTGAGTTTCCACCTCTGCGAAACACATAAGTAAGTAAGTAATTAAGTATATTCTTTATTATACCAATTGCCTATCCGCACTCTGGAGTACATACGTCTTAACTCTCGGGCTACCAAGGGGGAGTGGTTACCACCTCCCCCCTACGTTTTTATGCATACATTTTTTCTCATATGGAATATAATTTTTACATTTTAAGTAGCTGTAGCAGATTCATTCGGGCACATTTTGGGGTAAACATCATGGTAGTATCTCACGCCGTTCAAAAGTTATACCCGATATAGCCGAGGTACCAGAGGAGGGGTGGATACCATCCCCTTAGTTTTTCGACTATAGCGTATTCATTTTTCTTCCTGGAAGAGAAACAAATATACCATTCTGTAGAGGGAATGCAGGGCTACATTTACTTGCTTACTATTTTTACTTTTGGAAACGGGAAGTGATCATAATAAATAATAATACCCATCATCTGGGTGAAAATGGCTGATGCAACATCACAACGTAAACCGATATTTCTAGGTAAACTTTTTGTCAACAGCTACAGCTTTAGAACTTGTATTCGCTCAAACAGATACTGTAGATGAAGTGAGAAGCCAGTTTACAGGAAGCATTCGCACAAAACAACGGGAGTAACTTGCAATAACTGCAAGGACCACTGACATAATTATTTGACTGCCGTGAACCATAACGCAGTCTTGTTTCATGTTGATATAGCTGCATGCCTTTAGATTTCGGTACAACTATGGACTAGTTTATAAGCTATTCTTACAAATGAACCATCATTATGTTTAAAATGTTCTTGGATACATAGATCAGTTTCAAAACACACGTAATCTTATATTTGTTTATCCAAGAAGTACAAAATGTACGCAATAATATAAAATATCGCTAATTATCGGTTCCGTTGTTAAAAATTATGTAATTTCGAGGTGCATTCACATAATCTACAACTAAATATACCATTCTGTTCAGAAATGAATGCTGAATCCATTGCTGTATTACAAGATATGATATTTGAAACCAAACGCTTGGTAGCCAGTGTCACAAAAAACCTCGGTAGCCTGAGGGTTAATAACAAACAACTGTCAATATTAGTACAACATTCTAACAATAAACGTCTTGCGCTGTAAATTATCTCCAAGAGGTACACAATGGTCGTGCGATCGCGGTCGTAGGGTATACTGATGGGACTTTTTGGTGGAAGTAAACTATGCAGTAAGTGGCCCTGGTTTATCAGGACTGCAGAGAAAAGACGGGTGTCCGCTTGAAGACAAAGTCGCTCAACTGTTGGGTAGTCGTCAGGAATTTACCGGAGGCGGATTAGCTTGCTTATTACTGAATGGAGTCAGCATCTATCCTGTTGTCCCGCAAACCCCACCATGTCGGGGCAGCTTAGAGTGAACGAGACACTGTCCTTGCACGTAGCTAGGCTACATCGTATAAGGCTGCAGACCCGTGAGGCCATGCGCAACGAGAATGCGTAGGGCATACATTGATTGTCTTGCCTTACAGCTAATACAGCATATTCTGATTATATGCGGCTCAAAGCTGAGAACTTCTGTAAATGTGACCCCTAGGACATTCAGGCTCGACACTCTAATTATGTTTAGTTATTGGCACGCAAATCTAATTTAAAAGATAATACAACAAGTTTCAACATCATAATATAATATCATAATATCAACATCTGATAACCTACTGCGCTAGGCGTACTACCGACGTGCTGTTGGGCAGCGAATAAAATCTTGCACATAAACTCGACTAAGACCCGTGAGATAGCGGTGGTGCGCCAAATGATGCTTTCCCTCGCTGAGCAGCCGTCGGCAACGGGCGTAAAGAGAGCTACTTCAATTAACATCTTAGGAATCAATATAGGAGAAAAACTAACAGTAACGGATCACGTCGACCGGATCCTGGATTCCTTTTCCTCCTCATTGTATGCCTTGCGAATTCTACGTGCGCATGCATGGTATGCCATAACGGAGGCTCGGCATATATGCGTCCCCGGCCTGGTGGGGGTTCATGAACGGAGGGAAGCGCGATCGAATGGAGAAGTTCATCCAGAGTGTGAAGAGGGCTGGGTTCCTTCCTCCAGACTGCAGACTCTATAGCCAGCGAAGCAACCGACGTGCTGTTCAGGGCAATAATCAGGCGACCCGAAACATGTCCTCCAACGGCTATGCTCGTTTCGGCAGGAGAGCCGATACAACCTACGTTCCAGACCCCATCCATTCGACCTTCCAGCCAAAGACAATAAGAACAGTTAGTCTCGTATGATGTTCAAAAACATCTACCAGTCATAACAGACAGCTGACGTTACTAGGCAAAATCTATGTTTCATAACTGGTATACACTCTAGAACAATAAATTGCATGTCACTTGTTGCGTTTTGACAACAATATTTTAATCGAATAAACGAAAATACATACATACATATACATAGGCCTACATAAATACTACTGTCGTTGAATCAGGAATATATCCTAAAACTACTAAAGCTACTAACAGCTACTATGAGCGCTACTGAAACTCGATCTCTTCAAGATGGCAAACTGTTAGCAAGAGTTGGTTGATAGCCGATTATGCAAAGTTCACATATTCGAAGTATAGTGCCCAATAAGACAGCATCCGCGATATTCTTGGCAATAAATGTTGTGTCCACGGGCGTAACTAGCGTTGGGCTGGGGGAGGGCATACGAAGCTGAAGCCCCCAAAATAAATCAAGCCCCCGGCTCCACTATAGCCTCTTTAGGCTTGTGCTACCGCACTCGCCATGCTCACTTCTTAAAGCCACCCCAAAGGAAAAGTCCTAGTTATGTCATTGGTTGTATTGCTAAAGTCTTCAAAGTCCCCTTTCTGATGAGGGCTTACGGGAGAAGCACGTGGAAATTCCGGTCGTTGTTAGCTGTTACTAACGACGTGGCAGCTGCAATGCGGTTGTGATCGTAGGTGTTATTAAAATCATCCTATAAACGAGAAAATTCCATGCGACTGACTTGGCAGGCAGCACAGAAGCGGACTCAGACGCAATATACCAACGAATAGACGACACATTTGCATGCAGCAGACTGCTCAAAATCAAATAAATGTAGAAATTCTTTCCGAACTAAATTTGGCGGCGACCGGATGTTCGGCCTACGAGATCCCCGTTTAGCACATGTATTACAGACATGCATGGATGCATGCCATAGACATAAAGGCCTATCAATGTAAGATGTACCAGGTAGGTATGTGATGCTTGCATGCAGTGTTTCCGTTAACGCCCAAATGGCCGTTTTTACGTCCGTAAAAAATGTCCAAAACGTCCAAATTTTTTGGTGTGATAACCGAAAGCAATTAGCTATACGTCCCAAAAAATTCCAGGTCAAGGCGTAAATACGTCCTCTTTTTGGACTCTAACGGAAACACTGCATGCATGCACTACATGCGTGTTGTATGCAATGTTATGGTTTGTCAGTTATAGTTACAGTTACAGTTACCTAATTTATGATTTTTCAGTTACAGTTACAGTTAACTGCAAGGCATTTTTCAGTTATTTTGCTATTTCAGTTACAGTTAATAGAACTAACACTGGTTGTATGTAGCGTTACGGTAGTCGTAAGTAATCTAGAAATGTGTAGAGCGCAACTGAAAAGCTAAGCTCAAGGCAACCGCTAATTAATATTAGCACGTGTCAGAGATACCAATTGGTTGCCATGGGAGACCAGATCGAGAGAGGAGACAATACTTAGACGGATTCCGTTTGCAACGAGAAAGGCTGGATGGATCTGATAAGGAATTCTTGAAGAGGTAAGACTTCAGTTTGGAGTGGAATGCTTCGAGGGATTTTAGATACAGAGGTGGCGGAAGATGAAGGCAGATGAGCGGCAATAATATATTCGTTGTATGAGTGGGGGAATTTGCGGTATCGTCCCAGAGTATGTATCCTATAAGTTCGTGCGTATGTATATACGTATGTGTATATATGTATATATGTATATATATATGTATGTATGCATGTATGTATGTATGTGTGCATGTATGTATTTATGCATGTATGTATGTATGAATGTATGTATGTATGTATGTATATATTTATGTATGTATGTATGTATGTATGTATGTATGTATGTATGTATGTATGTATGTATGTATGTATGTATGTATGTATGTATGTATGTATGTATGTATGAATGTATGTATGGTATTGTATGTGTATGTATGTATGCATGTAGGCGTATGTATGTATATATGTATGTATGTATGTATGTATGACATTTGTATGTATGTATGTATGCATGTATGTATGTACTATGTATATATGTATATATGCATGTATGTATGTATGCATGTATGTATGTATGAACGCACATAGGCTCTACAAGAGGGAGGGTTGAACAGCGACCATGCACGCCGAGTATACATGCGGCTCTTGAGAAAAAAGCACTAGTCTTCTTCCAAGACACGGAGAGGAGCTAGGCCTACAGTGAGAGACTCATAGCTCGCCACACAGAGGAGACTGTTGACTATAGCGGTAGACTGTAGTGACATGATTCACATGAACTTGTGATAGATGCACAGTCTTTCAGTAGGGAAGTAGGTATAATAGGGATATAGAATCTAATTCACACTGCCAATTGTTCTGAAGAGATTGTTACATGTGGCATATTTCAGTCTCTGATGTTGATTGGTGACGGCACGAGCAAGATCGTTCTGGACAGCTTCATTGAAGGCAGTTTGTTTGGGTGGTGTCTATACAGGGTCGCATTAAGGCTAGTGCGGGTCCGGGTGCTGTGATAACCTTCGAAGGGCCCCCCTCCGACGATCACCGGCCCACCACGCACAACATATTTATAAAATGCGGGCCCTCAAGACTGCGGACCCCGGTGCTGCAGCATCCTTAGCCAGTGCATATTTGAACTGTATAGGCCTACAGTATAACTACAGTAACTGGGACAAATGTCCGAATGACCAATTTGTCATTTCTAAGTTCTAATGAAACTCCGTAGTAAAAATTCGAAACACCCACCAAGGAAACATTTATAGAATGTAACTATAGTATAGTTGGTCTAATCATTTTCCTATTCAAGTTGGCTGACTGCTGGATACATCGTGCAAGTGATAGATTGTGATCAGAGTTATTATGTAACGTGTGTTATGGGCTTTTTGAAATCGAATATGTTTTTTTTAAATTTGCCTAACAACATTGAAAAATTAAGTTAGTCGTGTTTGCTAAAGCTAAAGCTATCACTGTTTGGAGGCAAATGCAGTTAGTCAAATGAAAAAAAACATATAGTCATTGCTTGAAGAGTGACGGCAGTGGCGTAACCAGTGCTTGTCAGTGCCTTACGAAAGACGACATCATCCAGCGCCCCTTCACAGACGAGATCTTTCAGCGCCTCTTCACAGACGAGATCTTGTAGCGCCTCTTCACAGACTAAATCTTTCAGCGCCTCTTCACAGACGAGAACTTTCAGCGCCTCTTCATAGGCGAGGTCTGTCAGTGCCTTAAGAAAGGCCACATCATCCAGCGCCTCTTCACAGACGAGGTCTTTCAGCGCATCGTCACAGGCGACATTTTCAGGGGCTCTTTCTTTCGGCGCCTGTTATAGGCGAAGTCTGTAATTGCGTTAAGAAAGTCGACATCATTCAGTACTCGTCACAGGCTCTTTCTTTCAGCGCCTCTTCACAGGCGATGTCTTTCAGCGCCTCTTCACAGACGAGGTCTTTCAGCGCCTCTTCACAGACGAGAACTTTCAGCGCCTCGTCACAGGCTCTATCTTTCAGCGCCTCTGCACAGACGAGATCATTCAGCGCCTCTTCACAGGCGAAGTCTGTATGTGCCTAAAGATAGGCGACATCATTCAGCACCTCTTCACAGACAAGAGCTTTCAGCACCTCTTCACAGGCGAGGTCTTTCAGCGCCTCTTCACAGGCGAGATCTTTCAGCGCCTCTTCACAGGCGAGATCTTTCAGCGCCTCTTCACAGGCGAGATCTTTCAGCGCCTCTTCACAGGCGAGAGGACTTTCAGCGCTTCGTCACCGGCTCTTTCAGCGCCTCTACACAGGCAAGGTTTGTCCGTGCCTAAAGATAGCCGACATCATTCAACACCTCTTCACAGACGAGATGTTTCAGCGCCTCTTCACAGGCGAGGTCTGTCCGTGCCTAAAGATAGGCGACATGATTCAGCACCTCTTCACAGACGAGATCTTTCAGCGCCTCTTCACAGGCGAGGTCAATCAGCGCCTCTTCACAGGCGAGGTCTTTCAGCGCCTCTTCACAGGCGAGGTCTGTCCGTGCCTAAAGATAGGCGACATCATTCAGCACCTCATTCACAGACGAGGTCTTTCAGCGCCTCTTCATAGGCGAGGTCTGTCCGTGCCTAAAGATAGGCGACATCATTCAGCACCTCATTCACAGACGAGATCTTTCAGCGCCTCTTCACAGACGAGATCTTTCAGCGCCTCTTCACAGGCGAGATCTTTCAGCGCCTCGTCACATGCTCTTTCAGCGCCTCTACACAGGCGAGGTCTGTCCGTGCCTAAAGATAGGCGACATCATTCAGCACCTCATTCACAGACGAGATCTTTCAGCTCCTCTTCACAAGCGAGGTCTTTCGGCGCCTCTTCACAGGCGAGGTCTGTCCGTGCCTAAAGATAGGCGACATCATTCAGCACCTCTTCACAGACGAGATCTTTCAGCGCCTCTTCACAGGCGATGTCTTTCAGCGCCTCTTCACAGGCTCTTTCTTTCAGCGCCTCTTCACAGACGAGATCATTCAGCGCCTCTTCACAGGCGAGGTCTGTCTGTGCCTAAAAATAGGCGACATCATTCAGCACCTCTTCAGAGACGAGATCTTTCAGCGCCTCTTCAAAGGCAAGGTCTGTCCGTGCCTAAAGATAGGCGACATCATTCAGCACCTCTTCACAGACGAGATCTTTCAGCGCTTCTTCACAGACGAGATCTTTCAGCGCCTCTTCACAGGAGAGGTCTGTCCGTGCCTAAAGATAGGCGACATCATTCAGCACCTCTTCACAGACGAGATCTTTCAGCACCTCTTCACACACGAGAACTTTCAGCGCCTCGTCACAGGCTCTTTCTTTCAGCGCCTCTTCACAGACGAGATCATTCAGCGCCTCTTCACAAGCGAGGTCTGTCTGTGCCTACAGATAGGCGACATCATTCAGCACCTCTTCACAGACGAGATCTTTCAGCGCCTCTTCACAGGCAAGGTCTGTCCGTGCCTAAAGATAGGCGACATCATTCAGCACCTCTTCACATACGAGATCTTTCAGCGCCGCTTCACAGACGAGAACTTTCAGCGCCTCTTCCCAGGCTCTTTCTTTCAGCGCCTCTTCACAGACGAGATCTTTCAGTGCCTCTTCACAGTCGAGATCTTTCAGCGCCTCTTCATAGGCGAGATCTTTCAGCGCCTCGTCACAGGCTCTTTCAGCGCCTCTACACAGGCGAGGTCTGTCTGTGCCTACAGATAGGCGACATCATTCAGCACCTCTTCACAGACGAGATCTTTCAGCGCCTCTTCACAGGCAAGGTCTGTCCGTGCCTAAAGATAGGCGACATCATTCAGCCCCTCTTCACATACGAGATCTTTCAGCGCCGCTTCACAGACGAGAACTTTCAGCGCCTCGTCACAGGCTCTTTCTTTCAGTGCCTCTTCACAGACGAGATCTTTCAGTGCCTCTCCACAGGCGAGATCTTTCAGCGCCTCTTCATAGGCGAGATCTTTCAGCGCCTCGTCACAGGCTCTTTCAGCGCCTCTACACAGGCGAGGTCTGTCCGTGCCTAAAGATAGGCGACATCATTCAGCACCTCATTCACAAACGAGATCTTTCAGCGCCTCTTCACAAGCGAGGTCTTTCAGCGCCTCTTCATAGGCGAGGTCTGTCCGTGCCTAAAGATAGGCGACATCATTCAGCACCTCTTCACAGACGAGGGCTTTCAGCGCCTCTTCACAGGCGATGTCTTTCAGCGCCTCTTCACAGACGAGATCTTTCAGCGCCTCTTCACAGGCGAAGTCTGTCCGTGCCTAAAGATAGGCGACATCATTTAGCACCTCTTCAGGTAATGATCCATTCTAAAACATCCTGCTTAGGTTTCGTGTAGTGTTGTTTTCGTTAACGATAACTAAAACGAAAACCTTCGTTAACGAAAACAAAAGGTTTTAGTTAACTAAAACTAAAACTAAAACTAAAACTAAAACTAGAGGAAAAACGATAACGAAATAATAACTAAAACTAAGCCAGTCAAAACTAATAATAACGAAAACACATAACGAAAACCAAAACGAAAACACATCATAACGAAAACCTAGCGTATAGGATATTCAATGTTTTTGGATATACGCGTTTTATAATCAGCACTTCGTTCGGTAATCTTCCGATCTTTGGAATTTTATAAGATGTTCGAACTAAATTTAGGTGGTAGACCTAAAACTAGTGGTGTATGGGACTGTTTTAAGTATCGATTAGAAACAGATTGTAGTGAGTGAATCCTTTTTGGTGCTAAAAGCTGTATGCGGGAAAAATATTACCAGACTCGGCGAAATAACTAAAACTAATAATAACTAAAACCCCTAGCGTGTGAAACTAATAATAACTAAAACTAAAACTTGGCGAAATAACTAAAACTAATAATAACTAAAACACCTAGCATGTAAAACTAAACTCAACTAAAACTAAAACTCAAGGCAAAACTAAAACAACACTAGTTTCGTGGAAAGGGAGAGGGGAATGCTTAAGCCGCTGATGGACCTTGGCACCAATCGTCGTTTCTGCCGGTGAAGGGCTACAGGGCTTCTTCTTATATACCCACTGGGACTTCTCAGCACCGTCGTAGTGCTGGGTAAGGAAAGAAGCCCCAAGGTCGATATAGGGAATTACAAGATCGAATTAGTCGTTAAATCATTCAGTGCAATCCGACTCTTTTACTTCGATAATGACCCTGTGAGTTACTTAAAGAGCGCCATACAAGTGCTCCGATAATAGATAGATAGACAGACAGACAGATAGATAGATAGATAGACAGACAGAGAGACAGACTGACAGACTGACTGACTGACAGACAGACAGACATACAGACAGACAGACAGACAGACAGACAGACAGACAGACAGACATGCATCCATACCTACCTAAATACAGACATGCTGCCATGCATACATACATATACCACTACATCTATAACTGAATCACAGAAGCATGCAAAGATATACATACTCACACACACTCCACACACACACACACACACACACACACACACACACACACCCACACACTCACACACACACACACACAAAACCCAAGCACGCAGACAGGCAGGATGAATTTCATCTATCTAGAAATCTACCACAGCGCTATACATAAATTGTAATTCTTGAAATCTACTTGCCTTGTCACTTCTGTCCTAAAAAGCAGCTGTTTAGCCCAGCAATTTTGGCATTGCGTTTGACTCTAACTGTCTTTTGATGAACACATTACCTCTATTATAATACGCAGATCTGCCCACCCATGCTATACATACCCACACGATTAGACACCACTTTCCATTTTCTGCCCAGATTTGTTTGGCTAACTCCCTGGTCTCTAGTCATCTCGACTACTGCAACTCGCTTCTTACTGACATTTCGAAGTCTAATGCCATTAAAACTCCTAAATACGAGCACGTGTCATGCACCGATACTTAAATGACTACATTGTCTGCCAATAGAAAAGCAAATACCGTTAAATGCCGAATAATGCAAAAGTTCTGCTTAAACACCTTTGAAATTGGTTCACCAATCTATATAATAAGCTTTGCCAGCCTATACGCTATTAATATCTACCCAGCTTAAAAACAAACTGTCAGAGCTGAGACAATTATTGTATTGTATATTGTATTGTATTGTATTGTTTTGTATTTGAACACTTGTTATAGCGCCCCTACCAGATTGCCCATTCACAGGCGCTCCCGACTACAGAGCGGACGCTGAATCGGAGTTTCAAGCCAGAAGCGCATGAGCAATTGCGAGTGAAGGACTTGCCAGGGTCCCTACGCGGCGACTTTGAGGTGGATTCGAACCCGCAACCCTCCAGCTGCAAGGCACCGAACAAACCCCTACACCACCGCGCCCCCAGTTGTATTGTGTTGTATTGTATTGTACTCCACGCTTATATTGCGACCGAAATTTTACCTATAGCTGTTACCTGTTACAAGGTGCGACCTGTCAGCTTGAAGTTGAGATTAAACGAAATTGATTGATTGATTGACTTGTATATTAGAACTTATAATAGAACTAATATCGTTGGTTCCAAGCCTATAAATAATAACTGCATACTTTGTTTGCGATGTTCATATTGATTATTGAACCTGTCCTTACATTATTTTATTAGTATGCATATTGAACACTGCATGTAAATATGATATAGATGGTTTGATATTAAATTAGTTCGATTAGAAGTTCTGTAAATAGTTGTTAATAAATTAAACAAAATCTGTTTTAAAAAGAGCCTATTAATAACAAGCCTGTGAGGCTATAAAATCAATATTTAAAACGAAATAAAGGAGACTTTTACGGCCATCAAAAGAGCCTTTGGGCCAAAGAGAAAAAGAAAAAGAAGCCAAACTGCCAACTGAATTGAAGACATTGGTGCAAGAACCAGGTAAGTGAAAAATCATAGTTTTCGGCAAATCGAGTTTTAATGTTTTTTGCTCTTCAAAAGCTTGCCGTTTCGTCCAGGAAATAGATAACGACAAAATTTAAAAAGTATAAGGTGCATCTAATCGTAACTGATCATAAAATAAAATTATTAAAGGTTGGCTGTTGCTAATTAGTATTTTATGGGCAAATGAACAAGAAACCTGGTTATTGCACTGAAACTTCGCTGTAGTTCTGGAACTTTTTTGGATGCAAGAATCACATATGTCAACTAACCTGGTTATTGCACTGAAACTTCGCTGTAGTTCTGGAACTTTTTTGGATGCAAGAATCACATATGTCAACTAACCTGGTTATTGCACTGAAACTTCCCTGTAGTTCTGGAATTTTTTTGATGCAACAATCACATATGTTAACTAACCTGGTTATGGCATTGAAACTTCCCTGTAGTTTTGGAACTTCTTTCCATGCAAGAATCATGTAAGTGAACAAAATTTGTTGTTGCATGTAAATTATAAGCAACTTTCGTGTGGTGCTGGAAACTTATTTACATGTAAGAATCTAATATGTGAACAAACCTTGTTATTGCATGGAAATGATAAACATTAGGCCTAGAGACATGAGCCAGAAGAAGGTAACTGAATGATACCGATTTGAAGTTCGTGAAAATGGCTAAATGGTCTCCATCTAGTGGCAGAATATTGTTATTATATCCTTACTTACTTCGCTAATGCATCCGACAACGTATATAACTGGCTCACGGTTGCGTGCAATAATCAGGTTTGTTCACATACATGTCTATTGCTCGCAACCGAGAGGCTATGATCTTTTATGCAATAACCGGGTTTGTTGACTTATCTCATTTATGCACGCAATCATGGCACCGGAATGCGAAAATTCTCAAAGCAGGTAAGTTGAGTTGCCTGGTTATTGTCCTACCTACTCCCTTAATTTTGCAGCTACCAGCTTGAAATTTACACCATACATGCGCCTCTACGTCAGGAGCATTTTAAGCTAACTTTCACGATAACCAGGTAAGTCGACTTACCTGGTTCTTGCACCAAGGTCTTCAATTATATTGTTCATTAAATATTAATCTATTCTATGCATTAGCACAGTTCGACACCAAGCATCTGCCTAGCAGCGCCATCTGAGCAACCTGCTAGACGCAAAAACAGCCACGACAGAGGAAAAGGAAACTGATGAACGAAAGTTTTATATGACAAGAAACTGAACCATATCAATAAACTTTAAAGACGTCAACGGTCTTTGTAGCCATAAGATGTCTATAAACAATAGAATAATTATATACATACAAAGTAAATTGGTAGCTACATGATGTAATTAACAATTGGATAGTTAATTAAATTTGCGCTATCCTCCAACACCTTTAAATCGCTTTCAGGTGCACTATATATAAGTCAATTTCTAATTATGGACCGCATGATTAGAGTCCATCCAAATGGCCACGTGAGATCAGAAGTCATAACATAGTCATAATTTTTGTCTTAAGCTAAGCTGCCAAACTAAACTCTTCATGAAACGGAACTCCAGCTGATAAATTATATGAACAGGATATTGCCTTTCCCGCTCAATCTGTCAGCCCTTCGGAGCCGACCAAACCTAACCCGACCCGATTGACACCGATTTAGACCCTACCTGCCTCCTATCGATTTTGTTTGACTAAGCGCCTGTAAATAAACTGGTTCCCGCGACTCCAGAAATTCCTAGATTATGATTACGATGGATTTACAGCAGACAAAATTTTGTTCAGCATGTAAGTGTAAATGTAAATGTGAATATGAATGTGATGTAAATATGAATGTAACTGTATAGGTTTTTCTATAGCGATGGTGGGTCTCTCGCCCCTGTTCATTTTTCAATAAACTGATCGGGTGAGGTCCTTCATCACCGCTGCCCCGTTGAATTGGTGCTATGTCTTTTAAAACCCTACGCCTTCAATCTTTCTCGTCCCAGACAGAATCCACCTCAGCAGTCCTCTCCCTCCTTCTCTCGGTGGTCTCCTGGCAAAAGGACAACCCCTCTGACTAGACGCAGCGCTCCTCAATAAGCTGTTGCCCTGTGCTTAGCTTTTTAGTAGCGTTTCACGAATGCTTCTAAATTACCATAGCAAGTGTTCTGAAGACATACAGAAACTCTGCATGTACCTGTCCGTCTGTGTGTCTGACTGTACCTGTCCGTCTGTGTGTCTGCATGTACCTGTCCGTCTGTTGTCTGCATGTACCTGTCCGTCTGTGTGTCTGACTGTACCTGTCCGTCTGTGTGTCTGCATGTACCTGTCCGTCTGTGTGTCTGCATGTACCTGTCCGTCTGTGTGTCTGCATGTACCTGTCCGTCTGTGTGTCTGACTGTACCTGTCCGTCTGTGTGTCTGACTGTACCTGTCCGTCTGTGTGTCTGCATGTACCTGTCCGTCTGTTGTCTGCATGTACCTGTCCGTCTGTGTGTCTGCATGTACCTGTCCGTCTGTGTGTCTGCATGTACCTGTCCGTCTGTGTGTCTGCATGTACCTGTCCGTCTGTTGTCTGCATGTACCTGTCCGTCTGTGTGTCTGCATGTACCTGTCCGTCTGTGTGTCTGCATGTACCTGTCCGTCTGTTGTCTGCATGTACCTGTCCGTCTGTTGTCTGCATGTACCTGTCCGTCTGTGTGTCTGCATGTACCTGTCCGTCTGTTGTCTGCATGTACCTGTCCGTCTGTGTGTCTGCATGTACCTGTCCGTCTGTTGTCTGCATGTACCTGTCCGTCTGTTGTCTGCATGTACCTGTCCGTCTGTTGTCTGCATGTACCTGTCCGTCTGTGTGTCTGCATGTACCTGTCCGTCTGTTGTCTGCATGTACCTGTCCGTCTGTGTGTCTGCATGTACCTGTCCGTCTGTTGTCTGCATGTACCTGTCCGTCTGTGTGTCTGCATGTACCTGTCCGTCTGTTGTCTGCATGTACCTGTCCGTCTGTGTGTCTGCATGTACCTGTCCGTCTGTGTGTCTGCATGTACCTGTCCGTCTGTGTGTCTGCATGTACCTGTCCGTCTGTTGTCTGCATGTACCTGTCCGTCTGTTGTCTGCATGTACCTGTCCGTCTGTTGTCTGCATGTACCTGTCCGTCTGTTGTCTGCATGTACCTGTCCGTCTGTGTGTCTGACTGTACCTGTCCGTCTGTGTGTCTGCATGTACCTGTCCGTCTGTTGTCTGCATGTACCTGTCCGTCTGTTGTCTGCATGTACCTGTCCGTCTGTGTGTCTGCATGTACCTGTCCGTCTGTGTGTCTGACTGTACCTGTCCGTCTGTGTGTCTGCATGTACCTGTCCGTCTGTGTGTCTGCATGTACCTGTCCGTCTGTGTGTCTGCATGTACCTGTCCGTCTGTGTGTCTGCATGTACCTGTCCGTCTGTTGTCTGCATGTACCTGTCCGTCTGTGTGTCTGCATGTACCTGTCCGTCTGTGTGTCTGCATGTACCTGTCCGTCTGTTGTCTGCATGTACCTGTCCGTCTGTGTGTCTGCATGTACCTGTCCGTCTGTGTGTCTGACTGTACCTGTCCGTCTGTGTGTCTGCATGTACCTGTCCGTCTGTGTGTCTGACTGTACCTGTCCGTCTGTGTGTCTGCATGTACCTGTCCGTCTGTGTGTCTGACTGTACCTGTCCGTCTGTGTGTCTGCATGTACCTGTCCGTCTGTGTGTCTGACTGTACCTGTCCGTCTGTGTGTCTGCATGTACCTGTCCGTCTGTGTGTCTGCATGTACCTGTCCGTCTGTGTGTCTGACTGTACCTGTCCGTCTGTGTGTCTGCATGTACCTGTCCGTCTGTGTGTCTGCATGTACCTGTCCGTCTGTGTGTCTGCATGTACCTGTCCGTCTGTGTGTCTGCATGTACCTGTCCGTCTGTGTGTCTGCATGTACCTGTCCGTCTGTTGTCTGCATGTACCTGTCCGTCTGTTGTCTGCATGTACCTGTCCGTCTGTTGTCTGCATGTACCTGTCCGTCTGTGTGTCTGCATGTACCTGTCCGTCTGTGTGTCTGCATGTACCTGTCCGTCTGTGTGTCTGCATGTACCTGTCCGTCTGTTGTCTGCATGTACCTGTCCGTCTGTTGTCTGCATGTACCTGTCCGTCTGTGTGTCTGCATGTACCTGTCCGTCTGTGTGTCTGCATGTACCTGTCCGTCTGTGTGTCTGCATGTACCTGTCCGTCTGTGTGTCTGCATGTACCTGTCCGTCTGTTGTCTGCATGTACCTGTCCGTCTGTGTGTGCTGACTGTACCTGTCCGTCTGTGTGTCTGCATGTACCTGTCCGTCTGTTGTCTGCATGTACCTGTCCGTCTGTGTGTCTGACTGTACCTGTCCGTCTGTGTGTCTGCATGTACCTGTCCGTCTGTTGTCTGCATGTACCTGTCCGTCTGTTGTCTGCATGTACCTGTCCGTCTGTGTGTCTGCATGTACCTGTCCGTCTGTGTGTCTGCATGTACCTGTCCGTCTGTTGTCTGCATGTACCTGTCCGTCTGTGTGTCTGCATGTACCTGTCCGTCTGTGTGTCTGCATGTACCTGTCCGTCTGTGTGTCTGCATGTACCTGTCCGTCTGTGTGTCTGCATGTACCTGTCCGTCTGTCCGTCTGTTGTCTGCATGTACCTGTCCGTCTGTTGTCTGCATGTACCTGTCCGTCTGTTGTCTGCATGTACCTGTCCGTCTGTTGTCTGCATGTACCTGTCCGTCTGTGTGTCTGCATGTACCTGTCCGTCTGTGTGTCTGCATGTACCTGTCCGTCTGTGTGTCTGACTGTACCTGTCCGTCTGTGTGTCTGCATGTACCTGTCCGTCTGTTGTCTGCATGTACCTGTCCGTCTGTTGTCTGCATGTACCTGTCCGTCTGTTGTCTGCATGTACCTGTCCGTCTGTGTGTCTGCATGTACCTGTCCGTCTGTTGTCTGCATGTACCTGTCCGTCTGTGTGTCTGCATGTACCTGTCCGTCTGTGTGTCTGCATGTACCTGTCCGTCTGTGTGTCTGCATGTACCTGTCCGTCTGTGTGTCTGCATGTACCTGTCCGTCTGTGTGTCTGCATGTACCTGTCCGTCTGTTGTCTGCATGTACCTGTCCGTCTGTTGTCTGCATGTACCTGTCCGTCTGTTGTCTGCATGTACCTGTCCGTCTGTGTGTCTGCATGTACCTGTCCGTCTGTGTGTCTGCATGTACCTGTCCGTCTGTGTGTCTGCATGTACCTGTCCGTCTGTGTGTCTGACTGTACCTGTCCGTCTGTGTGTCTGACTGTACCTGTCCGTCTGTGTGTCTGCATGTACCTGTCCGTCTGTTGTCTGCATGTACCTGTCCGTCTGTTGTCTGCATGTACCTGTCCGTCTGTGTGTCTGACTGTACCTGTCCGTCTGTGTGTCTGCATGTACCTGTCCGTCTGTTGTCTGCATGTACCTGTCCGTCTGTGTGTCTGCATGTACCTGTCCGTCTGTGTGTCTGCATGTACCTGTCCGTCTGTTGTCTGCATGTACCTGTCCGTCTGTTGTCTGCATGTACCTGTCCGTCTGTTGTCTGCATGTACCTGTCCGTCTGTGTGTCTGCATGTACCTGTCCGTCTGTGTGTCTGCATGTACCTGTCCGTCTGTGTGTCTGCATGTACCTGTCCGTCTGTGTGTCTGCATGTACCTGTCCGTCTGTGTGTCTGCATGTACCTGTCCGTCTGTTGTCTGCATGTACCTGTCCGTCTGTGTGTCTGACTGTACCTGTCCGTCTGTGTGTCTGCATGTACCTGTCCGTCTGTGTGTCTGCATGTACCTGTCCGTCTGTTGTCTGCATGTACCTGTCCGTCTGTGTGTCTGCATGTACCTGTCCGTCTGTGTGTCTGCATGTACCTGTCCGTCTGTGTGTCTGCATGTACCTGTCCGTCTGTTGTCTGCATGTACCTGTCCGTCTGTTGTCTGCATGTACCTGTCCGTCTGTGTGTCTGCATGTACCTGTCCGTCTGTGTGTCTGCATGTACCTGTCCGTCTGTTGTCTGCATGTACCTGTCCGTCTGTGTGTCTGCATGTACCTGTCCGTCTGTGTGTCTGCATGTACCTGTCCGTCTGTGTGTCTGCATGTACCTGTCCGTCTGTGTGTCTGCATGTACCTGTCCGTCTGTGTGTCTGCATGTACCTGTCCGTCTGTTGTCTGCATGTACCTGTCCGTCTGTGTGTCTGACTGTACCTGTCCGTCTGTGTGTCTGACTGTACCTGTCCGTCTGTGTGTCTGACTGTACCTGTCCGTCTGTGTGTCTGACTGTACCTGTCCGTCTGTGTGTCTGACTGTACCTGTCCGTCTGTGTGTGTAGCCTAATAATTAATATATAGCTTTTTAGCTTAGTCGAACTTGGCTGAGAAGGCCTTACGTACGATAAGTGTTGTTGAAAATATTGACACTGGACACATTGTAGTAAATAGATTAAATTAATATTGAAAATATAAGTCAATTCTGTACAACAATTACAGCAAATCCTATCTACCTATAGTGGCGTATTTAATCTACAATAAATAGATTATTATGAGGCTTATCTGATTCCCCATTACAAGTGCACGTGGATCCCATGTCGAAGTTATCGTAGAAGAATTCTTGGATTGGTCTCACGTAGTCGTAGATACTCGAGGTTCAATCGCTGGTCTCGAATACGTACATCACTTCTCCGTCTTTGAAAGTCAAGGTAGCGTAGAAATATCCGAATCCACACGTAGGAAGATAGTCTCACGCTTTAAATTCCTCGCAACTAACCGTCCACTTGGCTCGCAGTTGACTCCGAATGACGATCGCTCCCAAACAACCTCGCAACAGTAATTCCAGTTGAATGTTAGTCTTTCCAAGCTTACGCCGGAACGAATGACTTAGCAATCCCACTGTTTTACTCCGTTACACATCCACTTTCTCTCAACAGTAACTACAGCAGAATGACAGTCTTTCCTAACTTACGCAGGAACGATTGACTTCAAATCTCGCCGTCTTACTTCATCGAATAATGTCGTGGCAACGTTTCACTACCACCGACACTCGCAAGATTAAAGTTCGCTCGAACTCCACTTCGATCGAAACACTTTAAATCCTGGATTCACCGTGATCGCTCCTAATAAAGTCGATCCACGTATATCTCCGCAACTCAAACGATGCTGCCGTTTCCTTCCATTCTCGGCAATTCTTTTCACCACTCTTCTCTCTTGAACTTACAACGTCTCAACTGTTATTACCGGTCTTTAACCGTCCCTGTGTTTCTATCCACCTAGCGTCATTGGTCGCTTAGCAACATAGCACATCACGTGACATTTAAATTACGTTTAAAAGCCTCTTACCTAGTCTAATATTATATTTATTTATCGCCACTACATCTTTTATATATCGCCACTGTAATTGACTAGCTTATACTAGTATTATATTAATTAATTAGTTAAACATGGCATTTGATAAGATTTAATCGCTACAAATAGGCCCCCTCTTAAAAAGACTGTTTACAGGCTTTCTATCTCTAACCTACTTATCAAATGACTTGTCATTCACTAATTTAAACAAGAATACTATTTAAACATACTTACAAACAAACTATCTCATCTAAACTTAACATATTTCTACTTATTCTATATACATCTATATATCTTACTTTCTTACCTATCTTAATAAATCTTAATTCTAAACTGATCCTCTACTCAAATAATCAGATATCACATTGTTACATCCTTTGATATAATTGATTTTGAAGCAATAATTCTGTAATGCAAGACTCCACCTCATCACTCTAGCATTCTTCATTCTCCCTTCCTTCATGTATTGCAATCCGCAATGATCTGTTTCAATCACAAACTGTTTGCCAAATAGATATCTATCAAACTTCTCAATGCCCCACATTATGGCTAAACATTCTCTTTCTTCCACTGAATATCTTCTTTCTCTATCTAGTAACTTCCTACTTGCGTATGCAATAGGGTGATTTACATCTTCGTATTTCTGCATTAACACACAACCTATTCCTATACCAGATGCATCCGTCTGAATCGTAAATTCCTTACTTAAGTCAGGTAACCTCACTATAGGTTTACTTGCTAACGCCTCCTTCAGCTTTACAAAGGATTTCTCCAGTATTGGTGTCCAATCTACTACGTTTGGTGACTGTTTCTTAGTCAAGTCAGATAATGGTGCCATTAATTCAGCACAATGAGGAATGAACTTCCTATAATAATTCACTGCGCCTAAGAAACTTCTCACCTGTTTCTTATTCTGTGGCCTCGGCATATCCACTATTTTATCTATCGATTCTACCTTAGGACTTATTTCACTACCTTTGAGTGTGTGCCCCAGAAAATCTACCTTCCCGTACCCTAATGAACATTTCTTTGGTTTCAAAGTAAGTTTAGCCTTCCTTACTCGTTTGAAAAATTCTCTTAACACATTCATGTGATCATCCCATTCCACCGTATGCGCTAGTATGTCATCTACATAACTTTCTAGATTCTTTGTTCCATATAGGACCTTTCTTATCATCCTATTATAACTTGAAGCACTGTTTATTAAGCCGAATGGCATGACTTTGAATTTAAACATTCCATTGGCGCAAATAAAAGTCGTATAATCCTGTGAGTTTTCTGCCATTGGTATTTGCCAGTAACCTTTGCAAAAATCGAATTTACTGTATATTTTGCTCCCACTCAATTTATTAAAAACCTCTTCGTTCGACATCATGGGTTCCGGATCAAATACTGTTATCTTGTTTAACTGTTTGTAGTTACAACAGAGTCTATTCGACCCATCTGATTTCTTCACTACTACTAGTGGTGCAGCATATGCTGATTCAGATCTCACTATTATCCCATTGTTCAACATTAACTCTATCTCTTTATCTATTTCTTTCTGTAAATGATATGGAGTTGGGTATGCTTTTGATCGAGTTGGTTCTGTACTAGTTAACTTAATCTCATGTTCAACAAGATCTGTCTTCCCTGGTACATCAGAAAATATATCGCTATATTCTTCTAATAATCTCATCATATCTCCTTTTTGTTTTTCACTCAAGTCTGGGTTTATATCAACATCCTTATAATTCTCCCTTTGTTTACTGTTATATAACTCTAGAATCTCTTCCTCTCCATCTATTCCTATTTCTCCATCATGTACTACCGCTGACACATAAGCAACTACTTCTGCTTCACCTGTTCTATCTTTTTCAACATTTGCTTTCTCCTCTAACATGTCTCTCCTGTCTATGTATTTCTTTAGCATGTTGATGTGGTATGTCTTAATCCTTCCATTCTTATCTTCAACTCTATAATCATACTCTCCTACTTTATCTCTTACGATTAATGGACCTTGCCATTGCATAAGTAGTTTGTTGTTGCTGGTCGGCAATAACAATAATACTTTATCTCCAATTTCAAATTTCCGATTCCTTGATTTCTTATTAGAATGTCCCTTTTTATTTATTTGAGCTCGACTCATCGCTATTTTACTCACAATTCGTTGACACGTGTCACAACTCATTACAAATTGTCTCACATCACTTCTCATTCCTTCCCAATAAAATTCACTCGTTGTCTTATTGAGTGTGTCTCTCGCATTGTTATGTATTGTTAATGATTGACAATGTGTCATCTCCAATACTCGTTTCTTCATAGCTTCTGGAATAACTAATCTCAGTTTGTCTTCCTCTGTTGAGATCCCTTTATCATATTTATATATTAAATCATTTCTTAAGACAAACTCCATTTTGCCTGATTGTCTTTTCTCATCAGTCTCTTGATTTGCTACTTCCCTACATCTCCTCAAACTTTCATCTCCTATTTGTAGTTTCTTTATTTCTTCTTGTGAAACTTTAATGTCTGGCAATTTAATAATTTCCAGAGGCCAACATTTCTCAACCTTAACGCTTGACACTCGCGTTTCCATAGCAGCCGTCATTTGCCGCTGTTTACATATATCAGTGACGTCATTCGCTGTAGTGACATCACTTTCTATGCGTAGATCTGCGTCTCTATTGCTCACTGTATGTGTGCGTATCTCTGAGTATTTGTTTTGACCTGTGTTTGGTTCAATGTCAACCTCGTCTCTATTACACATATCACTCTTCAAATTTACTTCTACCGTTTTATCTTTTCCTAATAAATATTGTACTCCATGTATCTTCCCTATTATAACAGGTTTTACAGGATCTTCCATTACAAGGGCTTCTATTTGTCCGGTGAAATATTCTCCCTCGATTATAACATTTGCTGTGGGAAATAACTTGGTACTTCCATCAATTAGTGTGCATAATGTTTCTTTACCCGTCAATGCTGAATTGTCTATCAGGCTTCTCTTGACAACACAACACGTAGCACCTGAATCGTATAAACACTCTGATTCTATTCCATTCAGTTTGACCCAGTGCTGTGAATTGACATTACTTGACCTATGCAGATCATGACAATCCATATCCATGACAAAAGCACTTGTTACTTTCTCACTTGCTTCACTTGTCCTAATCTGTGGAATCCTCCAATTATCTGATTCCGATCTACACATTACACCACATCTACCTCGACTATTCATTATCTTATGTCTACTATTCTCAAACACTTGAATAGCTGCAGCTGTATGCTTAACATGTCCTTTGAATTTATTTGGGCAGTTGTATGCCTTATGACCAGCTATTTTACAGACATAACAGACAATTCCCTTCTCATTGCTCTGTGTTCCTTCTTTGTGAAAATCTCTGTTATTTACCCTACTCCTATTGGTTTCACCATGCCATTCATTAGCAGCTTTGAACCTATTTGTTGCATTGGTAAACTTATCCTTGGTTCTTTCTTCAAATACTTTATGTTGGTCTCTGTCAAATGTGAACCTTGGTTTTACTCTCATACTGGTATCACCATGTTTGTACCCGTGAGCTTCAATGTATGCCTCCGCATGAGTTAACATGTCCTTGAGTTTAATCTTACCTTTCTCCTTAATAAAGATCTTCAATTCTGGTGAGCAGGTTGTGAAGAATTGTTCCTTCAATATTAAACTCTCTAACCCTTCAAATGTTTCCTCATATCCTGCTAAGGCCATCCACTGTCTAAGGTATCTCCTCAATCTTTCCAAAAATTGAGAACAATTCTCTCCAATTTCAATTCGACTTTCTCTAAATTTTTGTCTGTAACCGCCTTCTGTCAATCTAAACCTCTTGAGCAATTGTTCTTTAAGACATTCATAATTTTGTGCCTCTCTAGAAGATAATCTCTGGTAGACTTCTAAGGCTTTCCCTTCTAGATGTCTAGCTAGTATTAAGGACCAAAGTTTTTGCGGAATCTCGTACGCCTCCACTGTCCTTTCAAATCTTAATAAATATGCGTCTAAGCAATCCTTGTTTTCATTAAAATTGGGAAATTTAATGTCTCTCATTCCCCTTCCATTATTTCCACTATTTCCTTCTTCATTATCATTTACAAACATTACATTACTGCCTCCATTTTGTTGACGATCAGCAGTCGCCCTTGCTTCAATCTCCTTGATTTTAATTTCTGCCTCAATTTTCTTTAATTCCAAATCCATCTGGCGCTTAGCCCGTTCATCCTCTGCTTGCCGCTTAGCTTCTTCTAATTCCATTTGGCGCTTAGCACGCTCATCCTCTGCTTGCCGCTTAGCTTCTTCTAATTCCATTTGGCGCTTAGCACGCTCATCCTCTAATCGCTCAGTAGCCTTTTTATCTTCTCTCTCTCTGGCTCTCTCTTCTCTCAGTTCAGCCTGTTTCTCTCGTACAAAAATTTTCAATTCCTCTCCTTCCATTCCGAGATCTTGGCCCATCTGTAACCACTGTTGG
Source organism: Aporrectodea caliginosa (assembly GCA_020284085.1). Classification (NCBI taxonomy): domain Eukaryota; kingdom Metazoa; phylum Annelida; class Clitellata; order Crassiclitellata; family Lumbricidae; genus Aporrectodea; species Aporrectodea caliginosa. Next base: position 815,727 of record JACEVL010000899.1, read on the forward strand.
TAGTCAGTAACGGACATCTTACTTGCTTACTTTTGTTTCGGCTAAGTAATAAATCAAAAGCTTTGTGCTATATAAAATCCTCGAATACTAATGACGCTCTGTATGTAACCTCTTATTTATATGTACTCTATGGCTATGACGTAACACTTAATTTAACATCTAATCGCACCGTTTCAAATGACCTACAGATGCGTACCGTTATAATTCAAATTAAACTAATCAATCTACTACTATCCTAATGCAAATTAACTAACGGTTTACTTAAGCATAATAAAGTCTCTCAAATCCCGGACGAGCCCCCAAAGTTGTAGCCTAATAATTAATATATAGCTTTTTAGCTTAGTCGAACTTGGCTGAGAAGGCCTTACGTACGATAAGTGTTGTTGAAAATATTGACACTGGACACATTGTAGTAAATAGATTAAATTAATATTGAAAATATAAGTCAATTCTGTACAACAATTACAGCAAATCCTATCTACCTATAGTGGCGTATTTAATCTACAATAAATAGATTATTATGAGGCTTATCTGATTCCCCATTACAAGTGCACGTGGATCCCATGTCGAAGTTATCGTAGAAGAATTCTTGGATTGGTCTCACGTAGTCGTAGATACTCGAGGTTCAATCGCTGGTCTCGAATACGTACATCACTTCTCCGTCTTTGAAAGTCAAGGTAGCGTAGAAATATCCGAATCCACACGTAGGAAGATAGTCTCACGCTTTAAATTCCTCGCAACTAACCGTCCACTTGGCTCGCAGTTGACTCCGAATGACGATCGCTCCCAAACAACCTCGCAACAGTAATTCCAGTTGAATGTTAGTCTTTCCAAGCTTACGCCGGAACGAATGACTTAGCAATCCCACTGTTTTACTCCGTTACACATCCACTTTCTCTCAACAGTAACTACAGCAGAATGACAGTCTTTCCTAACTTACGCAGGAACGATTGACTTCAAATCTCGCCGTCTTACTTCATCGAATAATGTCGTGGCAACGTTTCACTACCACCGACACTCGCAAGATTAAAGTTCGCTCGAACTCCACTTCGATCGAAACACTTTAAATCCTGGATTCACCGTGATCGCTCCTAATAAAGTCGATCCACGTATATCTCCGCAACTCAAACGATGCTGCCGTTTCCTTCCATTCTCGGCAATTCTTTTCACCACTCTTCTCTCTTGAACTTACAACGTCTCAACTGTTATTACCGGTCTTTAACCGTCCCTGTGTTTCTATCCACCTAGCGTCATTGGTCGCTTAGCAACATAGCACATCACGTGACATTTAAATTACGTTTAAAAGCCTCTTACCTAGTCTAATATTATATTTATTTATCGCCACTACATCTTTTATATATCGCCACTGTAATTGACTAGCTTATACTAGTATTATATTAATTAATTAGTTAAACATGGCATTTGATAAGATTTAATCGCTACTGTGTGTCTGCATGTACCTGTCCGTCTGTGTGTCTGCATGTACCTGTCCGTCTGTGTGTCTGACTGTACCTGTCCGTCTGTGTGTCTGCATGTACCTGTCCGTCTGTGTGTCTGCATGTACCTGTCCGTCTGTGTGTCTGACTGTACCTGTCCGTCTGTGTGTCTGACTGTACCTGTCCGTCTGTGTGTCTGCATGTACCTGTCCGTCTGTTGTCTGCATGTACCTGTCCGTCTGTGTGTCTGCATGTACAGACGCATTGGTTGGTTCCCCAGTTTAACGGCAGCTTATGACAACATTGGCCGTTGCCGCCGGCAAAGATTATTTTGGCATATTACAGCTCTTCCGTACGTCTGCTTTCTCTTATAGGCGGATATGAAACTTAAAAGAGGTGTGTAAACATTCAGATACTTCGGTCGGACAGTCATTGACCAGTCAAGCTATATCTCGGTCACTTGAGAGCAGCTTTGAAAGCTGTATTATGCTATACGATCAGTGAGAACTCTTCAAAATAATTAAACACCTGTTTTAAGTGTGATATTCGCCCTATAAGTAAAAGCAGAAGGCAACCCTTTATTATTGTATTGTATTGTATTGTATTGTTTTGTTTTGTTTTGTTTTGTTTTGTATTGTATTGCATTTGATCATTTGTAAAGCGCTTGTCATAGCATAAGCCTTTCAGAAGCGTTAAATAGGCTAAACGATATCAATCATGATTCTGTATTAGGCATTCTATAAGAACGTGTCAAAATAAGTACACACCTCTTTTAATAGTGATATTCGGTCTATAAGAAGCAGTGGTCCTGTACCTTGCAATATGCAAAACTCGCCACTTTGGCAGTGCCAGTCCCAAGACTGAATTGAGGAGGAGGACGACGCTAATGATCTTTGCTATCAGTGTGGTTAAACTGAAACTACAACTGCTCACGCCATTTATATCTCCGTAACTACTCTACTTGTGGTAGTACCAGTACCAAGTCTGGAGAAAGGAGGAGGGCGACGCTAATCATCTTTGCTACGACAGTGTCGTCAAACAGTAGGCCTAGCTAATCAACCAACTTATGAGATTGCAACGTTGAGAACTGTTCAAACTAAATTTCTGTCGACGTCAACGGCCTTTGTTGCCACAAGATGTCGCTAAATTCTCGATCCCTTCCTAACTTTTTTAGCAGATACCTTGTTGTTCAGTAGGTCCCTAATCAAACTAATGCGGACAATTATACACAATTATATACAATTATACAATTATACACGACACTAAGAACTGAAAACATTATTGCCTGGAAATGCTTTGTTTGCAAACACCATCCAATCTCTATCTTTTGTGTACTGTACAATTATAAGTTTCTTGCGAGTCGCCGTAACGTCGTGTGATGCAGTTACGACAGGTAAATAATTTCAGAGGAAGTCCGAAATACAAATAGAAAATGTTTCTGCTTGAGATGTGGAATAAAACCCCAATATCCGTTACACGGGTTCCTGGCAGGAATCACCCAACGCAGTCTACGTTACCCCAGGGACAACTACATCTTCTTCGCTGAACGAGAGGTGTAGTGAGTCGACTAAGATCAATGCGATCGTATGTTGAATTCAACGAATAGATTATTTCGAAGCTAAAATCCCGGAGTGGTTACAACCGAATTCAACGTCTGCCAGCCCTCTCGCTTTCCCTGAATCGCTTCAATGTGATCTCGATCAGAAATGACCTTTCAGGTGACCCCAGGAACTGAGAAGGTCGGTGAAAGGCCGATGAATTGACGATAGGCCCTATAATATTATGACGAGTGTTTCAATCTTGAATGCCAATAAATTATCTGCTATAAACTGTCCCGCGCCGACCATTGCACACAATGCCGTTAATTTTTCTGTCAATTTCTCTCACTGAAAACAGTCATTTGAGTTTAAAATAACGATAAAGAATGGACAGAAACTAGATAAAAATTCATCGTAGACAAGTAAAACTAACTTTTCGTAAAATCTAACTCTAGCGAGCAGAATCGAAAATGGTTGCATTATTGTAGTAAGTTAAAGCTGGACACAGTAACTGAGTAGTTTGGGCGATATCTTTACACACCTTTAAAACTGTGTCACCTTTTTAATCGATCCTGGTAAATAATGGGCATGTTTTACATGACTTGCTTCCCCCAATTAAAATTTCTAAGTATAAGTAATCCCTCCGACTCCGGGCTCTTGACCGTATCATTCCTCCCGCAGATAATTTGATGCGTAAAACTTTCATCACTATAAGGTCTGATCAAGATTGGCTAACTTTCTTAGATATATGCGGGACTATAGGCCTAATGATTGTGCACCAAGGTGCGGTTGGTCATTTGGTTTATTAAGGGATATTGTCAGTTTTCACTAACTTACTTGATGCGAAAAACGTTTATTGTTATCATTATTATTATTATTATTATTATTATTATTATTATTATTATTATTATTATTATTATTATTATTTTTTTTTACCCGAGGTATCTATAATCCCTCAGGTGTCAGATATTAATAAGCAATGTTTACTCTGGAGTGGCCATCCTTGTCAAGATCTGGAAGAACAAAAGTGCCGTGGAACGCAACAGCGTTGAAACGTTGGATTACAACAGACAGGCGCTGGAACAAGAAACTGGTTTCTCTTGGGTCGCCAGAAATTTGGCCCAAGAGACGACCCAGGTCAGCGAGAAAGGCCAGTCCCTTGGCGTTAATTGGTCCCATGGTTTCAAAAGCCAGTGGGACAAAGTGGTAGGATTGCATCAGTTGGATGTATTTAGCATTTTTTCTGGCTTCAGCCAGTTCAGCAGCTCCTCCCGGCTGGTTGGAGGTTGTGGACAAGTAAGAAGGGGCCACTGTGTCAGCAACTGTGACGTCCCAGGTCAAGCAGCGACCCGAGCGCCACGGAATCAGTGTTAGGCCGTCTGGTCTTTTACCATCCGACCTTGACAAACCCGGGGGTTCTTTAACCGCCGGGATGCCCGCTTGAATGAGACCTCTGCAGATTAGGTCATTCAGGACCGCGTGTCGGGCTTGTCTGCCCGGTCCTAAGCGGCACGATAGGCCGTGCGAGCCTTCGGCGGTCACCAGAGTGCCACATGGGCAGCTGTGTGGATGACAAATGACGGTGCCTAGACGGAGGCCCACCGCTATTCGAACCGCCTCGTCATCCAATCTGAGACCGCATGTACTTATGGGTAAAGCAAACAGCCAGTCACCCGCATGAGGTGCTGAGACTGCTTTCAGACGTGCTTGATGGTAATCACTAGTGTGAAAGTGGTCAAGCTCGGTTATTGTCTCTGCAATAATAGGTTTGTCCCAAAATGACTGCTTATGAGGAAGCTCTCCATCTGGACAAGAAGTGGGGTATTTTAGGCACCAATGTTCAAATGAGGCGTCAAATTGTGTGTCTGTATCTAAGATTACATTGCTAAGCATGAAGGATTGGAGAGCGAGGGTACTTGCAGCGGAAGCCAAAAAGGCGGGAAGCGCAAGCGAAGATACCCTGCGGATGCCCAGACCCCCGGCTTTCACAGGGAGGGAGGCCTGCAACCATTGGTCTTCCGTCAGCGAAAGATTCAGAATTGAGCCTAGACCGGTTCTCAAAAGTGAGTCGTAATGTTGAAGAAGTGGATGGCCAGAACAAGGACCACAGCGAAGGACGTGCATCAGCTTAGGTGAGCTGAGTGAACATCTTAGCAAAATGAGTGCATCGTGTTTAGTGACGCTTACCAGTCTGGACAAGGCCAGAGATAACTCCGAGCATCGAGTTTCGAGACAGGCCGTGAGAGCATCCAAGGTGGAAAGTGGAGCGCCCAAAAGGACGGCCTTTTCCGGTGTAGTGACCGAAAAGCGATTCAGCGGTTCAGGGGAGATCGCGTCGACAGAGTGAGTTATTAACTCGCATTTTGCGTGGTTTAGAGATAGCCCCATTTCTCTGCACTCACGTTCAATCGTTTCCACATCGGCAGCTACCCCCGCTGCTGCCCCTCCCAGCGTGAGGTCATCAAGGTATCCTAGCACCAAAGGGGACTGCAGATTCAGCAGCGTCACCTGTAGTGGAAGACAAAAAAGCAGCGGACCGAGGGGATCGCCTTGCTGCGGCCCCACCTCGGACCGTAGAGAGAAACGACCAAACTTGAGGTCAGAGGTTTCCGCGTAAGCCAAATTACAGTACGGTAGCAGTTCAGGCAAAGTGTCTGAAACTGAAGAGAGCATACGGTCTCTGTATAAACTGTTAAACGCGTTAGAAAAATCTAGTTTAACAACTACTGAGCCTTCCTGCATACTGCTTAGGAAGCGTCTTACTGTGTGTATTATTATTATGCTATCGCAGAACGTTGTACGAGACATCAGCTATCATCTGTTCAGGATTCGCCGCTCGTCGGATCCCGGCAGCCTTGACATGGTGCCCTGGAAAGCCACTGCGTTGAAGCGTTGGATTGTCACTGAAAGGCCTTGAAAGAGGAAGCTTGTTTCGCGAATGTCGCCAGTGGTTTTCGACAGTCGGCGTCCGGTCTCCGATAAGAAGTCGAGGCCCTCGCTGTTGAGGGGACCGAAGGTTTCTACGGCGACAGGTACGAAGGTATATCTCTTCTCCAGCTCAGAGTATCTGACGTGCTTCCTTGTGGCGGCAATCTCTGCCGCCCCACCAGCAGAGGCCGCTGTCTCCGAGATGTACGAGGCGGCCACCGTGTCCACCACAGTGGCATCCCATAATAAGGCCCGTCCACCACTCCACGGTATTAGGGTCTGCCCGTCCGGTCTCTTGCCATCAGATCTGGTCAGGCCGGACGGCTCCTTGACTGCCGGGATGCCGGCTCGGTTGAGGCTACGATGGATGAGGTCATTGATGTTGCTGTGCCTAGCTTGTCGACCGAATCCCAATGAGCACGACAACCCATGCGTGCCTCTTGATGAAACGGAAGCACCGCATGCGCACACGTGTGGCTCACAAATGGCCACACCTAAACGCAGACCGACCGCCACCCTTACGGCCTCGTCCTCCAGTCTGAGGTCGTGTGCAACGAGCGGGAGAGCATGAAGCCAATCCGAGGCGTGCGGTGACTTTGAGGTCTTTAGTCTCGCTTGGTCGTATGGGTCCTGTAGTTTATCTTCGATAGCCAAACAAACAGTGTTCAACAGCGGTCTATCACTGTGACCTGGAGGGATCATCTGTTCCGGGGCACCAGCGATCTGAACCCAGGTAGTCCGCGCCGAGTTGTAAGCCGTGTCCGAGTCCTCCAGTGTGGATCCCAAGATTAGGGACTGGGTGGAGAGGGTGCCCGCGGCCGAAGCCAAGAAGGTGGGTAGTGCCAGCGAGGACATTCTCCTAATTCCCAGCCCTCCCATCTTGATCGGTAGGGAGGCTTGAATCCATTGGTCATCGTTCAACGAAATATTAAGGATCCGCTCGATCCCTCTCCGCAGCAGCTCGTCGTAAACCCCTAGTAGCGGGTGGTCGTGGCAAGGGGTGCATCTCAATAAATGCATCAGTCTAGGCGAGCCGAGCGAGCTTCTGAGGATCAAGAGGGCGTCCTGTCTGGCGATGAGTTGTAATATGACAAGAGCCGTCCTGAGATCGGCAACGCGGGCGTCGAGGGCCGAAAGGAGAGCCTCCGCCGACGAGAGAGGTGCCCCCAGAAGCGTGGCCGACGTATTATTATTATTATTATTATTATTATTATTATACAATGTTTGTATTATGTATTATATTATATTGTATTATATTATATTATTATTATTATAATATAACTAATATTCTTATTATTATTATCATCATTATCATCATCATCATCATCATCATCATCATCATCATCATCATCATCATCATCATCATCATCATGCGCATGTACATAAAATATATGAATCCAATATATGCATGAATACATTATGTCTATGTTGATGGCGTCATAATTCGTCCTGTGTTACGTCATTGTTATTAGCGAAGAATGAGAATGTTGATTATAGTGCGGCTAGAGTGAAGTTTGTTGAATTCTGTGTTGAAAATTAATTTATTAAACATCGTGCTAATATGTCGGACATGATGATTACTAAAACTGCACAAAAAAGACGCGTCCCGGTCAGTCTTCGATGGGCAGTAGAAGCTGACTATGAACTTCCCTTTACGAGAAAGATGAAAAGAGACGCTGAAGCGAATGGAGAGACGTTTAACTCGGTCAATCTTTCAGTCTACCCGCCACTAGGGTGGTATGTATAATGATTACGATTACAAGGGCAGATTCAAGCGTGCAACTACACTTAATATAATTATATATGGGCAATTAAAAGCGACTTGTTTTAGAAACGTAACCATTTCAGACGATGGCGTATGCGAGATTTCACGAGGTTCCACATTTCCGTGTTTAGGCCTACATGTGTTTAGGCTTTTCCTCCACGACATAGTCACATAGGCTACGCTTAAGTAAGTAAGCAAGTAAGTATAAAATTATCCTTTATTGAAAAACCAGCTGCTGACCTCATAATGGTGTACATCGTTTGTCAAATAGATGAAATATGAATTTAAGTATAAAGCATCCGTGTGACAAATGTTTTACGAGATAGAGAGTTTTCCTTATCTATGATTCTACTGTGGAGTCTGGTTCATCCAAATCCTTCATGATGAAGATGAAGCTGAGAAGATGACGGTTTGCCGCATTGAACAGACGCTGTTTAGACGCATTTACCTATACATTCTGAATACATTTTCTCTTAATTTAACGTTTTGTCGTGCAGGTCACTATTACGATTCGATAAAGAATAAACTCCGCCACAGCCCGTACCCTGGTAGTGCCAGCCCAAGCCTTGGTAAAGAAGGAGGGCGACGCTAATTATCTTGGTCATGACACAGCGTCGTTCAACAACCACAACCATAGACCATTGGCCTACCTTAGAATCTATAATAATAGCAAATAAATTATGTACCTTCGTCATCGTAATTGTTGACCTTATCTCGAGATTTCTAGAGCTCTGCTTAGAAGTTAAGCGCAGGGCACCAGCTTACTGACGAGCGTTGTGTCTTGTCGAAGGGATTGACCAGAGACACAATGCGTAGGTCCAAGTATAAGACAAGTATTTGTAAGTATATAAGTAGGCACATGCAAATTTATATATATCTTAAGGACTGATCGTCTGGATACTGAACTGATTATGGCTTGGGTTTGGTGCACCATGGCTTGATGCCGTGCGCGTTAGACACCGGTGCAATAGAAGTTACTAATTACAATGTGAACGGTGCGAACTGTTCAAATTAATTACACACCTCTTTTAAGTATGATCTTCGCATATATAAGAGAAAGAAGGCGAGCGTTCAGCTGAAGTCACTGAATCCTGACCTCGCCAAAACGACGGACATGGCCTTCGGATCGGGACCTCAGATAACAACTCATGGATCTTTCTCTCGGTGTACAGACCGGGTTCAGTTCGACATTGTGTGCTGTTTTACGACGAGCTACTTAACAGTCTTCTAGTCTCTTGTGTTCTATCGTTGCCCTGTCATAATTGGCAGTGATTTTAGCCCAGACGCTGAGAGGACAGATAATATGACTGCCATTTGACTGACAGAGCTGCTTACATTCTTCATCCTGATTCAATACATTAGGGGAGCTACTCACATACTCGACGGCACATTACTAGCCTCCCAATTAAGTCATGTCACTGAGCTCTTCCGGTTACACAATTCAACGTTTCGTGACCTTACGGACAGTTTCGCAACAAAGTTCGATACTGAATGCAGAGCAATAATTCGTCGGGTGATTGAGAGACGAAATCAGAGGTCAAAGACGATAGCGAACTGGATAAAATCGGTTCGTAAGTAGCATGATGTCTACACAGGTTAAAGGAGAATCAGCACTGGAGTAAGTGGATTGCGTTCTGGCGTAGCAACCCTTGAAGGGAAATCCTATGCAGCTCGTCGTTAAAGGGTTAAAGCTATGGCGTGCTGTGTCAAAGCTGCTTAAACGAAACGAGGCCAGCCAGGCAGCCACGGAAGTGGAACACAACAGGCTACGGTCTCAGCGGAGGGTTTCAGTAAGGTTTTTTTACAGACAAAGTTGCATCCGCAAGAGCGAGTATGGCCGACTATTCGGTACATGATGTCAACTACACAGAAAAATTCATTGGGTATACATGAATAAATTAAAGTACAAGGTCGGTAAGTCGAGAAAACGCGAAATTTTCAGGTGGTTCCAGACACCACTGTATATATTCAGTAACCAATATGTAATATATTTTGTAATTTGCTACTATCAGATTCTTATTACAGACCCAGAGAGAGACAGACAGACAGAGTCGGACAAAGAGAGGCAGACAGAGAGAGACAAAGAAAGAGAAAGAAGTGGCCAAATAGGCCTGCAGAACGTGTGAAAATCCGATATAGCCTACTATTATTATTATAATTGTTGTTGTTGTTTATTATTATTATTATTATTATTATTATTATTATTATTATTATTATTATTATTATTATTATTATTATTATTATCATTATTATTATTATTATAAAATCAAAGTTCGTAAAATCATGGTTCTTAAAATAAAGGTTCTAGGGCCTCATCGAACCCAGGCACGCGATAGCGTTGAACCGCTGAATTGTGACTGAGATCTTTTGGAACAGGAAGACAGTTTCTTGGAGATCTTCCGTTGTTCTTGTCAATCGTCGGCCGAGTTCCATCATGAAGGCCAGGCCTTCCCGGTCCATAGGCCCCATCGTTTCTATCGCCGCATATCGCGATTGGAGTAAAACAGTACCTCGTCTGAAGCTCAGTGTATTTGGCTTGCTTTCTAGTCGCGGCTATTTCCGCCGCTCCTCCAGCCTTAGGCCTTGTGATGCTAGCGGCTGGGCGAAGATAAATAAATAAATAAATAAATAAATAAATAAATAAATAAATAAATAAATAAATAAATAAATAAATAAATAAATAAATAAATAAATAAATAAATAAATAAATAATATAAAACATACTAACACGCATACATCATGCACGCGTTTTCAATTTCTATGTGTGGCACAGGCCCATTAGATTTCCGCCGACTGGGAATGGATCGGCGTCCAACTTTTTTCAACCGACCGGGAATGGATCGGCGTCCAACTTTCCTCCGCCGACCGGGAATGGATCGGCGTCCAACTTTCTTCCGCCGACCGGGAATGGATCGGCGTCCAACTTTCTTCCGCCGACCGGGAATGGATCGGCGTCCAACTTTCTTCCGCCGACCGGGAATGGATCGGCGTCCAACTTTCTTCCGCCGACCGGGAATGGATCGGCGTCCAACTTTCTTCCGCCGACCGGGAATGGATCGGCGTCCAACTTTCTTCCGCCGACCGGGAATGGATCGGCGTCCAACTTTCTTCCGCCGACCGGGAATGGATCGGCGTCCAACTTTCTTCCGCCGACCGGGAATGGATCGGCGTCCAACTTTCTTCCGCCGACCGGGAATGGATCGGCGTCCAACTTTCTTCCGCCGACCGGGAATGGATCGGCGTCCAACTTTCTTCCGCCGACCGGGAATGGATCGGCGTCCAACTTTCTTCCGCCGACCGGGAATGGATCGGCGTCCAACTTTCTTCCGCCGACCGGGAATGGATCGGCGTCCAACTTTCTTCCGCCGACCGGGAATGGATCGGCGTCCAACTTTCTTCCGCCGACCGGGAATGGATCGGCGTCCAACTTTCTTCAGCCGACCGGGAATGGATCGGCGTCCAACTTTCTTCAGCCGACCGGGAATGGATCGGCTTCCAACTTTCTTCCGCCGACTGGTATGCCAACATACACGAGCTTCACTTAGGCCTACAATATGCAATGTTTGTCATGGCTATGTGTAAGCTGTTATTCTGTACAACTCATAATTATAGGGCCTACAGAAATATTAACTTAAATATTTAAATATTTATAATGCAGTCTAACACATATATATAATAAATATGTGTGTGTGTGTGTGTGTGTGTGTGTGTGTGTGTGTGTGTGTGTGTGTGTGTGTGTGTGTGTGTGTGTGTGTGTGTGTGTGTGTGTGTGTGTGTGTGTGTGTGTGTGTGTGTGTGTGTGTGTGTGTGTGTGTGTGTGTGTGTGTGTGTGTGTGTGTGTGTGTGTGTGTGTGTGTGTGTGTGTGTGTGTGTGTGTGTGTGTGTGTGTGTGTGCAATGTAATGTGTGTATGCATAAAAATTTCTCATGCGCCCACAAAGCCACGTCAGGGAGACCAGCTAATTCACATCAAGCCGAGGAGACAGCATAGCGCTACGTTGGCAATTGGTGATGATGGCGGTCGTGTGGTGGCGCACTAGTAGAATCTGGATGGATTGCTTAAAGAGTTCGGTTTCAGTCTTGAGTGAAAGTAGCAGAGGAGAGTGCAAGCGGAGGAGATTAAGCGGCAAGATAGGAAGATGAGCAAACTGGCGGAGGTCTTTTGGGAGTCCGTTCCAAAGAGCTGGTGTAGCATAGGCTAAGGAGCGGTTGCTATAGCTACATAATAGTTTTATATAGCCATATAAAGCTAGCTACATTTAAGCTTGAAATTAGAGAAATCATGTTTTAATATAGGGGCCTAGCTAGAATACAGCTATGCATAGCCTAGCTATATTAAAACATGATTACTGTTACATCTGATTCGACAGGACTTCTCTAGCCTAATGAGTATGAATTTTAATTGTGGCTTCAGTTGAAATGGCCATCGAATTGCGTTACATCCGTCATTGCTTTGGATTCGAATAGAATAATTAATTTGTTCTCTCGTTTCTTCGTTTGTTTCCTGCCTTCCAACCCATTCTGCTCTTTGTAGGCCTATAGCCTACCACAGATAACATCTTCTGAATAGAAAATCCTATGTTATTTTATTGTGTGTTGAAGGGAAACTGAGAAACTCCTCGACCCAGTTTGAAATGATCATGCCTGGCCACCACTACCCAACCATCGAACCAAGTCAACGAGTCGGTGCACAGCAGAGCTTTTCCGTGGCTTATTACAGTGGCTGTGTCGAACGACTCTGCGATATCACAGTCGCGATCGGAATAACAGCCGAAGAATGGAAAAAGTTGGATGTACGACTCCAAACGTAAGTAAGCTTATAGTGTCTATCTAGGATCTGGCTTTATATATATCAGTCTCTGTGTGTGACCATATTAGACCTCTTTATATGTTTAATATATATATATATATATATAATTATATTATAATTATTATGTTTTATTAGCGCTACATCTTAGAATATTTTAGACAGCTTGGACTTGGTTGAGAGGCAAGAACATTTTATTTCAAGAAATGATATTATGAAGAACTTGTTTGGTTCTTATGCAAAAAAAGTTAAACTTCGTAGGCCTAGGGAAGTAGCCTATAGGCTAGTGAGTCCATGGAGTCTACCACATTAAGTTACATTGAATGGCATCAACCCGAGAAGCCGCACAAGCGGCATTTTCTCCATTTAGGCCAGGCTACATATCCCCGAGAAGCCGGTTTTCCGGCTTCTCGTTTTTCTTGTCTACCGACCAGGCTCAACGACATCAGGCTATTTGAACTTTATGCGTGATAGATAGTCGTCGCTGCTCTAATGATGTTAGTTAATGTTTACCATGAGTGATGTAAAATCAGTATGGCATGCGGCCATTTAGATGCGTTAATTTAACTGACCAGTGCTCGTTTAATTTATCTTCGCAAAAATGTTGCAGAAAAATGTAAGTAAATTACGTCCAACTGGTAATTGACGTAGTAAACCAATGGAAAACGCATGATGTTCCAGACAAGTTCAATCCAAGTCCAATGAGTAAAACACGTATGTGGTGTCCTTGGTGTGGACAATATCTTTGTGTTTGAGAGGGTGCACATGCATTACAGATTTTCACACAAAGAAGGAATCCTGGCGATAGTTTTCTGTGTGAAACTTGACTTATCAAGGACTGCTATTTATTTGTTTTTATTCAAATGATGATTTTACTAGTTTTGCTGAGTACAGTCTGATTAATCGTAATCTCCAAATTCTAAAGCGCCACTCGAAAGCCAAGCGCAGGACACCAGCTTATTCACGAGCGCTGCGTATAGTCAGAGGGGTTGTCCAAAAGAGTAGTCAGAGGGAGGTCCGAGTCCGGTTTCCAGAGGATCAGAGAGGGCACGGCAGATGTTAAGGCGGTTGTCTTTTAGGTCGAGGATTGGAAGGTACAGGATCAGATGAGTCAGGATAAGAGTTCTTGAAAAGGAGAGACTTTAGTTTCGAGTGGAAAGCCTTATCCTTCTATGTCTATTATTACCAGAGATACGTGAGTTTTAGTATCACATAATTATGTCAAAGTTACGCTTTCTTCTCAATAGCCCAGGGGATAAGGAAAATCTAACCATGAGAGTAGAGTCGAAAGGGTTAAGTATACATGCTAAAGTGTTAGTGACTAATAAAAATCAATTCACTTTAGATTTGGATTAGTTTGCATGTAAATATACAACTTGAGGAAAATATACATCTTCGTGCCGTTACAAAGTACCTACAACTTGCTTTTTAACGCATTTTTCATGAGCAAAAAAGAGATATGTCGTGTAGCAATGCCAACTACGGTTAAAGTGAACATCGGCTCGGTCGCCGATATGACGTACGTTTATACAATATGGCCGCCCCAGATTCACAAAGAATAGAGTGCTATTTTGTTTCAGGAAAGTGTCAGATATGAACTTTAAAACTGATTGCTAGCATATATTAGACGACATTATATGTTTGGGATGTACAAATTACGAAATTTGAGAACAGGTTCTCGCATCGGGCTGCTGTACAAAGTAGATGAGTAAGTAAGTAAGTAAGAATGTTCTTTATTGAACGCAAGCAAACGCTCAGCGCTTTACATACAAAGTCAGAAATAATTTATGTACAAAGAAAACGACAATTAGAAGAAAATTAGGTCAACTACAAAACATATGTCTAACTGTACAACATCCTAGCTAAGAAGCCACGCCTGGTAAGGGAATCAAATCTAGGGAGAACACGGTTATGTGAGCGTGGGCGCTCTATTCTTTGCGAATATTGGGCGGACATATTGTTTATATACATCATATCGGTGGCCGAGCCGATATTCACTTTAACCCCAACTACTTCTAAGATGTAGAGCTAATAATACAGTTATTGTTATATGTTGATGATGTATGCACTGTTTAGGGATGGATTCCTATACTGCAAGAAAAATCGGAGATTCCCGAGCTTGCTCTCAGATGCAATTCTGTTCAAAGGAGGGCGTTTCCATCTTGTCAAACAGGAAACGAATTTTCTCGATGATGAAGTCTGTAGGGTACGTTAGTTGTTCGAAAATACTCTCAGAGAGACAACAATTTGGGTTGCAGCATCTATAACGTTAGGTTACATTGAGTAACTTTACTCCACTAATTACTGAGTCTTACTTGTGCCCTCCCCTTCCCTTGTTCCCACTTTTACCTCCTCCATTCCCTTCCCTAAATACTAATTTAGTGCACTTTATCCGCCTTTTGAAGGTCAGGCATAGATAACAAAGTACACGTTTACATTCTGTTTCACAACTGTGAATATGTTTACGACACCGAGACTATGATCACAGAGCTACCTAGTAGCCACATGTCAATCACTGGTTTTCAACCAAATGTCATAACTTTCCAAACAGCACAAAGCCAAAAGTAGTGCCACTTTTAAAATTTGTGCTAATACAAAGTTACGTACATGTGTGTAACACAAACAGCCGTGGACGAATCGTAACGCAGTAGACTATAGGGTCTATGGTAGAGTACGTCGATCTTTCGCTTCAGCTTTCTGGATTCATGTCCTCGGCTTGTTCAATATTTGTCAGGTTCTCTGTTTATGATTTTACTCAACACAGATTTGGCCTTTGGGTTGCATAGTTTCACTATTTTTCGCTAGAGTGAGGTTAAGATTTTAGAAGTTTTAAGAACTTGGCACATCTAATGTATTCCTGAAATTCACTATATAAATCTCCAAATACAATGATTGGGTCTTCAGTTGTTGACCAGGTTGTATTTTGAGATTTATATAGTGAATTTCAGGAGCGCATTGAATGTGTCATTAAAAATACAGATATTGTAATACTATGCACTACAGCCACTTGGCCACACCTCTGATGAAACAGTGTTAAATGAAGTATGGTTAATTCTTCAAGTAACTACTCCACAGCTTCTTAAATTGGTGGATCGATGAATTATTAAATAATATGCTATTGATAAGTATAGTAATTACATTGATTATTACTTACCTTATTAGCTGTATCAAGGTTTGTTGCACTTATCTTCCATTTACTTACTTTGCTTACCTGCCATATCTTGTCTGACCCTGCCTCAACTTCCCTACCTTATATTTCTCACCTTTCAGGTTACTTGACCTTTTCGTATCTGTTAGAGTTGCATGTATTACTTTTGCCATGCTTTTGTCTTACTTTGCCCTACCGTATGTTACATACCGCAGCATCTTACGTTACTTTTGGGGTTTACAGGAATCCCGGCAATACGGTGGTTCCTATGATGTCGCACAGGCAGTGGCCAGTGATGGCGTTTATGTGGCCGTGTGCCTACGTGACACGTTGACTGCAAAGATCCTCAAAGTCGGAGTCCTATCGTCATGTCAAGGACGTCATGACTTGAAGTTTGTTCAGGTAGTTTTTATGCTCCAAATACTTGTGCTGTCTTTGAAGGTTAAGGGTTGTACTTATGTATGTACCTATGTATGTATGTTTGCATGTTAGCATGTGTGCATATATGTATGTATATTGGTGTGTATGCATATATGCATGTGCATGTATATATGTACGTATGAATGGATATATGATATGCAGGTATGTATTGTATTGTATTTAAACATTTATAAAGCGCCTATAGTAGTGAAAGTTTCAGAAGCGCTCCCAGTGCACAAGGTCTTGAGAGAACAAGCAGGGTTTCAGAAAGGCAAAAGAGAGAGTACCAGATAGAATTTTATGGCGAACAGACTGAAATGTATGTGCATATATGTATATATAGCCTTCGTGAGGTTCTTATAAGGTGCTATATAAATGGCCGTACACTTTTACACATACAGTCATGTATGTATGCATGGCATTCATTAATCCATGTATTGAAACACTGGTTTTAACGTCTTTTAAGTAAAAATCGTTGAGCTCGCTAGCCCGTAAAGTGTGTATATATGGCCTGTACGTGGACGGATGAATGTACGGATGGACGGTCGAGAGGAAATTGATGGATCAATGGACAATGCTTAACTATTGATCTGCTGAATTTTTGTGATATTCGGCTACAGTGTGTGACTGGGAGCATTTCCTTAAAGATCATAGTTTGTTATTCTTCTTAAATAATTCATGACATGTTTACACTCTCAGATTTGCACAGTGCTGAAAAAGCTTTATAAACTGGGAACGGGTACAAATGAAAAAGATGTTGGACTAGTTGTCTTGTGCGAAAAACCATCTGCAGTGAAGGACCTGCTTTGTGGAAAGCTGCATAGAATGGCCATCACAGAGTTCTCTGAGCTGAAATCTGTTAAGTTTATGAACAGTGATGTAAGTATCTCATTGAAATCAACTTCACTACACATCACTTTATCGTCATCATCATTGTCAACATTAGCACCCTCATCAACTCCATTGACGCTCTCGTTCTCTCACTTTCAACATCATCGCCATAACTTTCTTCTTCATCATCATCATCATAATCACCATCATCATCATCTTAATCACCGTCATCATAATCATTACCATCGTCATCAAGGAGACAACATCGGTGGCAATTGCCGCATTGGTGTGCTTCTCTTATAGTCCTACGTGATTGTGTATTCGTATAAGCAGACACTCATATCCAGATAGTAATAAACACGTCCATGTTAAACCGATTCTGACAGATGGTTGCTAGGACTGTTAGACAGACAGCGAAGGAGTGAAGTGATTTTACTTTGATGTTTTCATTTTGGATTGGTTTATAACAGCTGAAGACGTCTCTCGTCATCACCCACCCGCGTCTATTTGAGCATGATGTCGATGATCTGGCCCAAGTCAGCGCAGAAGAACCGGTATGTTAACACAGGAATTTCTTGCTTACCTGTATGGGTGTCTATCTCTTTCTCTCTATCTGTTTTCCTCCATATATGTCGTTTTTGCACATGTCTTCTTGTTTCTGTGACCGATGGGATTTTAACAGAGTTATCCAATGGATTGTATTTTTGTTGTGATTTTTCACGTTAGCAACCGTCGATCGATGTCTTGTTGTTATCATGACGGTGCCATAGAAGTCATTAGATTAGATGTATGCCTTCATCCTCTGTGCCTCTGTCTGCTTGTATGTGTCTCTATCTGTTCTGTCTGTTCCTTTCTTGCTCAGTCTCTGCATGATTTGCTTTGTTGGTTTTCGTAGTTGTGTTTAATTTTGCGTCCTTCCATGTCTCTCTGTGTCTGTCTCTCCTTCATTTGCCTGCCTGTGTTCCTGTATATGTCCTATCCTTTGTCTGTCTTTTTGTCTGTCTGTCTGTGTCTTTGTATCATATGCATGCGGTTTGTGTTTGTCATTTGATTTGTACGTATATGTGTCAATGGTAGGACAATGGTGGACCAATGAAAATGCTCGTCTATGGTGATGGAGTTCTTCAGGCAGTCAGGTGCGCGAGGTTATTGTATCGGAAACAGTGGTGCACAGAGATTTGCTTAAAGGACTTGCTCAATGTTTCTACTCTGTAACTGACATACATACATACTGACATACACATATTTACACACAGGAAGGACTTGCTCAAGGTCTTTACACAGTAAAGAACCCAGAGGTGGATCAAACCTGCTGTCATAAGTGAATCATATCAGTTAGATAAGAATAATGTAACAACAAATGGGTTGATCACATTTTTATGGTGTTGCTTTCAAACCTATATCGAAGTGCATTTTAGTCAAAAATCAACAACTTAGCTTCAGTTAAGTAAATAATGCGTAAGTTTGGCATAGTGCTTTAAAAAACCAGCTAAAATTAAATGCAATTTTTATTTCCAGGGATAGTATCCGGAGAGGTCTCCTCCGAAGGCGATGAACGAAGACGACGCCTACTATTTTTAATCATTTTACCGTTTTCTTGAACTTCCTAATGTTTGTAATTGGCTCAGGGCTGATGCCTGGCAGTTTTGTAAAAGTTACTTGAGACGACTATTTTTGTTCATGTTAGTTTTCTTGAACTTCCTAATGTTTGTAATTGGCTCAGGGCTGATGCCTGACGGTTTTGTAAAATTTACTGGAGATGACTATTTTTGCTCATGTTAGTTTTCTTGAACTTCCTAATGTTTGTAATTGGCTCAGGGCTGATGCCTGACGGTTTTGTAAAATTTACTGGAGATGACTATTTTTGCTCATGTTAGTTTTCTTGAACTTCCTAATGTTTGTAATTGGCTCAGGGCTGATGCCTGACGGTTTTGTAAAATTTACTGGAGATGACTATTTGCTCATTTTACAGTTTCCTTGTTGCACTTGAACTTCATAACATTTTTAAATGCTCTTTGAGCAGCGCTATATAAATGTCTAATTACTATAATGCAGTGCTTCAGAAGTCTCTCCCAGGGCGTCCCTATCATTTTCAGTTTGCACTTTTTCGGTGAGTCAATGCATCAGTATCCTGGAAATGTACTTGGTGCACAATCCTTCCTCCTAACCACTATAACACTTACAAATCTACAACTAAACATTACCTATTACTTAGGCCTACCTATGACATACAGGTATTACATTACCCAAACAGATCCAGAAGGCCAGTCAGGCCAAGGACCCCCAAGAAGAGTTTGGTGGGTGCTGTTGCATTGGCTCCATGCTGGTCAGGATGAAAGGTTATCAAGAAATGTAGGGTCTCTCCCTACTTAAATATGAAAGATTATCAAGAAATACGAAGGCTTAACCCCTCTACTACGTGAACTTCTGGGTTTATCAATACCTGTATGCATCCAGTCACTTTTTATGTGCAGCATTAAAAGTTAAAACCGACTTTTAAGTTAAAACAGCAGCAAAGACAATAATATTTTTTAAATCCCAACAGATTTCTTATTCTAACTGACAAGTACAAATCTAGTTGAAAATCTGGCCATGATCTGGGATCACGGTATTCAGCGTGTCCTCAAACTTGTTCGGGATACGCTGTCAAAGTAAACACGGTCATAACAAAACTTGGTATACCTAACAACAGTCATAAAAACAATGACACTGAAACGTTCAAAGATTAGGGGAAAAGAAAAAGGTTAAAGCTCTGGACACTGAAACAGTCATTCACAAGCTGAAACACCAAAAATGTCAGCAAAACTTATGAAATTATAAATTATGAAATTTTATCCTTGCTAAAAACCTAACAATCGGTGGGAAGATAGATAAAGCCCAATGGCTTACTTGACCCCTTATAACCTCTAGATCTGCCAGTTCATCATTTCAACAACATGTGACCCATGACATATTAAATTATA